>JAUCMU010000097.1:6088030-6098398 GCA_032275025.1 Enteromius treurensis | reverse complement strand
GACTCACAGTATGTTATGTCCATGTACTGAACTGTTATTATTCAACCATGCCAAGATAAATTCAGTTTTCCATTCTACAGTATGGCACCTTTAAAGAACTTATAGTCAGCAATTAGTCAGCAAGTCAAATGAGTCATTTTCACTTTCACTGTTTTCTTTGTAGCATCTTTTACAATCAAACCAATGAGCCCAAAACACCCACTAGTTCCAGTATCAATCGAAATAACCCAGATTCAGCACTACAATCATTTCACCTCTCTGCGAACTAAGCAGCAGACTCCTGCCCAGTGTGGTTAGATGTGGGCTGTACTTAGCATCCAGAAGAACGGGCACTTTGGTCAGTGTGGTCCTTTCAAAAATGCAGTGAATAGATGGAAACATGCATTCCGTGCCAGGTATAGAAAAATCTGACAGTTTCCCATCTGACTAAATGCTAAAATCATGAAGTGCAGAGTCAAGATAAAATCTTTTTGTCTTACACTGGTAATTTGCCAACCCACACACTAACTACATGATTCATCTGTCTACTCGATTCACCCCACCTACACAAACAAGGGGATACACCAACACGCAATCTGGAAATCACCAGGTACCAAGAAGTGAGCAGCACATTTGGCAAATATAAAACTCTTACAGTCAATTTTTAGTGTACTTAGTATATCAGGGGCAACTAGGGATGCAACGATTGTAGATTTTGTTGGTACGATTCTAGTCTGAAGAATAATCACGGTCTTATGATTATGACGATTATCATGCATTTATTCATTTCATAACATTACTAATGTATGAAATCACATGAACACTCTTTAGATATTAAAGTGTTATTTATCACAGGCGTTTAAAACAGAAATAACACAGTAACCATTAATACAGCACAAAATAATAATAAAGGGTCCTCTGCCTCCCAGACCACTGCTCTGTAAACATCCATGACCATATTTATTTTTTGAAAATAACAAATAGAAATAGATCACATTCTTTTTTACATTCTTTACATTTCTTTTTTTTTTTTTTTACCAGGGATAGAGGTTTTAAACATGGTGAACAATTGGTTTACCATGGTTTTTACCTATGATTAATTCTACAAAAGGGAAAGTAAATAAATGTTTCTGAAGTATCATTAATATAAAATTAATATTACATTTATTTAACCAATTTAAAAGGGGAAACTGTTACTAATGATGGAAATGAACTAAAATGTTGTTATAATCAACTGTCATCCATAGGTAGGATAGGCTAATTCTACTTCTCTCTGGATCGATATACCGAATACTTAATTCAAGCACAGTATATATCTGATTTAAGTAAATGTGATCTCACCACGCTTTAATTTTTTTCTTATCTGAAGCGGTCACGGTGCTAAGCTAACGAGCTCGTAGTCTTAAGATTTGGGCATTTGTTGAAATGAGAAAAAACACCATAACGTAAATATTGTGGTACTAAAATGTCTGCTCAATTTATAATGTCATGAGACAATGTTTTTTTAATCCGGCCAAACTCTAAATGACATATTTTTTTTAAATGGACTGTAAGATGGTTCATTCAAAGAATCTTTTATGGACTTGTTTACTTTTTCTAAATATCAGGCACAAATTGGCTGACCAGAAAACACGCAAGACCCTTGAACGAGGGGATTTTCGTCTTCTACACTATGCCGGAGAGGTTACTTACTCCGTTGTTGGTAGGTTTCATTTAATGCAAACAGTCTAAAGTCCATTACAATTTTTTTTTAAACATTTACTGATTTTAAACTGTATGGTTTCCTCATGTCAGGATTTCTTGACAAAAATAACGATCTTCTGTACAGAAACATTAAAGAGGTAAGGTGTTTCACCATAGTATGCATTCTCTCTTGGCCTGACAAAACTGAAAAAGTAATGACTGAAATGTAAATAAAAAATTGTTTGTTGTTGTTTAAGGTAATGCGACAATCTAAGAACAGTATTATACAGCATTGCTTCCATACAATTGAACCTGACGCCAAGAAAAGACCTGAGACGGTACAGTGAAAGATGTTTAAATAAAAACTAAAACAAATAAACATAACAATCTGTTCTTTCGCTCTCTTTCTCTCTATAATGTATAATGTTTCGAGTGTTAATTGATAAAACTAATTTGCAGATTGTTTTTTGTTATAGTTTTGTATTGTATCATTATAGCTGATAACCTATGAGAACTTTATTCACATACAGGAATCAAAAAGTCATTTTGACCAGGTTCTTTTGTAAACAGGTAGCCACCCAGTTTAAGAACAGCCTTGCAGGCCTCACTGAAATCCTCATGACCAAGGAGCCGTGGTATGTGCGTTGTTTGAAACCCAACCACTGTAAGCAGCCAGGTGAGCCTTTCACTTCACACCTTTGGTTAGTGGTTTTGTCTGCTGAATGTTTTACAAGACTGTGCCAGTGACCTCTCTCCCTCTCTCTCTCTCACTTGCCTAACCTCAGACCGCTTTGATGATGTCATGGTAAGACATCAAGTCAAGTACCTGGGGTTAATGGAGCACCTGAGAGTCAGGCGTGCTGGCTTTGCTTATAGGAGAAGATACGAAGTCTTCCTGAAAAGGTGCATTTGCATTGTGTTTTCATTACGACTTCTGTTGTCTTTCATGCCTTTTCCAGATATTTTCTATCTAAAGTTACAGTCCATTCAGTTAGTGTTGCTTTAAACTTATCTTCTCTTTCAGTACTGTTAATTCGCAAAACAAACCTTGATGCTTATCTTTGCAGATATAAGGCTCTATGTCCTGACACATGGCCACACTGGAAGGGGACACCAGCAGAGGGTGTGCAGCGACTCATCAAACACCTTGGCTACAAACCAGACGAGTACAAGATGGGAAGGTACAAAAACTGTACGGGGTTTTGCGGCGATACTGTGTGTTGTTTCCTCTTAGCGTTTCTTGAAATGTCCTCTTGCTTCAAGGACAAAAATCTTCATTCGCCATCCCAGGACTCTTTTTGCCACTGAAGATGCGTTTGAGATCTGCAAGCATGAATTGGGTAAGGCCCCAGTAATCTGACAAAAGAAGACTGGCAGTCTCTCAAGGTGTCTTGACGATTCTTGCAATGTCAGCTTTGACTTGATTGGTTGGTGTCTCCAATCTCTTCTGTTACAGCCACAAGAATCCAGGCCAAATATAAAGGCTATAGGGTGAAAGGAGAATACCAGAGGCAGAGGGAAGCAGGTATTCATTTTTTGAGTTTATAATACTACAAATGCTTATGAAAACCATATATATATATATATATATATATATATATATATATATAGATAACATCACTCTTGATTCATTTTAAACAGCTACCAAGATTGAGACATGTTGGCGGGGCCTTCAGGCCAGAAAAGAAAGGGAAAGGAGAGCCTGGGCTGTCAAAGTCATCAAGAAGTGAGGCAGTTATAATGTTAGATGCTACACTTCACTTCGATTACTTAAAAGTAGACGAAACTGATGTAGGAAATTGAATTAAAGTTTTGTCTGTCTGTCTTTTAAAAATAAATGTACGCTATCGTTCAAATGCATTATTTTTGATTGAGTGAGAGTAAAGACATTTTTGAGCCCTGAGCAGGTTCGGCTGACATCACGTGAATAAATGACTTTTTAAAGAATATATTAAAATAAAGAACAGTTATTTTCAGTTGTATTAATATTTCACAATATAACTGATTTAACAGTATTTTTGGAGCAGATAGGTGCAAGTTTATAAATAAATAAACAAATATATACACACACATTTTTTTTATCATCCTGCAGGTTTATTAAGGGCTTCATGAACAGGAATCAGCCTGTCAGCATGGACAACTCTGAGTATCTGGCCTTTGTCAGACAGAGCTACCTCACTCGACTCAAAGAGAATCTGCCAAAATCAGTATTGGACAAAACCAGCTGGCTAACTCCTCCACCCATAATGCAAGAGGTATTCCATTCATTATTATTGAAACCATGCAAAGTTTTGTTTTATAACTGAAAGTGATTTTTCTTTACTGCAATTAAACCATATATCATTATAAATGCTTTAATAGGCCTCCATGATCTTGCGTAAGTTGCACACACGTCTCCTCGTACGGAAATATGTTCGAGGGATCAGTGCACTGCAAAAGGCGCAGGTAAAAAAAATGCATATATTTGACGTCTCGTTTGTTTGAATGATTACTTTGACATTTTATTTACAGTTCAAATGTATTTTCAGCTGCAAATTAAAGCACTGACCAGTGGCATATTCAAAGGCAGAAAGGAGAACTACCCTCAGAGCGTATGCCAACCCTTTGCTGACACTAGGATAAGTAAGAGTTGATGAATTTTCTTAATTTGCTGCTGTTACTGTAAACCTTTCAGTGTGTAAAATGCAAAGACCAGGTTATACTTTATAAACAAACAGATGTTATTGCATTCTTTGTCTTTTCAGGTGAACAAGACATAAACATTAAAGTCTTGCAGCTGATTTGTCCAGAGGGCATTAAGGTATATATATATTAGGATCTTGAATCCATTTATTTAATGTGTGGATGTAATCTTATTTTTGCTTAGAATGCTTAGGGGAATTCCTGGGCGTGTTTAACTAGGGCTGGGTGGGTATCTTCAAAAAATTTAGATACCGATACCTTGAGTTCGATACCGGTTTTATTAAATTAGTTTTAATAAAATTACATTATCTAAAAAAAAAAAAAATTTCAGCTTGTTGACATTTATACAGACTCAAAACCTCATCTCCTGAGCCACTGCATGGAAACATAAAAATATAACAAACACAATGAATGAGTGCAAATTAGTTTTAATAAAGTTAAATTAGTATAGTTTCCCTTTAACACATCTGTTATGCTACCTTTACACTAGTGCTTCATTATTTATTCTTACAGTAGCCTTATTTTTTTGTGTATTGAATTTTAAGGCATAAAACATTTGTCTTTTAATTAATGAAGATTTCATTTTTTATATTACAGTTTAAAACACTGAAGAAATACTGTTTAAATAATTTTTGTAGTAGCCTATTATGCACATTCTACTGAACAATAGTAATATATTTCTAATATATTTTGACGGCTTGCCATAACTACCTTTACAGTTCTCTGTGTGCATGATATGACGATAGAGTTACTCAAATGAAACGGTCAAATGCTCTTAAAGTAACCTTTAGAGCAGTTCTGGAGATGTTACTCATGTAGCCTACTGTATTTAAGTCCTCATTAGTGAGACGCAAGACGTTAATATCACCAGAAGCGCTCACGTGTGTGTGCTGAACTCGCACGATTATGTGTGTATGTGTGGCGAAACTGTGCCATGCGTGATACAGAAAGCTTAATTTAATGTAGAGACAGAATTGGCGTGCAGTCCTGTAATGATATAAATAACATAAGGCTACTGTATTTTACACACTTCTGGTCAAACACACTGGCTAGTGTTGAAGTCTTATTGGCTCACTAACGGGATTAACCCCTTTAGGTATCTAAATTGGGTACCGAACGACAAGACGTTTTTCGATAATCGGTTGTATCGAGGCAAAACTACCTAAAAAGTATTGAACTAGATACCCAGCCCTATGTTTAACTAAGAGTACTGTAGATCTGTCTGAGCTTTATGATTTAGTCAGTTGTTTACATAATTGCGCAAGGGAAACTGATGTGATATCTCACTCTACACAGTACAGTGTTCCAGTGATTAAGTATGACAGGAATGGCTTTCGGCCACGTTTCAGACAACTGATCTTCACTCAGGCCGCTGCGTATCTGGTGGAAGAGGCCAAAATTAAACAGAGAGTGAATTACAGCTCACTAAAAGGTAAAGTCTCAATGGCCAATAATTAAACGTATATGATTGTGTGACATTTAGATTTCCACAGGCATTTTATTTAAATAATAGATATCATATTCTATTATATAGTAGTATATGTGCATTTTAGCTTAGAAACATTCATATAGTAGCCAGTTTAAATTATTATAGGTATTTTCTTATAGTCTTAACTAACTGTAATTGTAATTGTAACACACCATTACTAAATTAATCAAGTTGAATCCAGTTCCATATAACACCATACATTATTTACATAAGCAATATTTGGTTTTGTACAGGGGTGTCTGTCAGCAATTTAAGTGACAACTTCCTGATTCTCCATGTCACTTGTGATGACACAAAACAAAAAGTAGGTGTCAGGGAGTATATGTATAAAATTGATGTCAAATGGTGATTTGGAAAAACTGTTGTTTACATGCATACTGTATTGTATTTGAACAATAACATGTCACAGAAATATATACATGTTCTGTTTTAGGGGGACCTGGTTTTGCAGTGCAGCTATCTCTTTGAGGCATTGACAAAAATCTGTGTAGTGACAAGAAACCAAAACCTCATCAAAATTGTACAAGAGAGGTGAGACATGCATTGTATTCTATCTGAATTAACTTGGATACCCAGTTCTGCTCATAAAGATAGACTGTTTATTGTATTTGTCAAGAATGCGTTACATACACTGAACTGTTGTCACTTTGTAGTGTGAGGTTTGACATCCAGCCTGGCAAAGAGGGCTTTGTTGATTTTAAGAGCAGCAGTGAATCAATGGTCTACAGAGCCAAAAATGGACACTTGATGGTGGTGAGTCCACATAATGCAACAAGGCATACAACATAATGAATAAACTGGAAGCATAAAATATATTTAACCTTATGTGACTATTAGTAATAATCATATAATTGCATACCACTGTCATACAGTATGTAGGCTATTACTATAAAAATAATTGAATGTGTTTACATAAATATTTTGAAGCCATTTCTATTTTTATTTTGCAGGAATCTGCACGGACAAAATCTCGATGATGTTTTACCTCACAAATCAGAACCTATTGGACAATGTTTTCCATGGGCCCCAAGACACGAATTGGGTGTTTAAGAATACTACTTTTGGGGAACTCCAGAAAACACTGCACTAATGTGTGAATTCAAACACGAATCTTGAAATATCAATATGTAATATATTTACTAAGAGGAAAAGAAAACAAAAAAATCGGTGCATTAAAGTAGTTTGAATTTTATTTGTATTGTTTGTATATTACATTTAAATTCTGTATTTTAGTCATGTACTGTACATTACCTTTGTGTGTTTTATAAGCCCATGTTTTATTATAAATATCCAATGTGTCATGAAAATGTGTGCGTTGAATTGTGCACTAATTGTGTTAAACAACAACAAAAAAAAGAACTCATTAATTCATCAAACTGTTTGAAAAGCTTGCATATGCACCATTTACTCAGTCAAACCAATGTCAATGTTGTTGGTGCATTTTATGTCTCCAATACTGCCAAAACCTCACAATACACTGCATGCCATCTTTTGCTTTGCACTGACAAACATAACTAAAGATGGTGATACAGAACACATGAGCAAAACAGTGTGCGCATGTAGACAGACACCAGTTGTGTGTACATTTGTTTTGAGACACAGATATGGTCATACATGTAAAATCTATATATAGCTCTAACAATCATCATAATTTCTCCACATTCTGAAATGTGTGCAGCTGCTGGCTGTGGTGTTAAAATACAGCATTAGCAACATTAGCATTCGTATAATGTTTAAATGAATGTAATAAAGATAATAATTAAGTAGCCACCCTATTTTAAATAAAGTTCTCCTGCAAATTCAGTTCAGCTATTGTATAAAGTATATAAATCATGATTGCAGTGGTGATCAGAAAGAAATAAAATTGAGTAGTATTTTGTGGACATTTACTGTAATAAGATTTCCTGATGTTTCTTACAAAAGTTTAAAATAAACGAATATATGACGAATCATACATAGTTGCAATTTTACTGAGTGGATGTGTGTCATGAACTTAGTTAAAGGGCAACTTTATGTTGCCACCTCGTGGTAAATGAATGGAGAATGCTTTAAATAAAGGACTTGGATTTTGAGGCACTTTTGACTAGTTTAATTAAATGAACGAGGCTCAGTTAATTAATTTTAATTTATTTATTCTCAAACGCACTCCTTTATGTGTTGGTCACGGTGTTTTTCAAGTTTATTTCGAGAGCGTGAGATGATGATGACGAGTGACCTTTCAAGTGGCGCTCTGGATCGCATCAAAGCGCTGATTGGACGATCCCTGTGCCAATCATTACCGTCCAGCGTGACGTAGAACGACTTCCTCTTTGCTTCTTCTATCGACTGTTGTTCTTAAAATGGCGCCGTTGGACCTAGATAAGTATGTTGAAATCGCGAGACAGTGCAAATACCTCCCAGAGAACGACTTAAAGGTGACTATTATTAGCAATTTTATGTCTCTTTCAAAATATTAAACATGATAGCTGTTGGAATAATTCTAAAGCCATGTGGGTGGCGGTTAAAGCCTGCTGTAATAGCAGTGTGTCAGTGCAATGCAGTCGTTAGCGCTGCGTATGATCCAATCACTGTGTTCCGGGATTTATCTTATACGTTGTATCAGAAATAACTGGATATATGACATAAAAGGCAGTTAGTGATAATGAAGACATGTAATTGATTATTTCTTGTAAATACCTGGATTGGCTAAGTTATGTTGTTGCTATCAAGCGCACTAACCTTAATTTGAAACGCCCATCTGCGTTACTATTCATCATCAGCTTATAGTTAGTCTCGTTTTATTATATTTGATTATTTGCACTTTTTAGTCTCGACTGAATCATCCTCCGTTATCTTGTGTGATAATAGAGCTTCTGTACGTAAACAACTAACGTTAGGCTTCAGAATTGGTCCATAATACAGTGTTGCAGTTCGTAACGGTATCATACAAGCCACTAAAATGTAATGTTGAAAAATGAGAATTAAATGAGTTATTCAAGTATTAATTTGATTTTAGTGGTTATTTCCTTTAGTGGTTGTTTTGGACTTGATCAACCTCCTGTGTTTTCTTCTGTTGCGTTGACAGAGATTGTGTGACTATGTATGTGACCTGCTGCTTGAAGAATCAAATGTACAGCCAGTATCCACTCCAGTCACTGTATGTGGGGATATTCACGGACAGGTGCGAGCAGGCCCTTTGAAATCATCTCTTTTGTGTACAGGTGTCATGTCCTTTTTTGATTTATTGACACGTATATTAATCTAAACCTTTTCTTTATCCGTAGTTTTATGACTTATGTGAACTCTTCAGAACTGGGGGCCAAGTACCAGACACAAATTACATTTTCATGGTATTGTATCCATTAAGATAATTGTACATAAACGCTTGTTTTGAGTTCATATTTGGGAACGAATATTCAATATAATTGGAAACGATGTTTCCCGCCCCCGATGGACATTGGTACGTTTTCTTTCCTCTAGGGTGACTTTGTTGACCGAGGATACTACAGCTTAGAAACATTCACATATTTGCTAGCACTTAAAGCAAAGTGGCCTGACCGCATCACACTGTTGCGTGGCAATCACGAGAGCAGGCAGATAACACAAGTCTATGGCTTTTATGGTGAGTCGGCAGGCATCTAATGTACACACATATCGTAAATTTTGATTTTGAAGTTTTTTTGATTACCATTTCTATTCTTTCCTTCCGTTTATAGATGAGTGCCAAACAAAATATGGAAATGCTAATGCCTGGCGATACTGCACTAAAGTATTTGACATGCTGACTGTTGCTGCTGTAAGTATTATTTTTTTAATATAATGTATATGCGTGTTTATATATACATATATCAACAAATCATGATTTTCTTGTTAGAATTTGTTTAAAGAGATTATACTGTACTTAATATATTCATCTATTATGTCTATAATACAATAGTGTAGTTGGTAAAAAAAAAAAAAAAAAAATCATTCAAGCATGTCAAAAAAATCAGCATTTACTTCAGGGCCCATATTCACAGAACATTTGACCTTACCGCTAAGAGTTCTCCTAATAGCAGTAAAAGATTTTAGCTAGGAGCTTCCTCTAAAACCTACTCACAAAGCTGCCGCAACAAACTTTAACTAAGAAATAGAGTAGTCCTTACCTAAGAGTAAAGGCAGACTCGCTTTGGATGATGTTGGAATGCTTACTAACTAATAGGGATGCAACGGTACAGTGAGCCCACGGTTCGGTTAGTATCACGGTTTTCTGTAATCAATATTACTGTACAGTACTGTATGTGAGCTCTAACATAGCGGGATGTCATTTGCCCTTTCTATTTCAAGTCATCAAGGTACAGAGACAATATTAAATGTAAAAAAAGGTACAGATTAACTCAAAACACCACATTTATTGTTAAAAAAGAACATTTTTGCCCTCTTTCAAAAACGGACAATATAAAAAGTGCATTATTCAAATAAACATTGACAGCAACAAAAAAAATACTTAAGTTTTCTAAATACACCATCAGAACAAACAACAATAACAAAATGTATCACTAAGTGGTGGCGCTTAC
>JAUCMU010000097.1:6072878-6087930 GCA_032275025.1 Enteromius treurensis | reverse complement strand
CCCATAAGCTTAACCTATGCAGCCTGAGCCGTGCGCGACTGAACGAATCACTCCCACGAGACGACTCGTTCTTCCCGTGTCACATTAGATTTGTTCAAAATGAACGATTCGTTCAAGAACGACACATCACTAGTCTAGAGAAGTTCTGACCATCGCCTGATTGTCTATGAGCTTAATACACAGAAAATGCCAATTTTAATTAAAATGATAGTTTAATGCCTAAAGTAGGCTAAGTACCGAAATATTGCGGTTCACGTGTGTGTGTACCGAACCGAACAGGGCGAAACGAACGGTTCGATAAACCACCGAAAACGGTTGCATCCCTAGTAACTATGCACACAGTGATTGTGAGTGTTCATAGGAGTATTGTAGTATAGAGCGATATAACGTCGTTATCTTCAAATAAAGAATTTAAAATGCAGGCTAGTGAGTTACTAATTACATGAGTGTATGTTCAGCTAATTAGCAGCATATTACATGTGTGCTTTTCAAAAACAATTAGCAGATAGGCCTATGCATATAAACAGCCTTTTAATTACAATAAGCTTGGCTGATAGTGAGACATTATAATATATTTTAACTGTTACTACTTGCACTACTGTTTAATGCAAACAAGAATATATCAAACCTTCAAATCCAAAGGTGATAGCTTTTTAAAAGTTCATCATTGTCAAAGGTTGCTCAAATGTTTATATTTTGAGGCAGATTGCCAACAACAGGCATTTTAGGATAGTTTGTGGCTTGTTCTTAGTGACTTAGGACTCCTTTTCACTACTCCAGTCATTTTACAGGGGTGCGTTTTAGTGCAAGACATTTAGTTTTTTTGTAAAATACTCTGAGCAAAAATTGAGTATAAATGTAGGATTTACACGCCCATTAGTTCAAGTTATGAGCTACCTTTAGGCTTAAGAAATTTTGTGAATACGTGCCCCGATGTTTTTTGTCAAATTGTTTTGAAGGTCTACTTTCTACACCATTAAATAACCGTAGACTGTTCAAGGTTACATTTTTCATCTGCTGTACTTACTGTGACGCTTTGATTTCTCCCGCAGTTGATAGATGAGCAGATCCTTTGTGTACACGGTGGCCTTTCACCTGACATCAAAACTCTGGACCAGATACGCACCATTGAACGCAATCAGGAAATTCCTCACAAGGGAGCATTTTGTGATCTTGTCTGGTCCGATCCAGAGGATGTGGACACCTGGGCTATCAGCCCGAGAGGTGCTGGCTGGCTGTTTGGTGCTAAGGTCACCAATGAGGTACGAGCGTTCTCTCAATGTACAGTCAGGTTTGTCTAGGTAGTGTTAGGGCTATGGGGTGGTAGTTCATTGTTGAAGTCCACTTATGTTATTCTGCATTCTTAACCTGTAGAAAGAGAAATAAGCACAGCTTATCTGAAGGAGTTTTCCATTGTTTTAAGTTTAGTTTTAGTATAACATTATACTATAGAAAAGGAAAAAAGTTTTTTCAGTTAATTGTGTAAATTGTGATGATCTCCATTACAATTTTAAAGGTAAAAAATCAGCAATTATGATATTTGTCGTAATTGCAGTCCTAGGTATAGTGTGTATAGAACTGTGCATATTGTCAATCGCTGCATGAGTTGAAATGTAGGTGTAGTTGTTGTGATCCTCGTATACTTACTAGTGCAAGGTTTTTGCAAAAATATCTCCCAGTAAATCGAGAACTAGAAATAAAAGCAACTTCAAATCAGATCAAAACTAAGACCAATTTAATTTTATTTAGTTTAGTGGCTTCTTTTTTTTTCTTTTCTTTTTTTTTTTTGGATGAATTGAATTGAATTTTGATCAACTTTGAGCTAAATATTAGTCTGACAATTAAATAATTATGAAATAATAAAAATATTTAGGGTAGTTCAGGCTGTTTGACGAGTGAGGCATACTAGTAAATGAAACGTTTAGTAAATGTCACTGTTTATGAAAAGCCTGAATGTTTTTTTTTCCCTCTCTTCCATTAAAGTTTGTTCACATCAACAACTTGAAGTTGATTTGCCGTGCACATCAGTTGGTTCACGAGGGCTACAAATTCATGTTTGATGAGAAGCTGGTGACCGTCTGGTCAGCCCCAAACTACTGCTACCGCTGCGGTAATATTGCCTCCATTATGGTCTTCAAAGACGTGAACACAAGGGAGCCCAAGTTATTCCGGGCCGTTCCTGATTCGGAAAGGGTCATACCACCTAGAACGACAACACCTTATTTCCTCTGAAAATCATTGTCGCCTTCGTCCAGCCCTCTCTTTTTCATTGTTCGTTGTTATGGTCTTTAATTTCTCTGTTGCATTTTTTTATTTTCAAACACGTATTTTTTGTAATGATTGAGGTGCTCTCCAGAACAACAGTGAACTATGGTCAGGATTATGAACTCTTTTGACTGTGTTTAAGTTGGTCATTATTTGGTCAGTGCAGTCTTGTTAATTTGAGCATGTGACCGTAAATAAGTGGACATCCTCGTGCTCTTCTTACAGGGCTTTAAATGTAGATCTAACAACCATTGACCATTTAATGGTAAAAGTTCATGATGTAACAACTAGCCTGATCAGAGCAATGTGGTGTTTGTGTTCATCCGAGAACAGATCTGATAGAGTCACTGATACAACCAAGTGCTGGTCAGTCTGTTCCAAATCTCTCAAACAGTGACACTTCTTTATCATTGCTTTCAAGTGTAGAAAAAGATTGAGGCCATGACCAGACAACAGGACAAAGAAGGCTGTGATTATTTTGTACATTAATATAATTGTATTGATTTAATCTTCCTTTTTTTTTTCTTTCTCTCTCAGATTTGTTGTATTTTATTATTGTAGAAAAACTGCAGCCCATTTACCAATTAAATATTGAAAATAAACACCTTTATTATTAAGTTACATTTCTGGTGTTGTCTCCTAATCAACGGAAGCATGAAAATATCCCTTACTCTTTGCAAGTGATACCATTTTAAACATTTGCTGACATCTTGCCTGTACATTTGAGCTTATTTTGATAGGGATTAAATCTATTAAAAGGAAGAAATGAGAAAACAATTGTTTAGAGAATGGAACGGAAATATATCTAAATAAATGAGAAATGTAGTTTACTTAGTTATTACCCAAAACCATGCTTAACCGTTGTTAATATAAGTAAATATTTTTATTATTATTATTATTTTCCTTGTATCCAAGACCTATAATAAAGTTAAAGGAATGTTTATTTTTGGAAAATGACTCCTGAAATTGTTAATTGAATTTAAATGAAGATTTAATGTATCCATGGAAAAAAAATAATATTTGAGGCTATTTATTAAATGTCTACTAATAAAGAATTTTAAGTAATATTTTTTCTTTAGCTCCTTTTAGGGATGAATGTAAAAGGGTTAAAAGCACTACTTTAAGACACCGCATAGCGGCGCGCGTCCCTTTTAATTCCAAAAGGCAGCGCCATAGATGGCAGTACTACGCTAGTCCCGCCTCTTTGAGTAAGACGCAGCCTGACTGACACCGCAGCCAACCAATAGAATGCATCGAGCGTCACTCACAGACCGGCGGGGGTCTGACAAGCAAGTTAGTTTGAGCGGGTTGCCACAACAGTCAATGAAAATTCAACTGGCCAGACTGAACCGTCGACCGCAGTAGATGCCGAATGGCAGATACTCCCTGCTCTTCCCTGGGAGGGTGATTTGAATGAGCTGGATGTAAATGACGGTGCGCCACCGCACTGGATGTCTAACGTTAGATTTGTGTCGGGGCGAGATTCACAGGCGCGCTCTACCTGGAAACGCTGTTCTTGAGGAGCAGAAAGAGGAGATAGCTGCGCTAAACTACACCAGTGTTCAGGTTGGGTTTCAAATCAGTGACTTTTTGACAGAAATTGCTTGGCGATGTATGCGTTAGGCAAAAGAGAAACACGACTTAAGTTAACACGTCTTGGGGGACTAAAAATAATCAAGCATCAGTCAGACACACCATCACTAAAATATTATTTTATTATATATTTTTTATTCATGCTTTTTTTTTTTTATAGAAGTGTACACGTATATCATACCAGTATATGTGCAACGTAAAAAATAATATGTGTAAAAAAAAAGCCTAACATCCAATCCATTCAGCCTCAGCATCTGCTAAAGCCACAGTTTTCTCAACTCTGATGGTCATTTTGAGGACGAGAACGCTTTTGCTCTCTGAACCACGTTAACTCAGATCTGTCGCCTCTATTACCGTTACACGATCCAACCTACAGTTTCATCTTTGACAGAGTCACACAGAGTTGTCGTGTATTACCGCATCCTGATCTGAGAAAGAGAGACAGCCGTCGTGCGAGAGGTAAGTCATCATAGATGAGACACAGGCTAGATGCACTTGAGTAAACGCGTTTAGATGGCTCAATGGTGCGAAGTGTCACACAAATAAGCCTTTTCGTTCTTTACAGTGCTAATTAACGTGGAACAACGGCAATCAGTCCGCGTTCCTGGTCAATGAACGGAACGAGCGCTATTACGCAGAGATGCACGCTGCCAAACGCTTTACGTTTAGTTTTCATTCTCACCCTTTGTCTATTGTTTCTTTTAGTCCACCCAGATCTTCGAGTCTGGAGTGAAATTGTGAATGGAACCCGAGCCAATAGGCATCTGTGTATTATTATTGAATGAAGACGATTGAAAAATCATTGGCTGTCGCAAGAATTAATGCATGTTCGTGCTGGGTTCAATTTGTCCTGCAACAGCACGGGATGGATTTGTGCAGAGCGCTCGCTGTCTGATCGTTTTATTGTTCACGATCAGGCTGCATCGGCCGTGCGTGCATAATCTAACTCTAAGGGCAAGTGCGAATTGTGTAATATTGCATAGGAGGCGTATTATGGCTGTGTTATGAACATGCATCCAACTTCAAATGAGGTCCCGTGATAATCGTGCGAGAATAACTGCCATCAGATGGCTGGAACCGAGAACAAAAAGAGATTTGTTGCAGACAAGCATGTTTTCTCAGCATCAGTTCTCACACATCATCTGTGAAAAGAGCCACCAGGTTGCTTAGCTGGAATGACGTCATGCAGAGTGGCTTGTTATGGAAGAATGAGCTCCTGGAAGAGAATTCGTCTTCTATTACTACTGGAACAATTATCTTATCAGTCTTATTGAAAAATGGGTATAGTTTTTACCCTCAAAATACTCATTTTATTTTAACTGTATTGTCAACTGATTTTAGCTGCCTGCATCCTATTACACAGTCAATATCAACACTGCTGTGATTCAAGCACCCCAGTTTGTGCTGGCACTGAGTACAACATTGCATATTTGATCCTATTTACTTTGCACAACATCACTCCCCTCCAACCAGAGACGCCAAGGAGGTGCGATAAAATTAAGCCCCTCCCTCTATTTTTCTCATTCAATATTCTGGTTCACTCAGAAATACATAAAAATACTTACAATTTGTTGTCCATATGGCAAAAAAAAAAAAATCATAGTAAGCATTTTTTTTTCAACTGGTCTGGAACAGCATATGTGAGCATATGAAACTTGCATTTCAAGTTTACCTGCCCATCCAATTATGATGGTTAATAGTAAACGAACTTGGCTAGCCGTCCTTATTGGTGGTTTGAACCCAAGTCCCCATTACCCCTATTGCGGTACTACCTAGAGGAAGAAAAACAGAAATAAAGGAGGAGATTGGGAGGTGGAGGGATGCTGGAAGAACTGATAATGGGACGGTGAAATGAGAGCTGCTTATAGGTTTGTAATGATGCTTGGAATAAATGATTAGGCTCTTCCCGAACCCATTTAATGATTTATTTTTCCAAAACCCCTTCTTTGCGTGATTCTAATCTGCTTTGATTGTTCATTTTAATTTAAAGCAGTGTTTATGAGCTTTTAATGCTCCAAATTGGCACCTAGTGGCAATGAATGGATTTGCATTTTAATTCCGACCAAGGCAAAAAACAAGTTTTCCCAGGCTTGTGCACGCAACAAGTATGCTAGTGTTTCACTTTGATGTCACAATGGAACCCGAGCCAATAAGGTCTCACTTGTGACTCGTTTCAATCATTTAGAGTTGACTCTTTCTTTTGAGAGACAATAACTTTATACAAGGCGCACTTTCAGATTTAAAACTTTGCAGGATGTTTTCATTCACCTAGAGCTGTGTTATAGATGCACGGAAGGTCATTTCCATAATCGGAGCAAATAGGAGAAATTCCACTTCCACAGGCCGTACGAAACATATGTAATGACGTCAGTGAAATCAGGGAAAGTTAGTGTGGGAAATCCTGCTCAGAGTGGTCATACAGGGGAAGAGAAAATCCTGATTCTGCCAGCCAATCAAATTTGTGCTTCATTTTGCTTTGTTTCTTTGTTTTTTAGTTTAGTTCTTTAGTTTAGTTGCAAGCTAGTTCATAAGCATAGCAAAGGCTCTTTCTGCCTCTGTTTTTGTCCTGTGTTATATAGGACACCTGTCCTAATTTCCTCTGCGTTTACCTTCTTACCACATTCCTGTGTGGGTCTGAATACTGTTAGAGAGACTTGGGCTCTTTAGCAACCAAGTTCACCATGGTATCCTCCAAAACTCACTCTCTTTTCAGTCGTGACGTTTCACAGTGACTGTATTCCATTACCATGAGCAGTCATGTAGGGGCTCTGTGCTAAGGTTGTATGCGTTAGTCAGCATATGTGTTTGCATGACCTTTTTAACTGAGAGAAAGATTGCAGATTGTGGCTTTAATTTCATGTAATGACTGATCTCTTGTAGTTTTTTTTTGGGACTTTGTATGTCCAGTTAGGCTGGTGTTTTAATAGTTCATATAGGTCTACCGTCAGCATAGTAGTTGGTATAAGCCTAGATGTCAGTGAAAGTCATGTTCAGTACTATTAATAGAACGTGTTTGGTGATGCAGTGACTGCAAAAAGTGATATATTATAGGATATAGATTTTCAGTCACACGTGTAAGTTACATACAGGGACATACTGCCTCATCCTGCAGTTCGTTCGCTGCAGATGCATAGCTCATGCATTTTTATGGAAGGAAAGGATATGTGGGTCAAGCACACATCTCTGTGCAGAAGCCTTTTACCACTGCTGGCTTTATACAAAGAGCATGCATGCGTTACCTTCATGAGACAAGCAGATCTTTCTTATATGTTTCCATATCCTCTTATATCCTCTCTAAGGCCCATCTTCCATTAATTTCTAGATTGCATCAATAGGGTCTTTGTGGACAAGTCGTTTGTTTCAGCATAAGATCTCACAATCTCTGGTCCGAGTCTTATGGCTGATTCTTTTCCAATCTCTATATGCACATCCTGATCATTTCAATTACCACTTGCTACAACCAGAAAATAGAGCTCCTTCAAGCTTTGTGTCAATATTGATCTGGATATTGATCAACAATAGTTATTTTATTATACTTGCTTATTCTCATTGAGTGTCAATTGTTATTTGAGTGTTATATGAATGGCTATTGAGTAAAATCGGACTTAGATGAAGGTATTCAAACCAGTTTGTTTAGCTTTTAGAATACCTTTTGTTAGATGAGTACTTGAATTTGTGGTGCAACATTCTCATAATGAACACTGAAGAGATCAGTTAAATAGTACTTCTAATAAATAATAAATAGAATACTTACAGAATGCATTTTGCAATTTTTTTCTGTAATGTAATTTACTTCTGTGATGATGGCAAAGCAAGAATGTTCAGCACCCATTACAGTGTCCCATGATCCTTTAGAAATCATTCTGATATGCTGATTCGCGCTCAAGGAATATTTTTTAAATTGATGAAAACGATTGTGCTGCTGCTTAATATTCGTATGGACACCGAATTCTTTTCATAATAAGACGTTCAAAAGAATAGCATTTATTTGAAATAAAGATGTCAATTTAATGCACCCTTGCTGAATAAAGGCATTCATTTCTTTCCAGAAAAATCTTATCGACCCTAAAGTTTTGAACTGCAGTGTATGAAAATTAAAATACAACATTTTCTTTTTCTTAAAGGAACACATCACTTTTATTTTTATCTACTCAAATAATTAAATCTACTCGGTTCTATTCAAGTTGTTTTAGGACTAATTATATTGATTTATAAAAACACTTTTAAAGATTAAAGATGAACCCTTTATGTTCATAAAATAATTTAATTCCAATTGTATCAGTAATACGGTTGTTATATTCATATTGTACTATCAAACTCTAATAATTTTGATAAATTAACATAAGAACTTTAAGCTTTTGACTGAATTTTCTGGTATTTTTTTTTGTTCTCCTCAACTCTAGTATGTCTCATGCTGAAAAAAAAGGATGAATTAAATTGAGAATCACTGCAGACTTCAATGAGTGGCAGCCTTTTGTTAAAAAACACATAAAAAAAAAAAGATGAGCACAACAGACAGCTTTCCATTCAACAAATTTCTATTTGGTATGCAGAGACTGTGTAGCAGCAAACAACCACTGCGAAACACCAAATGTGTTTCCTTAATAGAAGCATGCTCAAAAGTTAGGTGTTAGATTCTTGTAACATCTGCGTTATACAGTGTGTTCTTTTACTAAGCATCTCACAGTTCTGATGTAACATGCATGTTTGTGACACTTGATGTATATGTAAGTGTTATTCTATTTTATGCAGGTAGTTGTAGTCTTGGTAATTGACATTATTAACACACGGTTGAGCTTAAGGCCACACTGTTTTTTAGAACCAGATGGTGTTTGGTAACCACGGCTTTGGTAAAAGACTAAACCTTGACCATTTGGATTTGGGGTCAGCCCCCCACCCCCCCATTTGTACACAAAACAAAATTCAGTAAATCAACACGTGCGCTTTACCAATTTGAGCTACCATTCATTGCAGTGTTGTTGTCGTTTTTACAGAGTTTGCTCTGTATTGTCCAACCTTTAGATAAATATGAGGTTGTTACATTTAAATTGGGACAGGCTTCATTCGGTGAAATATGCCCAAATATTCTCTGAATCTGTTAACAGCCTTTTAAGGTGGGCTGAAACGGTCCATACGTGGACCATGGTGAGCCATCTGGAGGCTGAGCAGGGGGGTGATGGACATGCTCAGGTCTTTTCCATTCAGGCCTCCTTGGATTGACAGCTGAATGTTTGTCTTACTTCCCACTGGGCCTGACCACATGCACGCACACACACACACACACGCTGACATTGTACACCGTTTCAGGCAATAAATTATGTTTCTCCCTGCAGTGGCTTCCAATGTTAGCACAATACATCATACATTACTTGCTCCTATTGGTGAGAACAGGTCTTCAACAAACCAATTTTCCATTTATTCTCACAGATTCGGAGCTTTTCATCCATAATGCTTCATTCAGAATCAGCGTCAAGGCTTACTTAAATTCTTATATTTATTAACCTTCATCCTCTTGTGTGGATTTCTCCCCCATTCTGTCCTCAGCTGGTCCGATTTAACATCTGATCCGAGCAGTAAGCACTGCACATTCAGCCTAAGGCATGTGTTTGTCACACTCCCGCTTTCTTACTTTCCTCTTTGCCTTTGCCGTCCCTTGCTCCCTTTTCCCCCAGTACATGGCCTCAGACACACACACACACGCACATAACATACACATACACACACAGCTCTCTGTTCCTCTTGGTGTAGCCAGAAGAGGTGCACATGTCCTCCCTATGACACATCTACACCACATATTTTTGTCTCCTCCGCCACAGAGGACATGTGTGGTGTTGTTTTGGTTTGGTTGACACCATATAGACTAACACAAACACACAAGCTAAGTCAGATTCACAAAATGCTTAATGTGTAAATACACAAATGGAAAGAGAAGTTAATATTTTTCTTGTTGGTTAATGTAAAAACATGCAGATGAATTAGCCCTCCTGTAAGAGCCGACCTTCTTCTTTTTGCTGAGTAGGCTGTATGCTGTCTTTATAGTCCATTTAAGCTTTGAGCTTGTTTCTAAACAGGAACGGGGTTTGAGATAACCTATTCTTCAGCCAGAAAAGGTCAGTGGGTGATGGCATATGTAGCAGGCAGTTGGCAGGACCTGAACCTCTTCTGTTTTTTAGCGGCTTATTTATTTATAGTGGCAAGTAAACAAAATGACGACTTAAAGCTGGCATAAAAATAAAATTGACCATACGCTCTTGGTTTTCAGATAATAAATGCTGAATCTGAATTTATGTATTGTAAGAAAATGGCTACTCATTTTAAAGTTTAAGATTACATTTAACAGTGCTGTTAAATTATTAGCATTTAAAGATGAACTTGACACCATTGTTTAAGCAGACACAATGTGATAAGATTCCAGCAACACAACTGTTGTTTTGATGCATTCACAACTACAAGAATCAATCACAAATCCCAGCCAATCAGAAAAATGTGTGGACAGACTCTTTCTGCAATTCAAATAATGAAATTAAATGTTTTTAACATTACCTTCAGTGTGGAATATGCATATTTGGTTACATGAAGTTCCCAGTTTGCACGCTGTTGCGTATTTAATTTGTTTTTTAAAAAGAGCTAAGGTTAATTATTACTTGCTGTTCATTGTGGCTATTAAAGTCATGCACTATTAGCCTGGCTTCAGCGACTATAAAGCTCATAGGAGCTTAGTCTGGCCACGCTACCTTACTACCCACCTTCTGGGAGGCGTCCATCAGATGCCTCTGTATACTACTGGACGAATCTACAACCAATCAGATTACTCAATTCGATGACGTATGCGAAGCGACGAAACCTGAAGCCACCGTAAAAATGTCTTTACTTACTTGAATTACTTCTGCTCCGTTTTCAAAGAAAAGCTGTCATGAAAATTTCTCAAAACAGCTGCAACAGCAGAGTCGAACGTTTGTTGCTGCTCGGCACACGCCATGTTTGAACGCCTCAGAACTGCTGCGTCATCGTGTTACACCCGCCTCAGTCGTGCCGGGGCGTTTCTCATTGGTTCCCACTCTTTTGGGAACAGAAAGGCTCTAAAATAGCAGCTTGGCCAGACTAACTTTGCATGTAGCGTCAAAGGAAGTATGGGCGGGCCCAGGCTACTGCACTATGATAAACAAGCTCAAATTAAATGGCATCAGTATCTGAGCTGTTAGCTGTGATGTTGCAGAAATAGAAACCATTAAAATAAATCCTTAACAGTCAATATCCAATATGGTACTAATATAGTCAAGTCAAGTCACTTTTATTTATATAGCGCTTTTAACAATACAGATTGTAGCAAAGCACTGAACATTATCAAATAGAAAAACAGAGTGATGTAGAGTTTATTTGACACAAAAAGTAGCAATTCACTGTTACAACCCTCTAACACAAAAAAGTTACAATCATTTATGTCCACTGTAGTCCACTGTAGAGAACAAAAATTCTAGTCAAAAATCCACTACAACAAAATAACAAACAGAACAACAATTCCTTATAAAAATACTGAAAATATAAAAACGGAATTCAAAATATTAAGGAAAACTTTAGTGCATCAGTGACAGTGAAATAACACATGTGCACACATTAATATTCCTGAGAGACTGCGTTGTAGTCTAGTCTGTTGTGTGATTGAAAGCACTGTCAGCATGACAACAAGGCCATGAATAATATCAGGGTCGTCGCCGTGGGCGACCGTGCATCATCATTAAATTTGAGTGTGATTATGTTTGTGGACTCTCCGTGACACGAGAGCAGCTGTAATAGGATGCCCTTTCCATAACACCTCTGTTTATGAGCAGTTGGGTTCAGATCAGCACCTCTGTGCTGCTTACAACTGTGTGTGTGATTCTGCTCTCTGAAACCACGATTGAGTCACTCAACGAACAGTTCGTCCAGGAAGAAAAAAATGCTGAACATTTACTCATTGTCAGCCCATCTGAGATGTTTCTTCATCAGAGTTGGAGATATGCAGCACTGCATCAGTGTATCAGCAATGAATGCTCTGTCTGCAGTGAATGGGTGTCCAAACAGCTGAGGAAAAACATCACAATAATCCACACCACTCCAGTCCAGCAGTTAACATCTGGAGAACACAAAACCTGCATGTTTGTAAGAAACAAATCCGGCATTAAGACTTTTAGATAGCATAATCTAAAAGATCTAGTGCTTTCAAATGATTAATCGCAATTAATTGCATCCAAAATAATAGTTTTTATTTACATGTGTGTATGCTGTGCATATTTATTATGTATATATTATGTATATATTAAGACACACCGGGCAACTATTTTGAAATATCTACATGTATATATTTGTACTCATTTAAATTATATCACAGATAAATGTACCTTATAGGCCTATATAAACGTGACATATGTTTCTTAAATATATACATGCATGTAATCGTAAATATACGCAGTACACCCACATATTGTGTAAACTAAAACTTTTATTTTTAATGCGACTAATCATTTGATGGCACTGGTAATAACACTTCCTGCAGTGAAAGTGTTCTGGTCTGAATCAGGAGAGAAATCTGCACTGCACTGTTTACAAGCTTAAAGCATCTATAAACAAATATATGTCTGGATTTTGATGTGAGAGACAACAAGAGGTGGATTTTTTTTCCTTTTTTGGAGGAAGATTTATTATAGACTCACATTTTAGCTGGAAGCTATGGTTTGATGTTAAAAATGTCTTGATGGATTTGTTTCAGCTTTTGTGTTCTCCAGATGTTAACTGCTGGACTGGAGTGGTGTGTATTGTTGTGATGTTTTTCCTCAGCTGTTAGGATTCATTCTGACTGCACCCATTTACTGCAGAACATCCACTGCTGGGACACAGATGTAATACTATACATTTCTCCAAATCTGAACTCTACATCTTGGATGGTTTGAGTAAAGGGTGAGTAAATCTTCAACAAATTGTCAGTTTTGGGTGAGCTATTCCAGCAATAACCTAATCTCACATTTCCATTGACATTAGATCCGTTAGATGGTGGTGCTCTGTTCTGCTCTGCCCTGAGTTTGATTGACAGCTGTCAGTCACAGACACTGCTGCCCTCGTCAATTCTTTTTCAGCACTCCTTGTGTGTGTTTCTTGCACTCTTCACAATATTTAGTTAATTCGGACGTTTTGCTGAACGTTATAGTTAGTGGATTGGCGGTGCAGATCAAACATTACAGGACGCGCAGACGGTGGAATCGAGCCAGCGCGCTCGTTAAAATCAGACAATGCTGATTTCGAACAGCACTTCCGAGCATT
Organism: Enteromius treurensis; assembly: GCA_032275025.1. NCBI lineage: Eukaryota > Metazoa > Chordata > Actinopteri > Cypriniformes > Cyprinidae > Enteromius > Enteromius treurensis. The sequence continues at coordinate 6,074,778 of JAUCMU010000097.1, read as the reverse complement.
CATTTGGTGAATCTTCGCTCTCTACCTAACAAAATGGACAAACTCCTTCTGCTTTCCCAGATAAATAAAAAATTTTTAAAACTCAGCTGCTCTGTGTTTCATGGAAACCTGGCTGAATGCCACAACGCGGAATCCAGCTGTTTAGAGTGAATCGCCGCACTGAGTCAACTGTAAAATAGCGCAGCGGCGGGACATGCTTCTACATATACGACAGGGGTAGTACAGACACTACAGTGTTAAAGAAAATGTGTTGTCCAGATCTAGAAGCACTTTTCGTTAACTGTAAGCTGTTCTACTCGCCGTGGGAGTTTTGTTCGTTCATTCTCGTGAGTGTTTACATTCATCTGCAAGTGCACGTGAGCACAGCTTTACAGAAACTCGCTGATCTCATCACAGAGACTGAGCGACAACACCCGGACTCTATCACTCTCTAAAACTTTAACAAAGCAAATCTCTCCCGTGAACTAGCAAAATACAGACAGCATGTCTCCCACCAGAGACAGTAATATTTTGTATTACTGTTACACCACAATTAAGGATGGATATCGCTTCTTCCCCAGTGCAGCTTTAGGACTTTCTGATTACTGCCTGGTTCATATACCAAGGCCAGGCCAAAGAGGACGCCTACAGGAAAGGGGACGGAGTCTTGTACAACCAGGCCAGAAACACACTGACTAAGGAGATTAAAGCGGCTAAGAGGAGCTACGCTACAAAGTTGGAAGACCAGTTTACTTCAAGCGACCCAATTTCAGTGTGGAAAGGTTTGAAAGCCATCACTAGCTACAAGACAGTGATGGCAGCACTGAGGCCAATCAACAACTTGCTGATGACCTGAATGTGTTTTATTGTAGATTTGAAATTCCCAGTCTAACACCCCACACCCGCCCAGAACATCTCTTTACTCAACCATTAACACCTCCATCAAACCCCCTCTCCCCTACACCTGCCCTTCAGTTTAGAGAAGATGATGTGTGCCAGGTCTTCAGGAAGAACAAAAGAAGAAAGGCACGAGGCCCAGACTCGTCAGTTTGCTTACCATGCAAACAGGTCTGTGGATGATGCAGTCAATCCTGTTTGTGGACTTCCGCTCCGCTTTCAACACCATCATCCCAACACTCCTGCAGACCAAACTAACCCAGCTCTCTGTCCCTAGCTCTGTCTGTCAGTGAATCACCAGCTTTCTGATAGAGAGGCAACAGCTAGTGAGAATGGGCAAAATCACATCCAGCACCCATATGACCAGCACTGGAGCTCCTCAGGGCTGTGTTCTCTCCCCACTGCTGTTCTCCCTCTACACCAATGACAGCGCCTCTAAAGACCTCTCTGTCAAGCTCCTGAAGTTTGCAGACGACACCACACTCATCCAGGACGGTGAGGAGTTAAAGAGCTGGCTGTCTGGTGCAGTCTCAACAACCTGGAGCTCAAAACATGCTCAAAACGGTGGAGATGTTAGTGGACTTGAGGAGGAAGTCCTGAAGGGGGACCCTCACATAGACTCCATTGTGAAAAAAGGCCCAGCAGAGGCTGTACTTCCATTCAACCTGCCACAGGAGTTGCTGAAACAGTTCTACTCACCCGTCATTGATTCTGTCCTGTGTGCTTCTATAACTGTTTGGTTTGGCACAGCTACAAAATCAGACATCAGAAGACTACAGAGGACAGATCGATCTGCTGAAAGGATTATCGGTGAACCCCTGCCCACCCTTCAAGAACTGTACACATCCTGAGTGAGGAAAAGGGCTCCGAAAATCACTCGGGATCCCTCACATCCAAGCTATGACATTTTTGAACTTTTGCCATCTGGTCGGCGCTACAGAGCACCGAATACCAGGACAGTCAGACACAAGAACAGTTTCTTTCCCCAGGCAATCTACCTCATGAACAGTTAATAGTTCTCCCA
>JAUCMU010000097.1:6028823-6047551 GCA_032275025.1 Enteromius treurensis | reverse complement strand
TTTTTTTTTTTTTTTTTTTTTTTTTTGGTTTGTAATTGAATACCTTCTCAACTTTTCCTCTCACCCTCTCTCTCAATCACTTATATTTGATTGTTTTTCATCATAATCTATCATCTTTGAAATTGAATTGAATGAACCTTATGCTTTTTTTTTATATGATTCTACACATGATAGCCATTTTGTTTGTAGTAAGTTGTAACCGTCTGTCATTTTTAAATGTACTCTGTCGGCTATCTTGATTTGTAGTTCTTTGTGACCGGATGCCATTTTGTCTGTAGTTTTTCTGTACATTGGAGGCCATTTTGTCTGTACATCGTCGGACATTTTGTCGTTTTTCTGTATGCTGTTGGCCATATTGTTTTGTAGTTTTTCTGTATGCTGTCGGCCATCTTGATTTGTAGTTCCTTGAAGACCAGCTGCCATTTTGTCTGTAGTTTTTTTTCTGTACATTGGTGGCCATTTTGTAATTTTTTCAGTACTCTGTTGGCCATCTTGATTTGTAGTTCTTTGTGACGGCTGCCATTTTGTTTGTAGTTTTTTTATTTATTTATTTTCTTTTAATTTTTATTTATTTATTTGTTATTTTGTCAAATTTTTTTTTCTGTACATTGGTGGCCATTTTGTAATTTTTTCAGGACTCTGTCATCCATCTTGATTTGTAGTTCTTTGTGACGGCTGCCATTTTGTCTGTAGTTTTTAAGCATTTATGCTACATAGAGCCCAAACCCCCTGTGGATCCTAGCGAGCATTTAATTTTTCAACTTCAAAACATGCTACGAGAATGGACGGCATATCGCTAATTTTGTCTGCGTCATCACTTGTGATGGTAAACAATTCGTGGCCCGAGGTACCGACTGTGTGGAGAAGTTAATCACACATTTCAGACAGCCCCGATATGAAGGGTATTGTTTTATAGCCCATTATGCATCCCGATTTGACTCTTTCATGGTTCTTGAGTATTTCTGCAAAGCAGGCATCACTCTCGACATCATCGTGCAAGGGTTTAAATGAATCTTTATGCATGATGACACCTTAGACCAGCGCTACATAGACAGCTACAGCTTTATTCCAATGGCCCTGTCTAAGATGTCTGACGCTCTAGCATTGACCAAGACGAAAAAAGGTTACTATCCCCATCATTTCAACAGGCTGGAGAAAGCGAATTACGTGGGCCCTTACCCCGACAAAAAGTTTTACAGTTACGACAACATGTCCGATAAAGATCAGGCTAAGTTAAACGCTTGGTACACCACAGTTCTTCCGTTTCAGGAAAGAGTTAAAAAACCTACATTGATTTCCAAAAAAGCGATTAAAAAAAGACTTTCGGTAACTATGACCAATGAACCCTCATTAAAATCACCGTCTCTTGATTGAAGACAATGGTTGGAATTTTGACTTTGTAATTTCATATTTTTAAATAAAACACATGTGAAATCAACATTATGGTTTACGAGTATTTATTTATGTTCATGTCTAATAGACGTATTACAAGTTTGTACACAGTGAATACACGAAAACGCTTTCTCATTGCATGCATTAGATCTCAGTTTTTTCACAAATAGTAAAACCATTTTATTATTTTTAATAGAATCGTTGCTGTACAGGTTCATCACATAATTATAGTCTTTACCCCTAGCTAAATGGTACAGAAAAAACACACAGTGATGTCTGCAGGCGTCTGATTTAAAATCCTGAACGTGTTTGTTAGAATATAACACACTGCCGTTGGCTATTAAAAAGTTTTTGATGGAGGGTGGAAAGTGTTCGCTATCGTGAGCGTTGCCGAAGCTGTCGAAAAAACAGGCGTAGCCCTCTCGAGTTAAATAAGCGGCTACCCAGTGTTCCCCCGGCTGATCCGAAGGGTCAGTGTTAATGATGGTCATTGCCGGCTAGTTCCTTATAGGATCTTTAGGCAAGTGATCGCATGGAAAAACTCAGAGAAAATGCGTGTTACATGATATTTTGTCCATAATAGCGACAAGCTGCAAGGTGTTAATTTTTTTTCTTTTCAGAAGTAATCGACCAGAACCTGTCTGCGGTTAGACACTTCGATGATGCTGTCAAACACCTCGTAAACAATGAGATTAATAGTATGTGCCAGAGGTTGTTTGAAGCGGGCTTTGAGTCTGATATTGCCGTATTTGATTAGTGAAATGTGGTGTCCGCAGTTTTCGTCAGGCGTCAGTTTAAAGGCGTAAAGCGAATAACCTCTCAGAAAATCATCCCTGTTGATAGAAAGGGCCTGATTTTGAAGATGCCTCCTGGTGGCTGAAACCAAATGGTAGAACTCACGTACGGCCGATCCTGAAGCAAAGTCTGGCTGGAGAAGTTTAGTGGGTATTTGTTGACTGTCTACATAGATGGCCAGGAACTCCAAATTGTAATGATTGAACGCGAATGGGTTTTTATTGTAAGCTCTGGTGAATGAGTCGTTATCCACCATAGCCAGGACGATGGATTTCGGTAAGGTCCCCAAAAATAAATTTTCTTGATTTGACACTCGGGACCCAGCAGGTATGGAACATTTTTTGATATATCCTGTCTATAGGATACTTGGCAGGGTTCGAAAACAATGTCTGGGTGTGGGCCAGCCTGACGGACGGTGATACAGACACTTTCTTGACAAAAAGTGAGGCTGAAACAATATATAATTTATAGCCTACATCATCACGGGACATCAGGCAAAATTCATCCTTGCCTCTGATCATTCGTATTTTTATGTCGACACCATTTAACATTAATTTTTCTTGAAAGAAGATATCGCTGTGAATAGGAGCCAGCAACTCTACAACTTTACTTCCGAAAGTGTAGAGCGACCTCTTGGTCATCCCCGCATTATGACCCAGAGGGTCGGTTTCATCCATCTGACCGGGTGTGTCTGACCTGCCGAGAAAACCGATTCCAGAGCATCTTTGCTGTAGTTGATAAGACTCTCGATGATACATCGGTACGGGTAAGTGCTAGAGCTCAGAGATATTAGGCGATCCCCCAGACTGATGTCGACTTGCGAAAAAATAGTGGCAGCCGGGTTGTTTATTAGCGCTACCTTTGCCGTGTCTGCTATGTTAGCTCCGTTAGGTCTCGTGACTTTAAGACAAAGAAGAGTAGCGTGTTATTTAGATCTACGTAATCCTCACCGGCTCCAGCAATAAAAAACTCCAGAGGCGCCGAGTCCGATATAGCCAACAAAGGGGGTACTTCTAAATAGGCATTTTTCTCGATAACCGTCTGCGTCAGACGTACGGTAAACAAATCCTGGTCTGCCTTAATACACTCTCCCGACATGCAATGCAGCAGCGCCATGTTAGAATATGGTTTTTCCGAATCTTGAAGTCGAGATGTTTCTCTTCACGGTCTATGCCTTCTAGACGTGACTGATGTCTTCTTGGGACCACGCTTTGGTTTCTTTGTTTTCTTTATTGAATAACCATGCCTCCTTATACCGGGAGGCCTGGATGTCCTCTTACGAGCCATAACCACGAGGCCTGATCCATCTTGAGCTTTGGTGTTAAATCGTTATATGATCTCGACATCACGTTTGCAACGACAAAGGATGCAATACTTTTAGCCGCCGATTTAAGGTGAGGTTTAGCGATGCTAAATCCCCTTTTAAACAGCAGTACGGCTCGTCTAAACAGGCCTCTAAAAAGACCCCCTAAACCTGTCTCCGTACATAACAGTCCCGCCCGAGTATCCAGGCAGCCCTCCCCCCGCCTGATTTCGATAATAGTCAATGTAATCAGCATCGTTCATCCCTCTGGGGTTGTAATAAGCCATGTTTTTTAAAACGCAGATTATTTCACCGGCCTAAAGTGTAGTTTTACAATTACTTTTCCGTAAGAGAAGGGTATTTCTTGGTTTTGATCATCCTTTACTTCTACGGTGATGTACAGATCATTGGCACGCACACACAAAATGAACATGGCTAACAGATAGACACTACCTTCCCCAGTATCCAACGCTTTCATGCTTTTACCCGGGCGTGTCTCGTGATTATGTTTTTTTGTTCTTGTTGCTGGGGTATTTTTTTCCCCTGATCTCAAACTGCCTTCCTGTCTTTTTCGTGATAGGCGGAGCGTCCTAAAGCATCGTCAGTATTTATTCCTAAAATAGCAGCTAGTTTCCCGTAAAAAGACACTGAGACGTTGGGCCTCGCAACCAGTCGGATTTTGTTTTTTAATTCATCGTGACCCAGTACCCCGTTGGTGTAAGAACGTCGTTTATCGCACGAATCACAGACCGGATATCCTGGTAGTACCCTGCCTCTATCTGTAGTTTCTGTGATACGGAAAATCCTGATAATACTCTAAACACCTCTTCGCCGGGTTTATTGGTATTCTTCTGGGGAGGTTTGGGTAAACATTTAGGCTAAAATACCCATCATTATCGTTAAAGGTGTACCAGCTTCTAGGGTATTCAATCTCGGCTAGACCTACTTGCCACTCGCCTTTAAGGTTTATATCGTATAACTAGATATACGGTTTTCAGGATAAACTGACAGAGAAGCGTTGCATGGCAATGTCACATAGAAACCGTGATCGTCCATGGCTCGTCTTTACATGAATGACTCCTCTGTTAAAGTTTTGTGCGTTTTAAGTTTTCTGCAGGTCCAACAATGTCTTTTCGTCTATATAACTATAAAATTTAGACGGCCACCCTAACCATTTTACTAAAACTAAATTCAAATTCAAATTTTATTTGTCACATTCATATACATACACGGTATGACATGAAGTGAAATGTATGGCACAACTGCCCCAACAAACTGACACATTAATAAAAAAGTTCAGCAAAACAAATTTAGTAAAAGTAACACTGCAAAATAGAAGTTGAATATAAAAGTAAGTACAGTAGATAAATATAATAAAATAATTTAAAAAGTAAACTAGCAATAACAATAAAATAGAATAAAAAGAGAATAAAAGTAGAATAGAATATGATATGACTATATAAATAAAGACAAAAAATATAAGAAGTATATGTACACACAGCAAGACAACAAGAAGTATATCAGTGCAAGTGTCCCGTGTGCTTAGATGTGCAGTGCAGTATAATAGTAAAGTGATACTGGTATTATGACCTTTTATAGATGCTTCTTTTAATCAGGCTTATTTAACACAACCATACACATGTAAAAAAATCAAACAAACAAAAAAAATCTGTACATTTATAGTCGATAACAGTAATTAACACAAACAACTGTCGACAGCACAACATGAAGTTGCAAAACAGTCTCAAATGCGAGTTAAATGTGTTGTAAGGTGGAGTTTGGCCGCTAGAGGGCGCTATACGTCACTGAATTCTGAGTCTGCGCGTGCGGTTTGTTGTGTCCGCCATATTGAACTGCTCAAAGAGGGAGCGTGTCTTTCATCGAGGACGAGTTATAAAATTAAAATTCGTCTATTTGTAGAAGTTAATTAGTGTTTTAAGTTGAGCCTGGTTTGTAGTTTTACTGAGCAATGGGTAAGAGATATTACTGCGACTACTGTGACCGCAGTTTTCAGGACAACATGCACAACAGAAAGAAGCACCTGAACGGCGTCCAGCATCACCGAGCGAAAAAAGCCTGGTTTGACAACTTCAGAGGTACTCAAAGAAAACTTCACAAAGCAGCGGGAGGCTATAAAACAATTAATTTGAAACGATTCACGTTTTCAATATTTATTTTCAGACGCTGCCACAGTTTTAAACGAAGAGCGGACAAAGGAGCCCTGCAGAAAGTTTCTCCAGACAGGTGAGAAATTTGACAAGAGGAAGCCATGTGGCTCTTTAGTATGTATGCTTTGATTAATCCAATGAGTTCGCTTTTTCCTCTTACTGTCTTTCAGGACAATGTGTATTTGGTACAAGCTGTCGTTTTTCACACATGTCTGAGAGACATATGAAGATGCTGGAGCAAAAGATTGATGGTGAGGTGCTGCAGCTTTCTTGGACCTTCATCTTGTGATGTCTTTCAGACGTGTCATTGATCTTTAAGTCATAGTTTACTGAGAAGGCAAGCTGCTGGCTTTCACAGAAATGTTCACAGTCTGTTAACCGAGTGCAATTGTGGCAATTTCCTGTTAGATGAAAAGCGGCAGAAGGAAGAGCCTGACCAAGATGGATCATCTACTGAGCGCAGCATTGATGAATGGCTCTCTAGAAGAGAGAAGAAACTGGCTGCTTTGACATCAGGAAGGTACTTAATGTGGGATACTACACAGAATGATATTTTGAAAAGACTGGAAGGTTTCCATTAAGTATTTCATTCAAAAAGATGGGTTTAGTTTTTAATTACATTGACTTTGATGCTGTAAAATGATCACTTGGGGTTTAGTATTATACCAAACACTTTTGTTTTTATACGATGGAGCATGTTGCTGAACTTGATGAATGAAGGATTCCAGCTGCTTAGGTACAAGTGTGCTTCAGAGCATTCAAAATGCATGAAAAATCTTGATTTAGAGGTCACCCTGGCGCACATTAAAATGAGATGCCTGCAGCCTACAGCTGTGTCATTTGCATAATTATCTGCATATAGGTTCCAGCGGTAGAGAAAACACGCCTATGCTCTTGAGCTCAGCAGTCACCTGTAACTTCTTTTATTTTCAGAGTTTTAAAGATGGAAGAGGAAGAATGTGCCGAAAACTTTGAGATACCTGCATATTTGCTGTCTATTCCAGATCTTCCTCCGTCTCTTCATCCCCCGCCAGCTGGTGGTTGGAGAGTGACGCTACACAATGAATGGGGTTGAAATGTGATTTATACTAATTATTTTATTACTTTTTTCCTTTAAGGACATGCTGCTAGTTATTATTATTATTTCAAAGCTGTTATATGCAATTCCTTGTGAAGGAGGTTCACACAAAAATAATAACAAAATTGCTGAAAATGTTCTCTGTTTCAGGCAGTTTTGTTCACACTAGTACAAGAGTTTTCCCAATCTATTGCATTACTTATACCAATATATTCTCTCCAGTGAATAAGTGTTGATTCATTAGTGAGCAGAAAGCGATGCACTGCTAAATTTCTCAAAATCTGTCCAGATGAAGAAACAAACTAATCTTGGATGGCCTGAGGGTGAGTGAATTCTCAGCTAATTTGCAGTCTGGTTGAATGTGTCTTCGAGGGAGAACATTGTGTACATTTGTATCAAATTGTAAAGCGGGTACAAGTTGAGGTGCAACAAAATCATGCTTTGCAACAATTTTACATTTGGGACCGTTTATAGGAATATTTTGAATAAATCTGGTGCAATGAGTTTCATAATGTGGAGCTGTAATTTGTGTGTTCTGGGGAAAAAAACACAATGTTATTTTCTATTGAAAGTTAGACATTGACATAACCGATTGCTTTTATTTGCTGTGTATCATGAAGTTGACAGTGTTCTCAAGCTGAATGTTACAGTATTTAGAGAGTTATTGTTTTTGTCTGCCTTCTGTTTTAGTGGTGTATATTAACATTCAAAAGAGGGAAGCGTTTTCAATTTAGCCCTGATAGCTTGTTGCGGGGAGGTTTTGTACTGCTAGCTTGCATGGCCTTGGAGAACTCCTCTTGTCTGCACTGATGAATGAACACTTGATTGGGATGCATTACCTTTACAGGCCTGGTGATGAAAGGTCTTATTGGTTAGATACGTTTTGATGGTCTAGTTGAGATTATTTACCAGTAGATGAACTAAAAATGTTAGGAAACCCATTCTGCTGAAGCATTTATGCATAATCTTGAGTAAGTATGACCAAATAAATTAAGCTAAACCTGGATTTTATTTTTAAAAACTGCTGCATCATATAGTAATGTGTGTAATGTAACACAAACAAATTGAGAGCAAGAATGACCAAAGAAAAAGCACCACTGTTTTAATTCATTTGTTCACATGGTACAATTAAATGTAACATCAGCACATGTTGGCACATCATAGATTCAAGGTTGTTTCTAGGACTACATTGATGCAATATAAAGTTACATACATCAGTTGGATATATTACTGTTACATCACTACATTAATATAATCAAGTGAGCTAATTTGTAACCGCCAACGTGTATCAGCCATTATGTAGTTGGGTGTAATAGATGTCATTTAAGTAAATGTGCTGTAATATTTCCACGTGGAATAAGATGGATTCATATATAAAGAAATATTTGGAAAATACAAAAATAAAACTACTTTTCATATAATCCTAGGACCTTTACCCATTTATTACTCTGGCTGGGGAAAAGACATCGCAGTGTTAAATAATAATATCTCTATTAGTGTGTAAAAACTATTTGCACTGCGGATCACATGCTTGAGCTTTGTAAATCAAGAGTGTGATATGTTTCTAATGTCCTGAAATCAGTACATCTCAATTTGTGTATGTATATACATTGTAACTTTAAATCACAGTAAATCGTCATCAAATAAGCATAGATTGCATATTTTAACAACATAGGCTGACCTTGACACCACACAATACAATAAGTGTAAGAAAATGACAAATGCATGCAACTGCAAAACAAACAAACAGGTATTCATCATTGCTTATAGATTTTGTGGAAAGGTTGTCTTGTCATGTCAGCATTACCTTCATGATCTGAAGTGCTGACTACAAACTTTCTGTAATGTATAATAGTATTGTTTCTCTGAAGAAGTCTTAAATTGGTTATTAATGTCTCACTCATAAAACCCAATGCAACACTATCATTACAATCATATGCAGTTGCAGATTCATTTTAATAATCAGATTATGTCATATTATTGTTTCATAACAGACTTAACATACATTATTGTTTTTCCAAATTAAGAAAGAAATGTTAAGGAACAACTTAATCGCCCAGTTTCACAGACGAGGCTTAAGCTAGTCCCAGGCTAAATTGAATGTTTGCGCTGTCTCAGATGAAGATATCTTGCTCTGACACATCTTAAAACATGTCAGTGTCATTGTTCTGTGTTAAGATGCACACCTGTAAGGCATTTTTGTAAAAGCTGCTTAAATATCTTAATTTAACTAATGCTTAGTCCTGGCTTAAGCTAAGCCCCGTTTGGGAAACTGGCTCCATATGTAACAGTTAAGTGGCAGCTGTGATACAGCACAAACACGGGAATCAAATACTGAGAAAGTGCACATAAATATAGACTTTGGACTTCAAATCTAAGACACACAGAACAACAATTTACTGTTTAGGCACTGAGATTACTGACAGATGCATAAATTACAGATAGATGCTGGATGCATACATTTATTTTGGAGTATGCATAAGCCAAATATTGCTTGTTACCTTTATCACTCCCCAAACTTAAAGCTTTTAAGTTAACTTAAATCTTTTGGAATAACTTGCACTGGTTGATATCCTCTGAGTTAAGCTATAAATGCATAAACTTAAAGCAACTGTATGTAGTTTGGAGCAACTTTACAGCCCCTTGCAGTGAAGCGAGTCTGCTCTTATTGCGGAAATTAGTACCCACTCACACCCATAACATTTGAGGGGAGAGTTTGAACGAAACAGACTATTTGGTCGAATTATTTTGAAACCGATAATTACATACAGTTGCTTTAAAAACAAACTTAACCTGTAATTTTTACGTTGACCAGGACAATGTGGACACAAATTTGTTTACAATGAGAGACAACATCCCAGAACCATGAAATCCACAAGTTCTTAAAGAAAATAATAATACTGATACAGTGATCGATTATTCACTGACCACACTGATGTTATCAAAATGCTAGGAAACACGTCATGCAAATATGTAATCATATGTATCAACACTCAGAACAGTTATATTGCAAGATATCGACAAAAAACATTTAGCCTCACGTGGCACACAATACGAATAGCCTGTAATATTCGGTCGTTTTCACAATACTTTTTCTTACACAACCAGCTGACAATTTAATAAAAGACCTGTCGACAAACAATCCTGAGAGTCAAGACTGGAAGAAATACTGTTTTTGCAAGTTAATAAAAGACAATTGCACAGGTTAGATTCAGTAACACTTTGGATTGTCACCAAATGTATACTCCATTTTCCATCACAGTTTATAACTGGTAGATTTCTAGTACATTCATTTTCTTTTTAAATTGCTCTAAGCCTAACTATTCATGTTGACTTCAATAGTGTCGAGAGATTTCTTTCTTTCCTCTTTAAATGCTGTATCCGTTAATATCCCCACAGATTAAACCAGTGATGTTTGAGACCGTGTTGGTAAAATAAATCTAGGTTCTACTGGATCTAAAATTGTGTAAGGTAAATGACCCGGTCACACGTTGTTACAAAGTGGGGTAGTCGTTTTGTAAATATGTCATGTTACTTAACGACCCTGACACGATATTGATATAAAGTGAGTTACAGCTATACAATACTTTCAATATGATGTGCTACTTTATAATATATATCTAATTTGTTACATAAGCCAAAAAAAAAATAGGACAAGATCTGTCGTTAATGTAGGATAATGATAGAGACACTTTTAAACTATCTTGTTTTGGGCTAAATTGTTATTTTGCAAGTCTAACAACAGTCTGTCTTTACCTTGAGTTTATAGTAGAATGAAAGTGCAGCCTTTGGTGTTTCTGTAAAACTGTGGTCATTAGAAACGAGTAAAATTAGTAGACTTTTTTGCATGTTTACCTTGTTTCCTTTTGTCAGCCATTCATTGTCTTAGAAACAGAACTGTTCATTTCATCCCTCTTCGAAGCATCTGATTGGCTGCGATGAGCATGACGCTGATGATGAATGCGATGGCGAAGGCACAAATCAAGCTTTTGCGCACACAGGTGTGCTTGACTTGTTGCATGGGACTTGCTTTGAGGACAAGTTGAAGAAAACGGAAGAGAAAGTTACTATAGGGAATACTGGATTTTTTTCAGTAGATATTTATTTTTATACGATGTCAGTCCTTGAATCTGATTGGTCAAACAACTCTAGTACTTTATTATTGTTTATATCACTTCATTTGTCTGTATTTATGCATGTCTGTGTATTCTTTAGTAGCAGAGACTATTCAGTGACTGCAGGTTACATAGTTTACCAGTAGGTGGCGACAAGTTAATGAGTCAGTGAATCATTCACTCAACCGATTGGTGAGTAATTACACAATTTATACAACAACGATTAATTAAAAGTGTCAGTTATGTTAAAAAAACAAACATGACTGCTGTGTTTTTCTCAGCGTTGTGTATCCATTTAAAAAATATTATCATTGGCAAAAACAGATAACTTGCCAGTATTGTGTCTATTGAACTCTGCTGCAGATGAGAAAACAATAGGGCTCGTGCGAGATTGTGTACCTTTTTTTTGTGTACATTTCATCTCTTAACTTTCTCCTCAAGTGCTTATAGTTTTTTTTTTGTTGCTTCAGTTATTCACAATATCTGTATAAGCTGCTTACGAATAGGAATAAAAACTTGCCAGTGGCTGGTATTCACTAAAAAGGTATTTTCCACCAAAGAATACGAGATGTTCAAGTGCTCATCAGTATTGCAGATACATTCCCCACTGTCCTGCTTCAAACAGATTCATGAGCTCCTTTATTTCCCCAGGACTATCAACAGAATATGTTTCAGCTAAAAATAGACCTTTTTTTCTACACTGCAGCAATGGCCTCTGTGTCTTGGGTTTGTAATGGAGTTGACAGACAATTTTGATTGACAAGATAATGTTCAGACACTTCATAATGAAACGGATGCGTGGGCACACACAGGGAGCGAATATGCTAGAGACAAACAGCCAAGGTCAATGTATCATGTTTGCTGCAATTTTTTTTTTTTTTTTTTTGCTTTGCTTTTGAGAATGGTTAGTGTGTGAAGACTTACTGTCAATATCTACTTGGCACTCTGGGCTGTTTAGGTGACTCTCCTCAGTCATGATGATGTTCTCAATGTCTTTCATAGTCAAATGGTCACAGAAGGTGTCATACAGGAGTCTCTTCAGCTCATCCACAGTCAGCTTTTGGATGTCACACTAAACGACACAAGGAGAAAGGAAAGTAAAATCTACCTTTTCATTAAAAAAAGCTACTTTCCAAATGCCAAATATCCCTTTAAATCATAAAATAACTGTTATAAATGATCAGCGGCCGAGGCACAGATGATCTACACTAAATAGCACATTTAAGAGAATATTGCCTTCTAATGGACTGAAACGGCACTTTCAACATTAATTTTAATTCAATGCTATTACTACCAAAGAAATGTCAGTAAGTTAATTGGAGAGTGTGAATAATGTATGAATAATCTTCCTTCCACCAGTAATCACAGGGAGTCACAGAACAATAGAACAAAGTAAAGCTAAAGCCAGACAGAACTAATCATTGAGACTACGGGGGGAAATAATTGAGATTATTTCAAAGAAAACTCCATACCTTCCAGAATATGGAGTCAAACTCGGCTCCGTGGAATCTGTCGGGCATACCAGCTGAAGACAGTTTTGGTCCGAGAAGTGCTACAAACTCCTCAAAGTCAACCTGACCGTCTCCTACGAAATAAAAGGTACACAAACACAGGCCAGCTTCACTGTAACCTTTTCTTAGGGGAGATTGTAATCTTACGCTGATCCCGCAGAACAGCCAGACTCTAATCTTTTGAATCCTTATCAAAAACATCAGTCCTTTGTTCAGTGATTCACAATAACCATTAGGATATTGAATTGTTTTGCTGTTGCAGGTGTTTTGTATTGAATTTGCAATTCCACCTTGCCTCTCTGATAAATGCCCCCTTAGCAGGGCTTACATGTAATCAAAACAAGACAAATTAATTGTGATGCAAAGAATTTCACGCAATTTTACAACCTACGTTATGTGCTAAATTACACCGAGCATTTATAGATATAAACGTTTCTGTAGTTTTTGCGAGGGCTGATATACCATCCATGTCCAGTCTCTGAATGATCACCTCCAGCTCCACTTCATTTGGCATGTAACCAAGAGAGCGCATGGCCACTCCTAGCTCCTGTTTTGAGATGAACCCATTCCCATCGCGGTCAAACACCTTAAAGGCTTCACGGATCTCTGCAGATGTGCCAGATACATCGTCCATGTTACAACATGCAATGACACAAACTTTTTTAATTGTTAAACTCCACAACATTATCTATGTCAGTACGCTTGATTGGAGAGTTTAAACTACTTTGAGACTTCCTTCCAATTAATCAGAGTGATTCAAATCAGGAAAAATAAGTGCTATGACTGATTGCCCTTTAAATATCAGGAGACATTTAAATAAAACTATCAATAACTGTCATTAAAAGTATGTAGATTTACCAATGCCATATTATTACTAGCCGTAACATTAGAATATGAATTATATTGTGAAAGTTTCTTAACATATTAGAATTTATAATTCAATTATTGCAAATTTATATGCTATTGCTCCTATGGCAGAAACCGTGCCATACGGCCTATGGATTGACCCAACTGTAGCTAAAGCACATACATGAGATATGGTTCTATATATTATATCTATCTAATTTTTTTTATTTAGATTGGACTCTTTTCATATAAGAAAAAGAACATGATAATGAATCCACATCATCATGTAATTAAGAGGTAGGGCTCTATTTCTCTGGAACTGAAGGAGTGTTACGTGTGTATCGCATGCATAAAAAAGGCTGAGTACAAAACCATTATGCATAAAATCTAACTAAATTATGTCATTTAATCTATGTAGTTCCACGAAGTGTATTCTCTTCAAGACATCTGAATGAAGAGTATTTTTAAATGGTGCAACCATTAAAATGATCAGTTCATTTAACATGTGTTTTTTAAACTTGTCTTTTGTCAAAAGATTAAGTATTGTTTATAAATGTTAAATGCAATACAAATATTAAGACACTACATTTGCGCCTGTGTTGTTGTGTGTTTAGATATGAACGCCCACCTTCACCTGTCATATTGTAAGCTTGATCTCTCCACTATAGAATTAACCTGATGGCGTTTGTTCACACGCTTATCTCCAAATGAAAATATGTACTTTTGTCAAATTATTTGTCGACCATTACAAGAAAAAACTAGCAGTTTCTTTATTGTGGGTAGTAGAGGTTGCCGCAGGGCGCTCTCCGAGGTTCTGAAACACACATTCACTAAGTACCAGCAGCACTATCGCCACAGATAACGTCTCGAACTCACAATGAAATATCACTTACCCTCCACTTCATCCTCGGGGAGGCTGACGGGACTCCTGTAGGAGAGGATATCTGGAATTGAGCAAAGTCCCCTGTACATGAACCTGGAAGTCACAGCACGCACTGGCATTTCTGCGGGGGCAAACTAACGATTGTGTTCTGATCTTCATAAAGCACCTGTCGTTCGGTCAGTGCAACTTTACTACAGAGCGCTTACTGCTAGCTCAAAGCCAGCAATCAAAACGCGTGTCTTCATCCTGTCTTATTGTGGTCCAGGTGCGATTAGTCACTCTGCACACTCATGCGGGAATGATCACTCATTCGATCGATTGCGGGTTGCTTCGCATCAGGTGCAAAAACTATTGCCTTATGATTTCACGAATTCAAACATTCAAGTATTGCCATTCAGAGGGAGCTTGTGTGGTACAGGTACGCATATATTGCTGGAAATGTCCTCGTGTTCTGTACATCTTCAACTGGGTTTGAAGGATAAACGCAGAGCATCCCAACGCCTGTTCGAAAACAACGTGCTGTCGGCTCTCCTTGAGATTAAGGTGGTTCCATTAGCTAACATTCACCGGGTACAGATGTGCACGATGTGCACTGAAACCTCAGCTCGAGTGAAAAACCCCCGAATTTTGTCACATTATACTAATGCGCATTACCTCCTGGGCATCACCGCCTCCCTCACGCGCTTGATGCAATCCTACAGGTAGTCAAACGGTTTCGAGTTGTGCAAATCAGAATATGCTGAAGCATTCCAAACACCGAGATATCTAACATTTAAATTATTTTTGTCCATTGGGTAGGTAGCAGACAATTAGGCTTGCCCTGAAGTAAACGGCAAAGCACACGAACAACATAGATCCTCCGTTACAAAACGACAAATAACGCGTTCATTTACTAAAAATGACGGATGTTAATTGATTCGCGCAAACTCGAGATGCTAATCGGAAATCCAAGAAAACTGTGCTCCGCTGCGTCCTCGGTGAGGTCTGATCCACGAATGCGCGGTCGCCCGATGCGTGTACCTTCAGCCAAAGTCACTGGCCTACGCGCGCGCGCTCAAACGCGAGTAACATACCGAAGGCTTTCAATCAGAACTCTTTCAAATTTTCCAAAAGCTTTTTATTTCTGAAGTTTTGTTGTTTGTCGGAAACTCAGCGAGAGGAACTGAAGTAGTAGTTTTAATACCAGTTTATATTTATATTTCCATAGCCTATTTTCGTGGAAGCCCATCGGGCCTTTTATCGTTTAATGAAGTATTTTAGACTAATATAGCTGACACTCTTTATAATAAATGTTAAAATATTAAACGTGCGAGGTGTAGTTTGTATGAAGAAACCATGAAGTATTAAGCCTACAGTAAAATGTTACCGTGTTAAACCATAAAACGGTTCTAATAACTTTAGTCGTATTTGTAACGCCTAAAATGTATAGCTTATGTCCGTATATGTCCAGATGACAGGTGAGTTAAAAATAATAGTTGCTAGAAAAGTGGCTTTGTTTTCAGAATTGCATCTCTGTTATTCAATAGTTATTGCATTTGGGGAAACCAAAGTTAACATTTTCCAAAGTTACTTTATAATAAATGAAATAAACTTTTACTATAGGGCAGAATAAAGGACTATAGGTTATAACAATTTGTGAAGTGTGGCTTACAAAGGCATGTTCTATTTATAAATCAGAACTGCAGCTCTGAATGATTTCTATTGAGGTTAAATTAACAGGCATGCAAATAGGCAACAAACGACCATTCCTAGTGCAGCACATGGCAAGAGCTATATTTCTTCCCTTTTAACTGCTCAAGAAGGTCAGGTATTATTAAAAGATGTGTGCTTGTGTATACTTGTGCTTGTGGATTATAACTTTAAATGCAGCCTTTTACAACCCAAGTAAAAAAAAAAAAAAAAGGAATTTCAAATCAAATGAGCCATTATTTTATTCAACAGTACTTAGATAGCACCACAAATTTTTAAACTGAGAAATTATACAATTTCATGCACAAAATGCTACAGGTCTCAAAATAGTTGGGACAGGGGCATGTTTACAATGGTGCATCTATTCTTCTTTTTAAAACAGTCTGAAGAGGCCTGAGGCCTGGGCCCATTTAGTATTGTCAAAGACAGAATCATGCCAATAAATGTCGCCTGAGGGCCCAAAGATCACAGGGATCCAGCAAATGTCTTTAGCTTTGTCGCATACTCACACAAAGATTTCTACAGTTTCTCCGAATCTTTTAATGATGCAATGATGCCTTTCTAATTTGGCATTGAGGAATGTTGTTTTTTAAATTATTCCACAATCTTACTAAGCACTCTTTCACAAATTGGAGAGCGTCTGCTCATCTTTACTTCTGAGAGACTCTGCCTCTCTAAGACATCCATTTTTATGGCAAATCATGTTATGATGTCAAATAACGTTGCTAGATGTCCTCCTAGCTGGATCCTTTCTATTTATTTATCTTTAAGTCATTTGTTGCCCCCATTAAAACATTTATGAGACCTGTAGCAGGCATCACATTTGAAAGGAGCTCATTTAGTGGATAAAAGTACAGAGCTTAGAGAAATAGAGAAATTGTGCACAAGGCTTTCCTATGACTACATTGTTTTGCATTTGTTGAAGGCTTGCAGCAGCTCATTATTCAGAGCGTTGAGAAAGTGCTGCCCTGTCTGAGTTCTCAGCTTGTGGTGTTGGACTGTTTGACAGCTTGTCTCAGCACTGGTCTCTCTCTACTGCACCTGACTCTTTCCCCATGTCTCTTAAGTCAAATGTCCATCTAACAAATGCCAAAAGAAAGCGTTGTTAGCGTGTTTTTGAATATGGTGAAGTTATATCTAAGTTTTCTTCACTGCATGTGACTGAGAAACCTGCCATTTAGCAGTCCCCTTTTAATCCAAATAGATTAATATTCCAGATCAATTTCTTATAATGATCTGAGGTTATGTGTCTTGGTCAAGGGCAGGATAACAGTGTGATTACTGATTTAAGATGGTCTCTGTAGAGGTTTAACATCTAAAACTTTGAAAAAAACACACACAAAAAAAACACATAAAGTTTAATGAGCAGAGAGCTCCTATATACCTTTTCACTCCTAGTGGAGATGTACGTATTGATTTTATTTAATTGCAAATAACGTGGTCTGTGTTTTAATTCACAGCCTCTTTAAAATCTCCTAAGTTCCTTTATCTCTTTGATCCTCCTAACAGTGTCTGGTACTAGAGCAAACTGGATCAAGAGAAAGGCACAATATCATGACTGGAATGGAAGAGTCTGTTTTAATGCTCATCATTCTGTCATAGCGACTTTTGATTGCACTAAAATAATGCACCAAAACATTATCTTATGTCTTTGGCTGATAGATCGGTACTTGTTGACAATTTTGCTTGCATCAGAGAAAAACATCATTGATAAAAAATGCAATCTGTTAAACTAACAGAGCAGAGAGAGATGCTTCAAAACTCTCATAAATGCAACCTGTATTGCAGTGTAACTGTTTACTGTCCCAAACGCTATTGGGAATATTGATTGCCTTTGTAATTGCCTGGAGAGGCATTTACACGGATGGCTGTTCATTGTTGCTTTTTCTTTTTTTAATAGAAATCCACATGTGTTCAGAATATAATCAGTTTATCAAGAGAGACAGCTTAGGAATCTATTGAACAGAAGGTGTCCATAATATATGATAGAACTTAGATTAATTGGCACTTGACGTATATTCTTACATAAACCTTGAATAAGTAAATACATTTTAATCAAATAAATATTTATATTGGTCATCTTGAAATTTTAATGCAGAGTGAAAAAACTAAAAATCAGCATTGTATGTCATGCACTGCCTCAAGAGTATAAAAATAATCTTTGTCTCTCCTTGTACCTCCTATTCTGGTCTAATGTCTTTTGTTAACAAAATTTTAATGTATTTCTCTGAATTAAATTTCCTACTACAAACAGTTCCACTAAGGCATATTTGCTTGAGATTTATGACTTAGATAGTGTCATGTGGAGGGCAATGATTCATTTCAACCCAGTAATGATTTGGGTTATATCAAACAAAGGCGACTCAGATAAATTAACCCATTAAATAGGCTCAGCGAGTCTTGATAATGTGAAATATGCTCTAATAATTTAAGCTATAATAATTTTAGTTTGACCTAATTCCTCTGGTTTGACTCTGGTAAGTTGGGTCTCCTAATAGTAATTATCACGTTAAAGTTGTTTTCTCAATTGATCCTAGTAAAATAAACCTTTCAGCCTGCTTTATGGACACTGTAACTGTTCACATAATGCATCAACCCACCTCAGTAAAATAAATAACTGAACACATGATAGATCAGGAAGTGAGGTGCTTTATTTAAAAATACATTTTTTATAAGATTCCTGGTGAATGCATAAACCTATCAACTAATGTGCTCAGCTAAAGATATTTATGCCTCCCAGGAGAGCAGAACTGTGACATAATGCAAATAAGTGTCCAATCAGTCATGGCATGAAATCAGTCTGACATATTGAAATAAGAAATGTTCGTCATGTCTCTGAATGCCCCCTTATCTTCAGGATATTTTTGTGAATATTTTATTAAAGGTCAATCAGGTCATACATTAATCACATCTAAACAATAGTAACTTTCAGTTTTTGCAGTAAGTTT
>JAUCMU010000097.1:5984480-6018156 GCA_032275025.1 Enteromius treurensis | reverse complement strand
AAAGCTCAAAGGCAAATCGGTCTCTCTGGCGAGTTCCCATATGTAACGTCGAAGTGATTCGACTGAAAGGGTAACCATGGTAGATAGCCTTCAACTTCTGTTTTACTCATTTTGATAATGTTAAAAGAATAATGACATTTCTTGCAAAACAATCATTAATTTTTTAGATGTAAGGCTTGGAGTCATTGAAAATAAATGTAAAAATATAAAAAAAAGAGATTTACATGTACTTCAGTATTTTTTAAATGAATGCATTTACAATTAGCTTACAATGAAATGTAAAATTATTACTATTATATTTTTGTCTCTACTAAAACAGAAAATGCATTCAAAAAATCATGATAAATCTGTTTCTGTAGGTGTATCAAAACAAAACCTTTTAGTGTTTCCTGGATCAGTAAGTAGCCAATGAATGTCTGAGAGTTACTGCTCCACAACCCCACAAGGCATTCCGTATGAACACAAGTCACGTAAACGTTTTATTAGTTTAATCCGTCAGTGTCAATTTATTGTTTTTTAATATTATGTGCTTTCGAAGTGAGCTAAATAAATAAATAAAAATGTTTAGCTATGTACTGAGCAACTTGTCAATGGGTTGATGTCATGATCTTTACTGCCATCGTGTGGTGGATTGATACATAACAAAATGAAATTTAATAGCCCCTGGCCTACCACCTGACTTCGATTGTCTTCACTCCTGCACGTGCATTGGAGAGATTTTTTTTTTTTTAGATTTCCCACCTTATTTTTCAGTAGGCTAATCATGATAGATTTACTCGAGAATTAAAAATACATACGAAAAAATGAGTTAAAAAAAAATTGTAAAATTGTAATATTGTTTTCCTTTGTTAGATTGTTCCTTGTTTTTCCTCTCACCACACAGGCAGATGTTTTTCTTGTTTTAAATATGAACTTTACTTACTATATATTTTTACATTAAATATTTTTTATGCCATGTTGATTTAAGAATGTTTATATATTTGTTCTGGAAAACCAGAGAAATGAGTTAATGGCCTCTATATGCTCCAAAAGCTGTTGTCAAACTAATATGGTTTCTGTGCTAGTTTTGTGCTTATCCTTACTGAAGCTAACTACAAATATATTTAAAAATTAGTAAAATGCTGATAAATATACATTTAGCATATTTGACGTGACAAAATAATATGTCCAGTCCTGTGCAAAAGTCTTTTCACCAAAAAATAAATACATAAATAAAAAATATGTTTAACGTGGGTTATTTCTATCTTTTGCGATTGCGTGTCAGTTGAAAATATCAGTTTACATTTCCATACATTATTTTTGTCATTAATTGTAATAATGCAGTGAGATTATTGTCTGAATAGAGTCTGACAACAGCCAGTGCTCCACACTGAGATCTGATCGTAATCCTTTTTTGTGGCCTTCTCAAAAATGTCAGAGTTTCATTTCTGTTTTCTAGAAAGAGCTGTACTGCTGCTGTCACGGTGACATGTATTATCAATGAACGCGTCCGAGATGACGGCTCCTTTCTCTTCAGCCTTCATTGTGTAGACACGATATTTGATTAGATTTTGATATCTGGCTCGGGCGTGATCAACGATCAGAAACTGGATTAGCAAAGTAGGCGTGAATTCTTAGAACAGCAGTTGATGCAGAGGATGTTTATGCGGCGCTAGGACCCAGGGGACGTGTTCTCATCCTCGTCAGGCACAATGCAATTTGCATGCATTTGTTCTGCAAGGCAAACACTGGTGTATTAGTGAAACCAAAAACCTCCGGAAGATCGAGGAACACACTCGCAGACACTATTATTTGTGTAGGACCACTATCGTGATGGGAAGCTTCCAGTCTCTGCCGAATGAACATCAATATCGAGCCCTGTCACAGAAGACAGGCTGTGAGTATAACTATTACGAAGGGGTTATGTTTAATGTAATTAACAACCCTTTACATCTGACAAACGCAGCACTATTTTCACAGGAAACGTATAGTGATATAAATGTAGGAAATATTTCTTTTCACAACATAAACATCGAGCTGGTGTAATTTACAGCTCAGATCTACAGAACTGCATGTTATTATTTAGCCTACCTGTTGGAAAACACTCAGTATCTTGATATTTTGTTAGTAGCATTCATAATTGTTTATGTTGAATAAGGAAGACAAATCTGTATGCTTGCAAATGCTGGTTAGTGTGATAGCTCTTTACTGCAGACCCAAAATATGGACTTAAACAACAATACCATAAGAATTTGTTAACCACTCATTGTTTACACACTCATGGTGTTCCAAAGCCATATGACAGATGGAGATATTTTCTGGCAGCCTTAATGACGGCTTCAGTCACCGCTCGCTTTCATCGTCTTCCATGTAAGAGAACAATGACTGATGTTACCAGTCTCTAAAATCACCAGAAGAAATAAAGTCATATGGGTTTGGAGCAAATGAGGGTGAGTAAATGATAGCAGAACTCTGTGTTTTTGGTTAACTGATCTGTTTAAGGTTACTACATGTCTCATGTGATCATCCATAATTCAGTAAGAGTCGTCAGTCAGACAGCAGCTACTGTATGTGTGTGAGGTGTCCTTAAAGAAGTTTTAGCAGTTGCGTTAAGTTCACACATAGTGCCAACTGTTGCCTCATCGCCTCCATTATTTTCATTCTCTTTCAGTTTCACTGGAGCAGATCGCTATTCTCCACAATCGTTTTAAGCAGCTCAGCCAAAACGAGGAAACTTTACGGTAATCTGCAAGTATCTGTTGTGTGTCAGGGAGCACTCTGCAGTATTGTTCCTGCCTGAGTGTTGCAACAGAACGATTGTTCAAAATGCCTTTCAAGAATCAAACCAGTTTTGCTGGTACTGAATATCCGAAAAAGTAGTGTTATGCTTGATTCATGTGTCTGCCTAGGTGGTTTGGTTGGTTACACAAATTTTTGGACTCAAGTATACACAATACATACTAAAATGCCTGCCGTTCACATGTCAAAACTAATTGTTTTGTGTTTTCATTTAAAGGAGAGAGGACCTTAAAACAATCCAAGACCTGGAAAGCAACCCAATTCGGTCCCAGATTATAGCAGCTTTTTTCGATAGAAGGTTTGTGCTTATTTAGTTCTTCTATACCTCTGGTAATAATGGCAAGAGTTATGTGTTGCTTGAACACATGACCTCCTACTGCCTCGGAAGTTGAGATATAATAAAGATTGCTTTTGAATACTACGTCACATTTTTGAAGTTTCATTACAAACAGCACAAATATATGTGAAGAAACTCCTTAATAGTAAGGGGAAGTATTGCACTGTGGGTTTTGTTCATATGGTTATCTTTGAAAAGGTGGCTTTTGTGGGTCTGTGACTTTGAGAAATAAAAGGCACTATACAAAATTACATGTATTATCAATGTTTTATTTCACTTCTAGTGTAATGAACAGTGTATTTTTTTTTTTTTTTAAATGGATTCAGTCAGTCTATCTTCATCTTTGGAAAATAAATGTTTACATTTGCAGTATGCAAGTCTGCATGCTACAACACCGTAGTTTTCAAACTTGTGTTTTCTCTAGTGCCATCAACCAATGAGTCAAGAATAATCACAAGATAATTAGTTGTGTACATAGTACACACATACTGTGTTATATACACACACACACAAACACGTAAATATTTGAGAAAAATGTTAATTTTTTTAATATTAAATAGAAGTCAAGTCAATTTATTTCTTCCTATATATCAATTTATTTCTCGTACATACACACAAGTATAAATATTTTCAAAATATATGCTGTGTGTGTATTTTTTGTTGTTGTTGTTGTGCATGTATTTATATATGCATAAAAAAAAAACACCCACACACTTTATGTAAATAAAATGTTATTTTGGATGCGGTTAATCGTGAAATTGTAATCGTAAACCTGTAACATTACAATCCCCACTTGTTCTTCACAGGAACTTCAAGAAAGATGGTGTGGGATCTGTGGAAGAAATTGGTTTTGAGGAATTCCTTACCGTCATGTCATACTTCAGAGCACCAACCCATCAGATCACAGAGGAGCAGAAAGAAGAAATTAGAAGAGCCAAACTGCGCTGTAAGGGCATGCAGAAATGAGATTCAAAACATCAAACTAGGATACTTGGAGATAAAATACCAGTCAACTGAGTCATAAAGTCACAACAGAATTGACACAGTACTTTCTTTTTCTTAATAGTTCTGTTCAACATGCATGACACCGACAATGATGGAACCATAACACTGGAGGAATACAGACATGTAAGAAATTACCCATTTGTGTTATTGTGTAATTAAGTCAAAGTAAATCATTTGTGAACTGTGTGTACCTGTGGGTAGTCCGGGATTATCTTCACAGATTATCAGCAGTGTTGTGGTCTCTCTTTAGGTAGTAGAGGAGCTGTTGTCCCGTAGTGGAGCTCTTGGAAGAGAGACAGCTAAGGGCATTGCAGATGCTGCAATGCTGGAGGTTGCCAGTATCTCAGTAGGTCCCATGGTATGTTATTTAGAGGCCGGATCACCAACATTGCATGGAGACAATATATCAACATTCTGTCAATATATCTGTAAAGCAGTAATCTAAATGTAAAAAGTTTTTCATATTTTTGAGTTCAGTAAAATAACAATAAAAACAATTAACGGTATCACGTTGCGCTGGCGCAAGGGAACAAGGATATGAGGTATTTATTAAAAGATGACATTTAAACGAAACAGACAGGTTATTTAAACACAGGAATAACAAGGGGCAGACAGGTGCAGGGAATAGAGTAATACAAGACACAGCTGGGACCGAATTAACTACTAAGGGAGGAACTGGAAGGACCAAATATGGGCATGGAAGGGAAGCAAAACACAGGGCAAGGGAACACAAGTCTGACGAACCGTGCCACATGAAACACTTTTTTTAAGTGAATGACCTGGGGTGCACTAGGTTTAACCTTTTAGTATTTTAAGAATTGGAGAAATTCATTCTTCCATTCATTTGGTATATAAAGATGTATAATTATTATGTCCTTGATTGGATGCCCCCTATATTGAAGATCTGGTTCACTTCTGGGGACAAATTTGTCTCCAATGCATTAAAAAGTATGTACACACACACACACAGTCTTATGCCAGTTTGTCTCATTGCTTATTTGTTTTTTTCAGGCACCTGATGAGTTCTACGAAGGAATAACATTTGAGCATTTTTTGAAGGTTTGTCAATTTGTCCATTAATATGCACGCACCATATGGTCTAATTTAGCATTTGGCTATTTTCTTTTATGCAGATATTTAGTTTCGCATTGCATTATCACATACAACGTGTGTAATTTGATTGCGTAAGACTTGCTGTACTGATATAACCTGCCTTCACTCTCTTTCTTTGTTTCCTGCTCAACAGATTCTTAAAGGAATTGAAATCGAGACCAGAATGCACATTCACTTCTTAAACATGGACACGACTGTTTTGTGCAAGTAACATTACCACTTTATTAGATGAGGCTAGATAGATCTTTAGTTCTATGAACTATTGGTAGGATGCTCAGAGTGTGCATTTTACAAAAGCAATAAGAAAATTGTGTGTTGAAATCGGAAACTCTTTGCATGCACATATTACATAATTATAGTACGATGAAATTAAAACTATGCAGGCATGTATTAATTAATTTATTTGACTTATAATTTTTGTAATTATTTTTATTCTATTTATTCTAAAATTACCTATTATTTTAAAATATCTCTTTATTTTTAAATAACCTATATACCCTACTATTCCAAAATAGTTGAATGCTTATAACCAAATGCAATTATAATATATTTTCACTGAAACAATAATCCTGTATAGTGCAATCATATTATTAACACTGTGATATAGCAATAGCAATATTTTGTGTGCTTTTTTATGTGCAATTCTACTAAAAAATGAAAACAATACTTGAATCCAGTCTCAAAAAAAGAACTGCAGTTACTTCTATCAACCAGCAGATATTGCTAATGTCTCAGCTTTGTTTATGTCCGTCCATATAGAAATACTCAGGTACTTGTAATAAGCATGTTTAAGCATGCTCTTGCAAAGGACAATTAGAAGTGTATTATCAAACATTAGATTACAAGTAATACAGAATATTCTAAAATGACACTATAACAAATATAATCTGTAACTGCTAGTGGACACCAAAGACCTTTAATCAATATCAGCAGCCACGTATAATAACAACAAACTCTGAGAAATAGAGCTAAGGTTGTGCTTTGTTAGCAGTTATAAATAGCGCATGGATTGTATAGATGTAGGTTAAACCGTAGAAATGAACTGTGTAGAGCATTTTATTTGCAAAAACGAAACTGGCATTTACCCTGTGAAAGTGCAAATATGTCTTAAAATGAAGAAAGAAATTCACGTTTCTTCTGTTAACCTTAAAAAGGAAAAAAAAAACTGTATATGCACCCACTGTATTGAATCAACTTGCAACTTGCATTTACCACAATAAAACGGTATCTTGCAACACCGAAGACTTTTTGTAAAACACTGCTGTTTTTTTCCCCTGACAATTCAAAGCATTTCTCAGATCTCTTCAGTATTTGACGGTAAAAAGACAATGATCACTTTCATATTTCATGTGAAAGTGTCAAGTGAGGTTGCCAGCACTAGACAGGAAAGAAGTTCTCACACAAGCACCTGTTCTAATTGTTTGTTGTTTGATTAGGGGGTCTTCCCCACCACAAGCTACCTCTGAAAAACTGTGACCCACTACCCTCTTTCATGCCACTCCCTTAGTTTGCTAGTAAGCAGGCACCGCTACAAAACCCCCATCTGTGCTTCTACAGAAATCTGATTTTCAGACATCAGGAAGTTTGATGCAATGTCTCATATCAAATATCACCGGGGTTGTATTCTACAGATGTTTTGCAGCTTTAGGACAGAAGTTTCCTGAGCCATTCAGCTGCTAAAGAACATTATAAACAATGTGCTGATTAAAGAGGTTTAAAAACTCATGCCACTAGTGGAACTAGTGGGGGGGGGGGGGAATCTGGATTGTTAAATGAAAGAAATTTGGTGGATTTGCACGATTAGTAAGAAGGGAGAACAGCCCACACAAAACCAGTGTAGAAACAGGTGATCTGTCTGATCTGCCCTGGGCATTGTTTTTGATATGCACTGAAAACTTGTATTTGTATGGCTTCCCAAATAGAATTTGCCTCCTTGCTAGTTCAGATCTTATGAGGTTGTTAGACTGACCGACTAGCAAGTGTGCATGGTTACATTATAAAGCTTTCCTCCTCTGTGCTTTTGACATGAAAATACATTTAAAACCATCATTTGAGAAATACTTCATAATAAAAACTTTATATTAAATAGCTTTTTATTAAAACCACTACTGTCAAATGATCGTGATTAATTGCATCCAAAAAAATTTCGCATAGTAAATATATGGACATTAATTAAATGTATATGAAATTTCGGCGCTTACATATACATAAATAATTTCTAAATATATACGTGTGGGGTAGTCGTGGCCTAATGGATAGGGAGTTGGGCTAGTAACCCAAAGGTTGTGGGTTCGAGGCCCATGTCTGGCAGGGATTGTGGATGGTGTTAGTGAATAACCAGCACTCTCCCCACCTTCAATACCATGACTGAGGTGAGCCCTTGAGCAAGGCACTGTTCCCCCACCTGCTCACCTGTAAGTCGCTTTGGATAAAAGCGTCTGATAAATGTGTGTGTCTTTTTATATACGTAATTCATACACAGCACACAAGCATACTGTATATCACATAATAACTTTTAATAATTTGACTGCGCTAATTCACTAACAATACAGCAAATAACAATTGTCCATGGTCTCCAAGTGGTTTAAATTATGTACAGTATTTTTTTAATTTTTATTTATTCATTGCATAAATGAATGGCATGTAGTGTTGTGTCTGGAAGGACCTCCATTGATTCAGTATCACAATGCATCTAAATTTTTAACTGAGATAGGTGTAAAAGGCATTGCCTTTTCCAACTGAATATTCTAATTGCATAATAAAAAATGTTTAAGGACATGACGGTTGGTTGGTGGGGTGCTGATAAAGCATTTTTCTTGTCCCTGTTATTCCTGAATAACGTTGCCATGCAGAACTTGACCTATAATGAATCTTCCTACTTCTATTTCCACAGAAGCGTGTGACTAGGGCAAAGTGCCTGAGATGGCAGATTTTTTTATTTTTGACTGAAAACCCTCGAAACATCAATCATTAGTAAAGCAGACAAAACATTAATTATTGATACCATGTGTCCTTAGTAGTTATGTAGTTTTGCATGTTGTTTGGTGTCATACGGCACTATGATATTACTACTGTGATATAGCTAATATGACATTATATTGTTATTTAAAGTGTCAGCATTATACTGAATTGAAAGAAAGGCAGAAGCACTTTTGAATGTCCATGTGTGCAACTTTGCGACATTTGTACACAGTGTAAGAATAAGAACAGAAGTTTCCTTTGGTTTCGTTTATTTTGAAGAGAGCAATGCAAAAAAATGTACATCCTGACATACTGGGTTCATATAAATAAGTATCAAAATATTCATGATCACAACATTCACAGAAAGCATTCATGTATTCCACAGACCACAGTCTGTTAATTACAAGAGCAATGGCTTCAGATTCATTCACATGGACACAAACACATACTCATACCTTGTGACAGTGGAGACGACTAGCCAGTTTTTCCCCCTTTCTGATGTGGTGAAATGAATGCGTCATTATGGGCTGATATCAGTCTCTTGCACTTCCTGTCTCTTAAAATGGTCTCAACTGAAGGCGATGTCTTAGACATATACATTTTGCTAGGTTATTCAGGTCATGCTATAGACGTTAGCATTGACCACAAAAGCCAATATGGCTAATGCGTGACATCAGTTTATCACTGTAAATTTCCTTGTAATCAAAACAACTGCCTGTGATGACATATATAACATCATTGAGTGTTGTTAAGAAATCCTGAGTAACTAGAGTGGTTTCGAGCCTTCTTTCTAGCAGGGCAATAAGCAACACTTCTAGGAACTTGACAGTTGATGACAGCCAAATAACATCCGCTCTTGTTCATTTGGAAATATATATGTATATATAATTATATTTTAATTGTAAAACATCAGTTTTTGCCCCTCATACAGTATATGGATATGACAGTTGGGATAAAAAATAACTTACATTAATAAATATATCAGCAAAAAAAACTGTTGCAGATGTACAAAAATAAATATGAATAAATTACGTCAATATTCTTTTATGTCAGTTCATCAAGAACCATTTTTGGTCCTCTTTCTGCAAAATTTTCCCTTAAGAGATTTCTGTTCTTGAACTGCTTGACTAAGGAGCTCCTGAAGTCGAGACAGGACAATGCATCCATAGGCTTTCTGCTGGAAAATATTTTGCGCAGGGGGAATTCCCGTTGGCCTTTCAGCTGGCTCAGGAATGGGTATATTTGGCTGCAGGATCTGTAAGATACAGTTCACCCTCAGAGCAATGTGGCGAACGTGTGTAATCGTACTGTGAAGCCCTTCTGCCACAGGGTTGGTTGGAGGATTTAAGTCTTTCTGCTGCTCCATCACTGTCTTCAGGTGCGGTAGAAACTCTTTCAGGTGGGTATAAACGCTCAAGATGCGCTCCGACGTGGTCTGGCCAGAGATGGTTGATATTGGAACGTTGTCCATTTGCATATCACAGATCAGGTCCGCAGAATCTCCTTGACTGGCTTTCTGAATGAGAGGAGACAAGAGTGCATAAGAAACCTGGCTCTTATCGAACAATCTTGACTTTAGTTTCATTTGTCTTATGATAAATCTTTTTAAAGGAATAGTTCACCCAAAAATTTTAATTCTGTCATCATTTTCTCTCAAGCAATTCCAAATCTGTATGAATTTGTTTGTTCTGCCGAACGCAAAGGAAGATATTTTGAAGAAGGTTTATAACCAGGCTGTTTTGGGTCACCATTGACTCCCATAGGATTTTTTTCCTACTATGGAAGTCAATGGTGACCCTATTTCAAAATATCTTCCTTTGTGTTCGGCAGAAAAATGAAATTCATACAAGTTTGGAACTATTTGAGGGTGAGTAAAGGATGATAGAATTGTAATTTTTGTGTGATCTATTCCTTTAAGTCATCTTGAGGCCCCCTAGTGGGCCTGGTTAAAACTTAGTGGTCTAGACAGAAACCGATTCTTGAAAATGAACCCAATCTGTGACACCAAGTCCCATTCAGTGTCATGACCCATATTTAACTTTTCTTCTGAAAGACTCATTTCCACATTTTTTGTCTATTCACATACAGTATTTAGCTAAATTTACAATTCCCACATATTCCCACCCACTCTCAAAACAGCCCAGTTTTGTCAATGGAAGGAATCACCTCACTGTATGCGGAAACCACCCAAGCAACTGTTGACCGTATTAGGCTCACAATGTCAGAGCATCTCTTCTTTTTTTGTACCAATCACAGCTGATTTAGGACCACTGACGTAAACGTCATATGCAAGGTTATCAATTATACTTTAAAAAAAGTAACTATAGAAAGACTACTTACATAGAGTACTAAGAGCTCTGCTGTCCTTTTATTCATCAACTTAGTGAGCTTCAGACTACGGTGAAGAAGCTGGCTGCAGCTCTCATTCTTGCATGACATTGTTGGATGCACTAACTCAACAGCAATCAAGATGAGGATAGGGATGATTATTCCTGAGAGGAAAAAAAAAAAAAGAAGTCATGGTCCGCAAAACAAACATTCCTTTTTTATGGCGACCCTTTCGCAGATGCAGTAGTAGATCTTTAACTTCACATTCAATGTTGTCAGAATGACCAGATGTCCATCTTATGAGTGCACACATATATATAATCAGTATACATGTAACACAATCAACTGCAACATACTTTAACAAATACACATGTACATTGTAAGTGTTCCATATCTTGACCATTGCCAAGCATGCCTGTAAGCATATTGTTGTGTGCAGTGTGGATGCAATACTTACTGAATTTTGCTTGTGATCTCTGAGATAAGCAGACCATGTTCTCAACATGACACTTCATTCTCCGTTCACAGACAAAGTTTCAAACTGGTCATGATCACAACTCTGAAAATGTTTTTAAAGTCTGAAACCACACATTTGTCATTGGAAGGAAATGACGCGGACGGCTTTCTGAGGCAACAAGAGTTCCCAGAATTTTTTTTTTTGCGTCTTCATTATCACATGTAGTATGTGTAATGTTCCCTCCTTCTTTAGCTGCCGCCTAATTTTTGTGTCGCTGTATCTACTTACGTGATGCAGAGTCTGGATAGGTTGAGCAATCATATTTGTTCGTCATAGCTTATTTACGTTTGATGTTAGATGAGCAAAACTGTGAAAAGATTTTACCTCTCATATTTTAAAGCGGTTTTCATGTTTCACAATGCGAGGTGCATTTAAGATAATACTAAATGAGTCCATTACTTTTTTTTATTAACATTTGTATGCAAGTTTACCCCTGGATTTTGAGATCACGCTTTTCTGACATTATTGTGTTTAGCACTGTGTTCAGTCAATGACAATACTGTCAATTAGATAAAAATGAACAAAAGCAACACAAATAAGAAAAGGAACCACTATCCAGCGCAGCGCTCATCCACCCTTGCTCTGAACTCTATGCCTCTTGGTTCAACAGGAAGTAGTCTTGTAATAGGAAGGTAGTTTCTCAACACTAGATTTTCACTGATACCTTTCAATCTTTTGACGCAGAAGCACAAAGTTGGAAATTTCAATATTAAATTCAGACAAGGAAGGAAGATGACAAAGACTTTGCTGTGCTTTGATTTGCTGCACTTTTATTTAACTTTTTGTGATGCAATTGCATTAATGCAGCATGCAGAATGACTAAAGTGGGCAAAAACATGCTTCTGATGTTAACTGAGCTAAGCTTTATTTTGAATCTATTTGACTAAAAGGGAATCCCCAGAGCAAAAAATTTTTAACTTGCACAAACTTACTATAGTCCCCCAATTAAAGGCTGATGCACAGCCACATCTGTACAAATGTATTCATCTGCTTAGGTAAATAAATGTAATTTCTTGGGTAAGAAGTCTGTTGTTCCTGCATAAGTGTGACACTGATGTGGTAAGTCACAGGGGAAATCAGTGTCTTCTCAGCAAAACACAGGTAATAGCTCAGTACCTGGTACTTTCCACAATTCTAACCAAAAACCATGCCTTGTAGGTAAAGTGTTGTGGGAAGGAGGAGTAAATGGAAGTGTTGGATTTGCCCTTTTATACTGACTGTGGTCACTTTCCCCTGTATTGGCATTGTTGTTTTAACATCCTGGGGTTTAGATGTGGGTGTGGCAGCCCAGTCTTGAGAACTATATAAGGCCACTTTCTACAGAGACACCCCCTTTCTAACGTTTACCCACTCCAGCCAGCTCTTTGGAAGTAAGAGTGTGTAAATTCAGCAGTATTTTTGCAGACAGCTCTGCTTTTTTATTAGGGACAAAAAAGATTAAAGGCAATTTCTCTTAACCTCTAAACCACAGGAAATGCTTTACTTGACAGTCTTAGGAAATCCCCCAGTCTCCTTCAAGTATTTCTCATCATTACCTATTCAGGCTTTTCACCTAAAAAAAAATGTAGAGTCTGACTTTGTTGTACCTGAGCTAATAATGGTCATTTGTAACAATAATAAAAAATAGCCTAGCCCAAAGGGACAGAAAATAGAATAATCATGAATGCATCACAATTCTCAAAGGAACTATTGTTTTCTTCACATGTAATACTTAGGCTACTTTATTTAGTTAATTATTTTTAATTACTTCAAAAATCACCAAGTGCACTCTATTGGGCATAGCGACGGAAACGCTAAAAGTTTAAGACGCGCACGCACGCGCTCTTTCCGCTGATTGCCCGTGGTAGGCATTGCGTAACTCACTCTATCCCACCGGATCTGTTTGCTTCCTCCTCCTCCTCCTCCTCGTCGTCGTCGTCCTCCTCCTTCTTCTTCTCAGGAAGTGCAGCCGCTAGTCTGAAGAGAGGCTCCGGACTCCAGCTCTCGCCGTGCCGAGCGTCATCCGTCGCGATGCCCGTGAGCGACACACGCCAGTAGCAGATGAAAGCTGAAGAGTATGCGCTGGAATCAGCAGGCTGTATGCGGGCAGCAGGGAGACGCAGCGGCATCATCCTCAGCATCAGCAGCAGCAGGGCGCTCGGTTAGCGCCCACCCCCACTCACTTCGTCTTTTCCTCCCCCCTGCAGAAGCATGCTTGCGTGAGGGATGAGGCTGGAGACAGGGACATCAGGCCAGAGCTGCGGCCTTCTTCTTTTCACAAGAGCCGGGCTCGCCATCATCGCAGCAGCAGCATCCGCCAACGCTTTGCCATCATCACACCAGCATCTTTGGTAGGCAGCCTATCTCTCCTCTTCCGCTCGCCGTTTTTGCATAAGAAATGCAGGCCTGCCATGGTTATCCACTCAACCCCACATCAGTAGCCATGGCAACCACATCCTGTTAATAAGCGCCTTTTCATCCCCCCCATGTCTTACTGTCTCCGGAGCGCAGGCTTATTTTACGCTTGATTTTTGTTGTAGTAAAGATATTCATTTCGTTGCGATTCGGAGCTCTTTTCTGGAGCTGTACATGATGTACAGTGTTTTTTCTCTCTCCCTCTCTCTCTCTCTCTTTCTCTCCACATATATAGATCCTTTGTAGAATGCAAACTAAGGCAGACGTTTTTCACACACACTTATATAGACTGAGAGACACTTTCAGTTCATCATTAAAACAGCATATTTGCTTTCATATTTGCATTTTGATTCAGTCAGTGACAGTATTATAGCCATTATATTTCACTCAGGCACAGTCAGTGTGTTAAACCCATCAAGATGAAGCTGATTAGCTCTGAAATTATATTTTTCTTCAGTGTAAAATGATGTGAAGCTACATGCTAATAGTCAAAATAGGCAAAATAGATGCCAGTAGTAAGAAATAACAAGACCTGACACAGCCTCTGAAGGTGTTTTGCTCAATGCAAGTTCATCATACTGTAGCTGACATGTGCTGAAATGTACATCTAAAATGTTTTTTTTTTTTTGTGGAAAATCTGTATGCAAGCAATTTTTTATGATCTCACATTAAATGGCAAACCACATGGAATATCTTTTATTTGTAAATAATTTTGACACATCACAGGATCATTTATAATAAACCAATTACAACTATAATGTGATTATACTGAAACTACAAACAGGGAATATATAATATATAATTTACTGTTCTTTCAATTTGAACCTAAAATTTCGATGTTGACTTTTCATGTCTTCAGTAGCACCTGTTGTCTTAAAAAACCCCCCAAACAAACATGTTTCTTAAAAACATTTTCAAAAAAGCATTGAAATATTTTACTAAAAATGTAAAGGCCTAGTATATCAAACAATGCAGATCATTATACACACAATTTCTCTGCAGAATACACACATTTTTCTTGGTTATATAATAATTTATATATGGTTGCATATCTTTACATTGTAAAAATCTGAATAAATAGTGAAATTAAATAAATGACAAGAATGTCACTTACTTTCCAGAACCGGTCATTATAAGGTTAAATGTCTAACCTAAAGTTATATAAAGATCGTAAAGTTCATCTTATAAATTGAAGTTTGAAAAGGTAACATTAACACACATCGTCTTGCTTGCCTTACCTGACCTTTGACCCCCAACACACTGTGTGTTCGCAGGTCAGTGAGCAGATCCAGGAGCATGAGCAAGAAGTTGCGCGGCGCGAGCAGATGTCAGGGTATAAGCGCATGCGGCGGCAGCATCAGAAGCAGCTGATCGCCCTGGAGAACAGGCTAAAGGCCGAGATGGATGAGCACAAGCTCCGGCTGCAGAAGGAAGTGGAGACCCAGGCCAATAACACCTACATTGAACTGGAGCGGCTGGCGAAGAAGCAAGCTGCACAACTGGACAAGGAGGTGTGTGCTCCTACTTTACACTTGAGAAGTTTACAAGATGTCACATTTTTGTCTGCACCTCGATATTATATGAACAAGCCATGGGGTCCAGAGGCTGAGGATCACACTAAAACCCTGGAATGCAAAATCCTGGAAATGAACAGAAAGGCCTGAGCCCTGCAGAGTTTAGATGCAACCCTAATTCAACAATGAAATGTTATAAATTATTGAAATGAAATATTGAACTGTTTCTAGAATTCAGTATTATCAACAATCACATGAACTCCTTTGTACAGGCAGTCAGATCGCAGTTGCTTCTGTCTCAAATCATGTTGGAGAACATGAACATGAGGTTTACGCAAACTTGTGTAGTTCATGCAGCTTGAGTACTGCTGTGATTAAAAGAAAAGGTGAGAGAAATTCTGCGGTTCAAATTTATTTTCGGTAACTGTCTCTTAACTATGCTAGCCATTTATTAGAAGCAATTGAGCTCATATTAATGCCTTTTTCTACATGCCTAATCCTTCCCGATACCTAAACTTAACAACTACCTTACTAACTATTAATAAGCAGCAACTTATGAATTTATTGAGGGAAACGTCATAGTTAATAGTGAATAAGTGTTCCCTATTCTAGAGTGTTTCCATATTTTCATAAATTGTAATAACTAAACTAAATACAGTTTTCACTAGTAGTCTTGGACTGATGTGATCCACTGAAGTGGATTTTAATGAAATGACTCAAATCACCATGATGACAAAATATTGTGAGTTTACTAATGCATAGTTGACCACAGGGAAATTTTGTGATACTTATCCTCCTTTGGGCCTGAATGATTCATTTGTAAATAGTTAATGCTGCAAAACCAGATGTTATTTCTTTTGTCTCTCAAAGTTGAAATCCTCGGCAGCTGAGGAAAAAAGAATCCAGCAACAGATCTTGGTCCAGCAGAAGAAGGAACTGACCACCTTCTTGGACACACAGAAAAAGATGTACAGACTATGCAGAGAGAGAATGAAAGAGGTGAGACCAGGCCAGTAGTTAAATTCACAGAACACAGTACAAACTTAGGACACCTTTTTATTGATGGGCCCCATTCTTCAGGGCCCAATGAGAATTTTTAGTGTGACTTTTTTGTTACAGGGCCCTTAAAAACATCAGACTAATTGTTTCACATTACCTATATTCTATCTTTGCACTAAAAAATGCACTAAGTTTTTCTATATACAATAGGAAATGAATGAAGACTCCGATACACCAAAAGAGGAGAAACAGGAGCGCTTGTCACGGCATAAGGAAACAATGCAGCGCTCCCAGGCTGAGGAGGAGGCCCAGCTGTTAAACCAGCAAAGACTGGTTTATGAAAGGAGTTGCCGTGCTCTAAAAAGAAGAAGCCTTATCAAGAAGCACGAGTTTGAACAAGAGCAAATGCGGGAGGCAAGAAATAAAAATGAGTCACAACAAAGAATGTCTCAAGCACATTGTTTTGTTGTTGTAAATTCTGAGGTTTCATTTAGACATCTTAGTGATATCCAGAGTCTTGTTTGACACCAACATATACATATGTACTTCCGTTCAAAAGTTTGGTTGTAAGTTATTTGGATTTGAGTTATTTGAAAAGAACAGGTTTCTATTTTAGTATATTTAAATTAGAATTTATTCCTGTGGTGGCAAGGCTGAACTTTCATCAATCCTTTTCATTCTTCAGTGTCACATGATCCTTCAGAAATCATTCTAATATGCCTATTAATATCAATATTGAAGACAGTTGTGCTGCTTAAAATGTTTGTGGAACTGTGTTTTTATAGAATATTCACAAATGAAACGGAAAGTTAAACAGAACAGCATTTATTTAAAACAGATCTTTTGTGGCAATGTTAAAGTCTTTACAATTACTTGTAAATAAGTAAATTAATGCACCCTTGTTCAACAGAAGTATTTCTTTCAAAAACAAATCTTATTGAACCCCAACTGTTGAAATGTAGTGTGGATGTAATATATAGTGATATATGGTGTCGATCACAGTATTTTTTGCTATGAAATCACAAAGTTCTTTTAAAAAGCCTTAAGACCCTTAAAACTATTTAAGTATTAATCATAAATGACTTTGTGTTAAAGGAGCTTAACAAGAAGAAGACACAAAAAGAAATGGAGCATGCATTGATGATCAGGCAGGATGAGTCCACCCAAGAGTTGGAACAGCGGCAACTACAAACCTTACAAAGGCTACGCTTTGAGCTGATGCGCCACCAGCATCAAACTGAGTTGGAGAACCAGGAGGAGTACAACAGTCGACGCCAGAGGGAGCTACACAGGAAGCATGCACTGGAACGCCGACAGCAGCCCAGGAACATTAAGGTAAACCGCGCAAATTGTAATGGTAGGCACTGTAGAACTAACCTGAATGTAAAGGAACGAATATGGACATGTAAGAGAGATAACAAAAGCACAATTGTATTCATCCTTTGTCTGATGAGCTAATCTCCTCTCATTACAGACATTGGAAATGCAGATCAAAAAGCAATTCCAAGATACCTGTAAGGTGCAAAATAAGCAGTACAAAGCTCTGAGGAACCATCAGCTGGAGGTCTCCCCCAAGAGTGACCACAAAGCCATCCTGAAATCTCTGAAGGAGGAACAGACCCGCAAGCTTGCACAGCTGGCAGAACAATATGAGCAAAGCATTAATGAGATGATGGCCTCTCAATCGGTAAAGTACACAATCACTAGAGGAAAATAACACTTTAATTGTGAATCCACACATTTTGTGCTTGTATCCTAGGTTATAAACCTGAAACTTACTTATACCCTTCACCCGATGAATGTGTTGAAACACACAGTACTCACTGAGTAAGTTATTTTAGGGTTTACACACACACACAAACACGCCTGGTCAGCTACATAAGCGTAATGGCTTTTATACTGTACAGACCGTATATATTTTTATTGCCCACCGTAACACGAGTCACCGTATTCACTGTATTCAGGTTTACACACATTCACACACACACTGTAGAGAACCTTATACAATAGAGATTGTTTTTTGATACACAGTCAGAATGTCTTTTCTCACATTTCTCTTCCCAGTGAGAAGCAGCAGCTACTGACCAAGACTTTTTGTGAGGTTTCCCTCTAGTGGCTATAGAAGGAAATTAATTTCCACAACCAAGCCTGAAATTTAGCTTCCAGATGAAAACTGATCTTATTGTGTCACAATGCAATATTGTTTTTATTCACTACTGACTACAATAGAACATGACTCCTTACTTAATACTAAGATATAATATTACAGTTTTTATTATTTTAAATTTGACTTTATTTCTAGACTGTTTTAATTTCAATGTTAGTTATTGTTTTAATCGTTTTATTGCATTTATTTAGTTAGTTTTAGCTATTATTTTAGTTATTCCTGCTGAAAAATCATGTTTATTTTATTTGAAGTAATGAAAAGGATTTTTTCAATTAGCTAACAATATTAAGCATGCAATAAACCCCTTCAGTTAATAATTGCAGTGTGAAACTCTCTCAGTTACGTTTAGATGAAGAGCAGGAGGCTGAATGTCAGGCTTTAAGGCATCAGCTACATCAGGAGATGGAGCTTCTAGATGCCTACCAGAACAAAACGAAGGCACAGATGGAGGCCCAACATGAGCGTGAGGTGCAGAAGTTGGAACAGAAGGCGTCTTTGCGGCGGGCTCACTTGGAACAGAAGGTGAGCTGTTTTTCTTTTTCTTTTACAGTAAATTTACCCCTGTGCATTTCATAGAATGGGTTTGCCCATAATGTGTCAAATACGTGTCAATCACACCTGAAATATCTAGTAAAGCCAACACCTCTGCCCACAGATTGAAGAAGAGCTGGCCTCACTTCATAAGGAACGAACTGAAAAAATCAAGCATTTATTTGAGCGTCAGGAGCGGGAACTGGAGATGTTTGATTCGGAGAGCGCGCGGCTAGGATTCGGGAGCTTGGCCTCATTTGACTTTCCCAAGGATGAGGCCAGATGATCCAACAGAGGTCAAAAGGACTGTTCAACATTGATGTCCTTGGACACATTGTGCCTGCACTGTCCCTGATTGTTGGATTTACCAAGATCACCCAAACAGTGACAATGCTGGATCAATATCTTATAACTCATATCGGTTGTGAGAACTTCGCTGAGATTCCGAGAGGAGAAACGAAACAGCCACAGACACAAAAGTAGCTCGGTGATGCATCACCAAGCTCATAAACCAAGAAGAGATATCTAGACAAACTGACCTTTTCTCCATGCCATTGTCCCACTTTTGGTATTAAATTAGCAATTCAGGATATTTTAGTACAAGTAAGCACTTTGATATGTTAAGTATGATCCCATCATGTAAGGTGGATATGAAGTGTGAAATGCCTTTGGTGTCATCAAAGGACATTGCGACTGTAGAATGTCTCCTGCGTCTTCACCGTGGCTATTAGCTGTTTTGTATGTATCACAGAGAATGTGACAACCGTTGATGAAAACTTTACGCAGAAGCAGATTTTGAAGCAGTGTCTGGTTTTAAAACATGGTGAATACATTAAGAGCATTTAATTGATTTCATATTGTGGAACCCACGCTTTATTTCTTTTTACTTAGAAAAAGGACAAAAAACAAAAACAAAAGATGTATTCATTGTTCAGTATCCTAAATTAATTGGCATTAGTTTTATCAGGATGTGGATTTATTACATTGAATCAGTTCTGTCAGAGTTACTGGTATTATTGCATGCACTTTAAAAGACAAATTCAGGTTGTGAAGTGGAGCATGAATCTGTCAGAGATTTTAGCCGTGTACAAATAAAAGTGGTCATAGCATTTTTTTTTCATGGCTATTGATACTGAACATAAGCTTTATCTTTGATATAAATACCCGCCAAAATTGCCAAATGCCTTTAAGTTCTGTTGATGAATGTTTTTGTTTTCCTTATTTTGCACAATTTGTTGAATTGTGATTCATTCAATGTGGACTTGTCACTGCTCTTGTACAGGGAAAATGTTGCAATTTGTGTTGTACAAATTTTATATAAATATTTGTATATGATAACCTAAATAGGGTTTACATATGTATTGATCAATCATTGCCAACAAAGATCTATGGAACAAGAGTTCAGTGAAGGCAGAGGAATGCAAACTTATTTTTGTAAGTAAAATAGAAAGTAACTTATATTCTCGTGCATCATGTGACAGCCTTCATGTCTGGTGGAGCTATAATGCGAACACCTCTGTGTAACAGAGTTCATGGCTTGCTGTCACCACTCCAGCAACTAGTAGAAGGGGTTCAGTTGATTCTTAATTCACAACAACATGTACTTTATAGGCAGATTTGTGGTGTGTAATAAAAGATTATTTGGGCCTGACCAACTACTATCTTTTATAAACTCTGACCTTTACCCTCATTATTCATGAGTGTCTCATAATGTTTTATTGCTGATGATCGAGATGGTTTACTGTCATTATAGGGCCTCTTCTCAGACAAAGCCATTGTTTAAACTGCCATTACACAAATGAAGTGATGTTCTAACCAATAAACACAGTTTATATCGGCTAATGGCATGCTGGGAAATACTGAGCATTTTCATAAAAGTTATAAGCCAAAACTGACTGGCTGTTTGTTTGTTTGTTTATTTAGCACTTAAACAACTGTAAATATATGAAAGACATTGTGTCATTGATACCATACCAAGTTCAAGGTACTTTTGGCTTCACCTCCCGTTTAGATGTGCTGTACATCTCAGTCCCTTTATGTAATATGCTAATAATTATAATTAATGAATACATGTATGATTAATGGTTGCTAGTTTTTTACATTTAAAAATCCTGGACAATAAGGGAAAGTGTAATACAGAACATTAATAAGCCTATTTGTTTGAATTATTTATACTTACAGAAGTACACTTACACCTGTGAAATATTATGGGCAGTATTTCATTATTGAGGTGTTTTACCACAGTTTGCCTTTAATACAACTTTCAACATTCTTAGAATAGATTTATTCAACTTTTGAATAGTCAGAAAATATGCTAACTGTTGAAGAAGGGAATCCGCTTTTTACTATTCTCTGCAAAATTGCCCACACTGCTTTGATCATTTTTTATCTGGCCAGGCAGAAGTTCAATTACGTCTTGTTGATGGTACAACTCTTTATATTTTATGATCTTTTTTGCACTATAGAAGGCCCACTGGTGTCAGGGATTAGGTTTTAGCTTGTAGTTCTTTCACATCTTCAGTGTCAGTACTGAAATTGCTGCAGCAGTGCTATTTGGACATAGTTCTTAGTATTTGAAGGTCCCTATCATTCGCTGATGAAGTGTTCCCATGCTTTGTGTAGTCATAATTGTAAAGTCTGTTGTTCGCCAAACAATCAGGCTGTTAAGACACTCCAGCTAAACAGACTTCCATGATTGGTCTGTTTTGGAAGCCTTTCTCACTGAAACACTGAACACACCCTATACTAAAGTACACTGATCTAATAACTAACTAACTACAGAATATAGACAATGAAAAAAATTAAAATAAAAGATGATAACGTGTTTTCCCCTCACTGTAACCTACTAAATATATTAATCAATGAATCCCCCCCACTGACCACAAGATGGAGACATTCCGTAAACAAACATCACCAATGAGCTCAGAAGAACGAGACATGGCCAATTCAAACCTTAGAAAATATTCAAGTTATATTAGCAAATACTAAATGTATTTAAAATGGCACTGCACATTTCCTTTTGTAGTTTCTTTTATCTTACTTATTTAGATAAACGCTAAACCGAACATATGGGGGCGCAATACCAAATGGCACTGTTTGAGAATGTTTAGCCCAATAAGGGATGGCTAAGTTAAGCAAAGGAGTTCAGCAGTCTGGAAGTTCACGCATGTAAATCAGGTACGAAGCGGTAATAGTAGTCATTTTCACTTAATGGGTTATTGAACTTTCTCAACGAAACTATGCAGGTCAATATAAAGGTTTAGCTGCAAGCGTGTGGCGGCACCGTGTTGCGTGTTGCTAGTAGCCTACATTTCATAGACCTCAAAATTAAAAAGTTATCACTGAGATTTCTGGGGTGGAATTCCAATAATATGTAAGAAACAGTCCTTCGACTAAATTAAAAAAAAATTTTTATGTCTAGAAATAATTGAAAATGAGCATACTTTTCATCCAAAGTAAAGTTCCCTTCCTTACAGTTACACTAGTTGACCACGCGAGGGCGCAGTTCAAAAAAAGGAAAAGAAAAAAACGAATAGGCTATTTTTAAAGTTCCAGGCCAAAGTTGTGATACACTACTGTTTATAATGAATTGCGCCTTTGAAATACTTAATTTTAGATGCTTAGAAAAAACAAACAAAAAAAAAAGTACTTTTTTGTATAAAGCAAAAATGTCTCCAAATTTGTGACGACAACTACATATAAGTAAGTAGGCTTTTATTGTCATTCCAACCATATACAGTTCAGTACACAGGGAAACTAAACAAAGTTCCTCCAGGGCCAAGGTGCTGCATACATGCAACAGCATAATTTAACAACACAACAACAACAAAAAAAGAAAGATTAACAGGACAACATTTTTAAGTTAACCTAAAAACTATCTATTTCTATACAAAAACAGACAACAATAGACAACAGAATACAAAGTGCACGTGCAAATGCGTAAACAAAGAGCTAAATTAAACCAATATGTGAAAATATACTCAAAAAACTTGATTCCAGTTTTGTTTTAGAGTCAACATTTTTTTTTTTTTTTTTTTTTACAATTTTCACGTTTCAGAGATCAAATAAAAACAAATACCATTATAGAACATTGACTGACATTTGTCATTCATATACCCTTGTTATATAAAAATGTCAAATGATCCATGAGTCATAATAAGGTAATCTCATCAAGACTGCAACTGTCGACTTATTAACTCTTGAAAGTATAACAGAGGTAACCTTTCAAATCTTCCAGTGGAGGTTTATTTGTGCAACAAATTCATCCGATCTCTTCAATACAACAAAGGTAACATTTAATGCAACTCTATTGTGCTTTTAGATTTATAATATTAATAAGCTACCATTGAATTAAACTCCATGGTGCTTTTAGGTTTATCATCATTACATTGAATTCGTAAAGGGCTTCAGACCTAATTATGTTTTTAACATCTGTCGATATTAATAGTTTGTATTAAATAAGCTATGCACTGTACAAATTTGCGAAGCTCAGAACTGCAGTGAACTAAATTGAGCCATGTCTATGAAAGGCAACGAGTCAATGCTGAGCTAAGCTTGCAGCTGTTTCTTCAAACTCTGCATGTTAACAGTTGCCGTGGATGGAAATAAATGTAGCTTTGACAGCGGAAACCAGATAGGTGAGGTACATCAGCTTCAGACATTTGATTAGGGTCAGTGCGCTGTAACATAATTCAAGACCTTGTATGGATCTTGTATAAAAGCAATCTCAAGATGTGTTGATGACTGTGGTGATAAACAGATTTAAACCGTTTTCTCTCAAACATGTATGACAGTTAAATAAACAAAATTACTGTTCAGTCTGTTGGATGATAGTGTAAAAGGATGATTTAAAATTATGATTTAAAAGTGCTTACAAAGCAAATTGACTTGTCTGCCCTAAATGAGGGCGTTTCAGTAGGTTTTGCCATTGAACATATTGATGAACTTCTCACTTTTATTTTATAATTTAAAACACTATATGCTATTTAGAAATTATGTTTTGCTTTAGCTGTTTATGATTTAGCTAAACACTATGCCCCCCCGCACGTCCTGATTTTGCTGAGTTATGCGTGTTCCTGGGTCAACATATTTTGTTGAGCCTGGAACAACATTTTATTCTAAAATTTTAGTTTTGACCATATCTCTACACCTAAACCTAACCTTACCCATGAGTATTGCCTAAAATCAGAGGAAATGATAGATGACCGACACTGATGTACAAGAACCAAACACTGATTGTAAGCCTAAACTTCACAAAAACTATAAACTGGTTCTTCAAATCTGATTGGCTAATCACAATGTTGTCCCAGGGTCAACTAAGATGTTGTGCCAGGACCATCTTGCACTTGGCAAAATCAGGTTAGCGGTAATGGCCATCAATAAGAAAACTTTAGTTCATTGGAATGCTTCCATTGGACATTTACCTAATAAAACGCTTTCTAATAGTGCAATATTATTTTTTAAAAAGTGCTCCAAAATGTAAATACATTTAGTATAATATGTCATAAGGAACAAGGCTATTGTAGTACATGATATTCAGCCTCCGGTTTGACATTCACTGGCTCACGCTG
This sequence comes from Enteromius treurensis, assembly GCA_032275025.1. Lineage (NCBI taxonomy): Eukaryota > Metazoa > Chordata > Actinopteri > Cypriniformes > Cyprinidae > Enteromius > Enteromius treurensis. Next base: position 5,993,942 of record JAUCMU010000097.1, on the reverse strand, counting down.
ACGTGTTTGTGTGTTCATACGAGTGTGTGTAGACAGGATGAGGCGGGAGATTAAGGCTTTTGCCATACACAGATTAAGCTCTCATTACTCCACTGCCAAAACCCTCTTGATCCCTCCTGTTGCGTAACTGTTTATCTGACGTTCAACACTCATCCTCTCCAGTTTGCTTCTGCCATTCACAAATATAAGAACATGCACCATACATTGTCTAGAGAACACAGGAGAAATACAACACAGTGGAAACAGTCTACTTGGATTGAAGACACAAAGTTTATCTCAGTATCGATTAATGTGAAGCATGCTGGCACACTAGCTTGAACCAATGCAATTACCTGGGAATAAAGTTAGCGCTGAAATATGAGGAAGCTCTCGCCAGGTCAAAGAGCAGAGGACTTGGCCAGGTTTGTGGCTGGATAAAATGTTGAAAGACAGCTCATATTATCCATAGGCAGTAAAGACGGAAAGTGCCCGTGATCTTGCTGACAGTAGATGTTCTCCACGACTTAATTTAACCTCTCTGCTAGTGTCTTCAGCCAAACCAAACTCTCTGTAATTTATCTTCTGCTATATATATATATATATATATGTTTCATTAAAAAAGGTTGGAAGGACAATGCTCCGTTTTAGAATCCAGTATATAGATAATAACAAAAAAGTGCAGTTGTTCTGCTGCAAAAATGTCAGCTCATAGTGTTAAGGAAGGCCATCTCTATTAGTTCTAATAGCCCTGCAGTGTCATATTTTGAAACTGAAGTGTAGAACAGACAGGACAGGCTTATTTTTTCCACTTCATTATACTGCAAAATCCACAGGAGCTTCTCAGGGCCAGGTGGTTTTTCTTAACACTAACACAAACCCAGCAAGCCTAAGATTAAAGAAGTCCACTAAGTTTCTCCTGACAGCAGCACTTTTCACCTGTGAGAGCTGCTGTACTTGGACTCCGTCCCCCATTCAGCAGGGGATCCTGAGGGTACCATAGCACCACCGAAACTGGACAAGTTGCACCTGCAAAACAAAGCTGCAGCCAAGAACAGAAGCTGCTGAATCTCTAATATACAGAATACTAGTAACGGCCCTGCTAGCGATAGCTTTGAAATGTCAACACCCAGTCATTGCTTCAAAGCTATAGCTAATAAAGCGCACTGCAGAGATGGAAAAATGCAATTGTTTTCTGCCTTTGTATGTGTAATAACCGAGAAAAACAAATCATATATCTGTATGTTGTAAATTATTCCTTTATTGTTGTGAATACACTTAATCTACTACATGTGGATATTTTAGACAGCTAATGTGGAAAGAGAATATTATGTTTAATAAAAAGCACGTATATAATACTGCTCTCAAGTCAAGTCACTGTAGGTAAATTGCATTTTAAATAAATTATTAGATTGGCACAAATTACAATGCATATTCATTCAAAACAATTACTTTTTATTGTGTAAACTAAATGTACAATGTGCCATATTGTTTTGCAATTTGCTGGGTGGTAGTCTGTGTTCTAGAGTCATTACCAGGAGCTGCCATACTTATTGTACAAACACATCCGCATGTAACCTCAAAAGCCTCTCCAGGGTAAATAACAGCCACATGGGCATAGAGCATGACCACACACACACATACAGACAAATCAGGGTCATTAGGGTTTGTTCCTTTGGGTACTACACAAACATCTGCTCCAAAAGCCAGCTTTCTTGAAGTCTGTGGCTTTAATTAAAGTTTATAAACCATTAAAGCATGGGGTTATGTGGGTGAAGTTGTACTTAAGTCTATTAAAACAACTAAATGAAATCTAAAAAAAACATCCTCTAGAAGTCAGAAACCCTTTCAGATAGTAAAACAAATGTGCACAACTGAGAAGGGGAGAAAAAAACGAAGTTTCACAAACATCAACACAGCAGGATCCCTGTGAATAACTCATGAGATGTGTGTGTTGGGATGTGTGCTGCAGATGAATGGGGGCTGATGCTACACTCTACCGAGTCTTTTTAAAACCCAGGACAGGGGGCTGAGAGAGACCTGTGGCATGAATCAGTCGCCTCTGACTCCACCATTGTCAGCAGGACCACAGGGTGATTAAACAGTGAAAAATAGGTTTGAATGGGTAATTTTCATTTGATTTTTCTTTTGCATATGAGGTTTTTTTTTCAATTTTCCACTCAATCATCTTGCTGCCTGTGCCAGTATTACTCACATGAGTGGCAATCTGGAGTAATATGATGAACAGACCACCTGGCTGACCTCTAGAACAAAAAGCTCTCTCCTATTCCAACTGCAAAAAATCTTCAGAGACTTCTTGGCTGCCCTGAATTATAACAAACCAAGCTTTTCTGTAGCTCACACAGTACAAACCAAGGTCATGGTTTCTGCGTATGAAAAGTAAGAACTGATCAAATGTACATTTCATGACAGCATGCTTATGATTTACCCAATCAGATTTCATGAAAAAGACGAAAAAACTACTTTCATATTTGTACGAAAACATACTACATTCAACTATGCATAAGAAGATCATAAAAAAACATTTTAAAAAGATTCATGCAAATTAGCCACAAATTCACCAAAATGTAAAACAGCTACAAATTGCCTCAAGAGTGTTTTCAGCAGCAGGAAGGAAACAGAGAAACTGAGTAATTTGAGATACAGATGAAAGCCATGTATTCCCTCACAAAAAGAACCATGGTGCAGAGATGGTAATACCCCGGTGGGCATTTCATGACGCTGAATGGCTACCAAAAACCATTGCATAATAGGTTTGTTACTCACCCACATAGTGAAGGTAGAGGGCCAGGTACTTGTACTGGAAGAGGGGGTTGTTGTTGAGGCTGCTTCTCTGGATCTTCTGGAAGAAGGAGCTGACATCCCAGCGGTACAGCACCTCTAGTAACATGATACTGGGGACCCGCAGGCCCACATTCAGCACAGCCTCCACCCGCTCCTTCACTGCCATCGCTCCTGACTACCGCCAACCACACGCAATTCACTGGCACTATCACACACCAGCACTGCACTGATACGAGACAGAGAGACACAAACAGAGATAGAGAGAGAGGTTCATGATTGTCAGTCAGAAAAAAAGGTGTTGTCTGAGACAAGCCCTATGCACAAGAAAAGCTCTGAAAACAAGACCAAAATACTGATAAAGAGAATTATTTCTCAACTGAACGCATCAGCTAATACAAAAAAAATATCACTGTGGGTTCTAATAAGACAAACTAAATGTAAAATGTAAAAAAAGCAGCATTGTGTACTGAAGTTTAAGGGACAGAGTCAAACACAGGTTATTACATAACATGTTTGTTTCCTTAGGGGTGCATGTTCTAAAAATGCACAGAGGGTGCATTAAAAAACAACCTGATAAATAACATTGTATACCATAACTTTAAAAAATGCAGATAACTGGACTGTCAAAGTTCCCATAAAACTAAGCAGCAGCATTATAGGGAAACAGTTACATAATCTGTTTTGTAGTCAGTGCGCTACCTACAGTATACAGACTTCTGAGGGAGGAGTCAGTTTTTTTTTATTATTATTAATTAATAGAATGATTAATTCTGTGGGCTTTTTTTGCCCATAGCTGTGTTTGTGCAAAATTTGTCAGAATAAAACGTTTATAAACCATATTTGGGAAAAAAAAAAAAACACTAGTTATTACTTAACCTAAATATAAAATAAAATGATAGATACAGTAGACTATTTGTTTGTATTTTAACAGGATAATTAAAGCAAAATGTTTTACCACCCTACTGTTGCTATGGTTACCTCGTAAGGTGCATTGTTTCTGTCACTAATCTAACTTTGTTGATTAATGAAACATTTCAAATCCCTTAAAACCTGTACTTTTCTGTAAGAATGAATACTTTTATCGTCAGTAACTTGTTGTTTGGACTTCCTTTGGGAGGTTTAAGCTTTATTTTTAAAAAGTACCTCGGCCCTTCGACCTCAAACCCCAACGTTTCGCACCCTGATAATGTATTTTCTAATGTTGGAGCCAGCAAGAGCTGTCGAAATGAACTACAGTAACCTCGAGCTCATTGAAAATTCATTGTGTGTGACTGGCTGATCTCACAATGAGCCTGTTGCAGTACTAAATAAAATACTTTCGTTTTCCGTGCAACTGGCGTAAAAACAACACACGTGAGTATATGTTGTAGTCAGTGTTGTCTGTAACGTTACAATGACGCGACGCGTCTGTGATAACCGGTGTTAAACGTCTGTAATAAAAGGAAACATGCACATAAATAGATATCTCTGGCCTCTAATTGCACGTTATACATAACGTTAATAACGTTACTTGGATGCAGCTATTGCTATGCAGTACGCAGCTAACGTTGTATACGCGCCTTCTCTCTCTAAAGATGCTGCTATGAACTGTAGTGACCTCGGATAACAAACACTGACACATTCATGTCCGGATCCCCCGCTCAGTGAACCGCAATTTAACAGACCATATAAACATTCAACTTACACGATTATGACTCCCACAAGTGCTCGCGACTACGATGCCCGACCTTTATTCTTCTGTCGGATGTCAACCATGTTGACGGAGAAATGAATGGAGTGGTTGGCGGTCTCAGGGAAATGGCATTCCTACCGAAGAGACGCGGCGCGGCACCGGGACTCGTATCACATCATCCCGCAGCCATTACAGATTGCCACAGTGATCGGTACTGAGCATGTGCGCCGCGGAGAGCGGATTAGCGAGCGCCGTGGCATCATGAGGGCACAGCACACGTTGAAGAGAAACTGAAGGAAAGAGAGGAAAGGAAGAGAGGGGGTGGATAGGTGGAATGATAAGGAGTCAGAGCAGACGACTTAGCATTCACAATGACAACTGTGGTATAAAGATTAAGAGCGCTGTAATGAAGCAGATCACGGGCTGTGAATAATACAAAAATGATAATAAACTTTAATTAGGCTGTCTGTGATACTGCCTCTTCACATTAATGTCTCTCTCCCCCTCTAGCCTTTTTGGCGTTGAGGAAAATCAGGCTTAGAGCCTATTATCTCTTTCAATAATAAAACACACACAGACCTAGTCAAAGTAGACCTATATTATATATATATGTGTGTGTGTGTGTGTGTGTGTGTGTGTCTGTTTGTGACCCCAGACCACAAAAATTGTCATAAGGGTCAATTGTTTGAAATTGAGATTTCTACTTCAGTAAGCTGAATAAAAAAGCTTTCCACTGATGTTTTGTTGATCAGGACATCATCGCTGAGATTCAACTACTTGAAAATCTGTATGAGGGTGTAAAAAATTAATTTGCCTGTCCAAATTAAGTTCTTAGCAATGCAAAATCAATCAAAAAATAGGTTTCGATATATTTACAGTAGGAAATTCACAAAATATCTTTAGCCTGTGATTTCTGGCATAAAAGAAAAATCAATAATTTTGACGGATACAATGTATTTTTTACAAATATCCCTGTGCTATTTATGACTGGTTTTGTGGGTTCACACATATATAATTGTGTCATTGTCAAATTAACTATTTGGACATTTTTGTGTGTTTATATGTTGTAGTCAACATTCAAAGTTCATCAAAGTTGTCCCAACATTTTGGTTTTAAGTTTTACAAGTTTGATCCACTTCAAATGACTAATGTACATATATTTATATATATATATATATATATATATATATATATATATATATACAGTAAGGTCAAAAAGTATTTGATTTTGGAAGTTCTTTTACTTAGGAATCATGGAGGGGTGCATTTCCACTGTGAGAGACTGAATCTACAAAAAAAATCACATTGTATGATTTTTTTAACAATTTATTTGGGAATTACTTTGTCAAATATGTATTTGATCACTTGCTTACCAGCCTGATTTCCTGATTTTCAACCCTCAAAGACCTGTTATTTTGCTTTTAAATAGTCCAGCTGCACTCTGCTCATGATTCTAAATTAGTAGCACCTGTTTGAGGTTGTTCGCTGTCATAAAGACACCTGTGCACCCCACAATCAGCCAAAATTAAGAACAACTATTGGAGCAATTGTCAGAAAATGGAAGAGGCTAATGATGACTGTCATTGTCTCTCGGACTGGGGTCCCACGGAAGATCTCTCCTCGTGGGGTATCAATGATGATAAGAATGGTAAAGAATCAGCCCAGAACTACGCAGGAGGAGTTGGTCAATGCCGTGAAGAGAGCTTGGACCATCGTTTTCAAGACTATCAGTAATACACTAAGACATAATGGTTTAAAATCTTGCAGCGCACAGAATGTTCCCCTGCTTAAGTCAGACCGTCTGAATTTTGCCAGGGACCATCTGGATGATCCAGAGGAGTTATGGGAGAAAGTCCTGTGGTCAGATGAGACCAAAGTAGAACTTAACTCTATACCCCCAACTTGCAAAATCACAGAGTGATCAAATACTTATTGACCTCACTGTATATGACTGGAAGCATCAGTCAAACTCAACACAGCAAAGCACAAAACAAAGAGCCCCTACTGTGCATTCACATAAAATCAGAATATCGATTTTACTGTGGACACTTACTGTACTTCCAAAAGCAAAGTGAAATGAATCGTCAAAATGTAAGCTGAGCAAAGGCGAAGGAAGGTGTATATCTAAGAAATCAAGGTTTTCAGTGATGTTTTTGTTCCACACGATCAAATACAAATATGATCATGTGTACTGGCAAACTGTAAGCCCACCAGCACTTATGAGTTAGAGACTTAAACAGCAGATCAGTGGTTTTCAAAGCCTTCACGCAGGGGGCCGCCAGAAAATAACAAGCTTGAACAAGCAATAAACAAGTAAAACTACAAAATGCTTGTAGTTTGTAAGTAAGGAGGCCCTCTGTCTAAAACCACTGCTGTTACATTCAAACTAAATATTAGTGAGATTTAGGTTTTAAAGCAGTTTGCTAATTGGATAAGAAAACACTTAAATGTCTAAAACCATGTTATTACCATCTAACAAAATTGTGCTTCTCATCTAAATTTGCTGAGTTTTAGGAAGGGTTAGATGTTTTTACATATGCATACAATGAGTTTTGCAATTATTACTTAAGATTAATTTAAAGTGCCACTGCTTAATAATTACTTACAGACTCCAAAAGTTTAAATAGTAGTGTATATTGCTAAATTTATTTAGATCCAGGGTTTTCACTGGCCAGTGCCAATCGTCTTTTGACTTTAAAAGTAGTATTGTCAGGTTTTACTAAAGTCACACAGTGATTTAGTGCTGAAAAGTCGTGTACACAGATATTTTTATTGAATATGCATTTTTAGCAGTTTCCCTTCAGACACAAAATCTATGAGAGGAGAGTTTTCACTTGAATCATGTAATAAGATTTACTGGCATCTGTGTCATTATTTAACACCCAAAGAAAAGCATGTCTTAAACTATTTTGTGTTTCAATTGGATGCAATTTGTTGCTGGGAGGAGGCACCGCAGAGAACAGAGCGCGAATGGTGGAAGAGAGAGGATTTTTCCACACTTTTTAATTTATTTGAAAAGAACACATTATCCGAACATATCATTTCCCAAACCATTTTAGTTTTAATTTGCTTCAGGAAATAAAAGAACCCTTAACTAGTAATCATGCAATACCAGGTCTATCAAATCTGTTGCAACCCTTCAGTTTGTGGCCTCCGGTTCTTTTCAATATGAATTATTTGGGGGTTTTTTTATTATTTACTTGCGGCTTTAACTTGCACATTGTTAGTAAACCACCCGCAGAAATCTCTACACCCATTGGTGCTCTTTTGGAATTGTGCTCTCAGGCTCATTTGTTCTGTTTAGTAAAACTGGCCCTAGGTATTCTTTCAGATAGTATAATTATAAAACATGACACTCATTCATGATATTCATTAGATATTAATGCTTTAAAATAAAACAACGTATACATTTTACCATTTTCTGGAAGTAAAAAGCTGAAAGATCTGTGTCCTAGTGGCTAGGAGAGATGTCCTTTTGTATGGCAATATATAAATATATATGAGTTATTTTTTACATTTATTAACATACTTTACTCAGTTTGAATATATTAATGCATTATTGTATTATACATAAGAAAGCCAAATAAACCCTAAATACATACAGTAAATGTCTTCAGATGAATACATTACATTGTTTTGTTTTTTGTTTTTTTATCAATCCATTTTCCCTTTAGACTTCCGTTGTAAACGCATTACTGCCTTTTTTCTTTTTTTGTGGAAATAAACGGCAAGTCACAGTCTTAGTTGGAACATTTAACAAATTAGTTTTAGGATATGGTGTTGTTCAGCCCACTGAGTGAATATGACAGTGTCATTTAGTAAAGCTTCAAATGACATCAAACTGAATCTGATTTCCTCTAAATCAGGTGGATTTGTCCTTGCATTTCATGATGTTGATAGCAGCATTATCTGTGGCAGGGGATTAAAAGATATATAACACTTGGAGGAAAAAGGGCAATAACGTTTTTATACGGCTAAAGTATATCATGTTATCTAGAGCCTTTCATCCAAGCAGGCTGTTGCTCTTTCTGGCCGGTGAGATTGCTGCTTTGCAAAGTTCAATCTCTAAAAGCCATGACACATTTAAAGCTTGACCACTTAAGCTTGTCTTTGTCTAAGTAGTCAGACCTAGAGAAATCCCTCTTTCTATCTGCCCGTCTATATAAGTCATGACACATTTAAAGCATTGGACACAATTTTTTTCTAAATGGACAGACCTTTATACCTCTCTCACACATATCCTTTATTTTCCTTTCCTTTTTGTTCCTCTATGCCTGCATTTAATAGCTTTATTAAACCGAAGATCAATAAGTTAATTTCATTGGCATTCACAGCTTGAGGTGTTAATAGGATGGTCAGAGTGATCAACATGACAGCTGTTTCAGCGAGTGCCCCTTCTGCAGATCTCCTGAGTTAAACCTCGCTGCGCATCCCCATAATGCTTAGCAGTAATGTAGATCCTTAATTTATGATTGCACTCATATGGAGCACATACCTGCAATTATACAGAGCAAATCCTGTATTTAAAAAGATTAGGGACTTAATTTGATTCACAGATCTGATTATGGAAAATATTCAGCCATCTCACAACTAAGAATGAAGACAAATTGCTCTAAAAAGTGTTATGCAATGTTATAAACACATCATTCTATCTCAAATGTTGTCTGTGCTTTAAAAATAACCAGATAACACTTTCTCTGTAATTGTGAGGGGTAATATGCAAAAATTGCAGTCATGATACTGTTGTGTTGGTTGGTTGCTTGCTTGCTGTAGATATCTATAATATTCCGGGGCCAGACTCACAAAGATATTCCTAAGAAGGAAGTTATGAAATCTCTTAAGATTTTAAGAACTTTACAATGTTATTCCTAAATTAATTGGAATTGGAATTAATTGGCTGAAGCAAACACTTTATACGAGTAAGGTATTTTAAGTCAGTTAGATAATTGTAGATAATTTAAGAAAATGACATTTGTCACCCCAATATATATATATATATATATATATAT
>JAUCMU010000097.1:5915786-5949219 GCA_032275025.1 Enteromius treurensis | reverse complement strand
GGTCTCACCTCAGTCGTGGTATCGAAGGTGGAGACAGCGCTGGTTATTCACTAACCCCACCAACAATCCCTGCCGGAACTGGGAATCGAACCTGCGACCTTTGGGTTACAAACCCAACTCCCTATCCATTAGGCCACGACTGCCCCCCAAAGTGATAAACCACTTGGACTACTTGCACTCATTTTTGTGAACTGCTCTCAGTTTAGCTTCTGTTTGACTGTATTGACATGCTTTAAACCTTCTAGGAAGAGTTGCATATCCAACATTATTCCTTAAAATGTACAAATAGCAATACAAAAATTATTTTGGCTCCATAAATTTGTTTATAAGGCATTTTGGTAGTGAAGGAAAATATTATGTAATTTTAAGACTTTGTTTCCATTATTACCATTTTCAGTTTGAAGTCTTGCTCTCTGAGCACTGAGGTCATTTATCTGGCGAAGGTTCTCGTCATTCTTAGACTTTATTTCACTAAGTTGGTCCTCAAGTGTGCGGCACATCTTCTCAAGATTGGCCTGCAAATACAGAAGTCATTAGATGTTTGAAAAACTCTTTTGTTTCATATTGTTGTTTTATATTCTTTAGACATAACAATTGCCAACCTTTGCTTTGGCAACAGCCTCCATGTTGCTGGAAAGATCATCAATCTCCATTTTGTATTCACTCTTCTCTTTCTCAAGCTTCTGCTTGACACGCTGGAGGTTGTCGATTTGCTCTCCCAGCTCGGCCACACTGTCTGCCTGCTTCTTACGGAGGGCAGCAGCGGTAGCTTCATGCTGGAGGGTGGACTCTTCAAGATCACGACGCAGCTTCTGGAATTCAGCTTCACGCTTCTTATTCATCTCGATCTGAGCAGCAGTGGCTCCTCCAGCTTCCTCAAGCCTCTCACTGATCTCCTCAAGTTCCCTGGAGAGGTCAGCTCTCTGCTTCTCAACCTTGGCACGAGCTGCACGCTCAGCCTCAATCTCTTCCTCCAATTCCTCAATGCGAGCCTACAGTAGCAAGTAGTTAATCAGAATTTTTAGTGATCTGGATTTGATCAAAATGATTGTGATATTTAATATAAGTCTCTCAAAACCATACCTGAAGCTCCTTGATCTTCTTCTGGAGTTGAGCACCCAGAGATTGTTCATCTTCAATCTTGCTGAGCAGCTGGCTTGTTTCAAAGTCTTTTCTGTTTGTAAAAGAGAAAAACTATGAATTATCTGAAAATAATTTAAGTATATATTTTTAAGAGTTAAAAAAAAACATACTTCTTCAGCTTCTCCTCAGACTGCTGCTTGTCATTCTCCAGGTCCATGATAGACTCTTGGGCTAATTTCAGGTCTCCTTCAAGCTTTCTCTTTGCTCTCTCAAGATCCATGCGGAGCTTCTTCTCTTGTTCAAGGGATCCTTCCAGCTAAAGGATTTCAAGATTATTGTGTTAATAAATGTATCAGTTATTATCATCATTATGCTATGGCTAATTTTAACATGTTACTAGCAGTACACTTAATGCATTTCAGTCTTTAATGTGTATGATATATTCAAAGCATAAACTAATTACTAAAACTCACATCATCAACTTGCTGCTCAAGCTTTGTCTTGGATTTGGTCAGGGTGTTGACTTTGTCCTCCTCTGCCTGGAGATCATCCAGAGTCTGCTGGTGTGCCTCTTGGAGAGCTTTCTTCTCCTTTGTAAGCTTGCCAATGCTCTCATCCTGAGCTGCCATTTCCTCAGTCAAGTTCTTGACCTGTTTTTTGTTTCAAATGAGTTGATTTTAATATTCCATATCATCATATGAAACAGAGTTTAATTTTAAACCAACTTAATCTCCAACCTTATTCTCAGTGGCATGTTTCTCCTTTTCCACTTTAGCCAAGGTGAGCTCCAGGTCATCAATATCTTTCTTCAGCTCAGAGCACTCATCCTCCAGTTTCCTCTTCTTGGCTGTCAGTTCAGCATTGATTTCCTCTTCATCTTCCAGTCTCTCAGTTGTCTCTTTGAGTTTAGCTTCAAGCTGGATTTTGCTCTTGATCAGACCCTCACACCTCTCCTCAGCATCTGAGAGATTCTCAGATTCCTGTTAGGAAAATAGATTGCTATATCACTGGAAACCACTTTGATAAATTTTAATGGGGAATAAAAATTTAATTAAGTATACTCACAGAAGCCACTTGCAGCTGCAGATCATTTTTCTCTTGCAACAGGGCCACCATCTTTTCTTCCAGCTCCTTCTTTTTGGCTTCAGCCTTGACAAGATCTTCTTTGCATTTTACAAAGTCCTCTTTCATGGTTGCCAGCTCCTTCTCAGTCTCAGCACTCTTCAGCAAAGGCTTAATCTTGTAGTAAACCTTCATCCATGGCCAGTGTTTGACATTCATGAATGAGCGGATGTTGTATTGGATGGTGAAAATTGCATCCCTGATTAAGTAATTTAAATAATTAGAAATTGGATAATGCGCTTTTTTTATACTTGTTAACACAATATTTCCTACACGTTTTGTGTGTATAAAAAAATGTAAGTAAAAAACATGTATAAAAGATTTACATTTAGACAATGAGCAGACACTTTTATCTAAAATGATTAATGAATGAGGACAAAGGAAACAATCAAAATCAACAAAAGAGCAATGATATGCAAGGTCTGTAACAAGTCTCCATTAGCTTAATTTGATACATGTATGATAGATCATAAATAAAAAGAAAACAGATTAACTAAAAAAGGAATAGATCAAGCTATAGAGACATTTTTCGTTAATGATCAAAAGAAAATAAACAGATAGAATAGAAAAAGAAAAAAAGAAGCTAGTGTTTCTGCATTGAAAAAAGATTGAAATCACAAGACAATGCAATTTAAAAGGATCATGTATTGATACAAAATAGTTAATAAAAACATGGGTTTTGTAAATATAGTAAATCTTAAATAATTTCCAAGAATTTTCAATGACCCAGTGACATTATGAAATCATGTGGGGTGGGAATCATTGGTATAAATCTTTCCACTAATAAAAGGTTTCTACTAATGGAAATAGGTATATATATATGAATCAGAGGTTTTGTTGCTTTCATGACATTCCTTACCTCCTCTCCATCATCTTCACAAACTCCCTTCTCATCAGGAAACCACGGCAGGCAGCCTGAGTCATTGTGACCAGAGAAGCCAGTTTCTCATCACGCATCTCCTCAAGAGTACCCAGAAGACCAGCTTTGAAGAACACCTGAATGAATAATAAATAACAGGACAATGATTTAAACAGAGTAACCTTATGCATAAATCATGATCACCAAATGTTTTAAAAGCTGTAAAGCCAAATATTAACCTTTGTGTGTCCAAATCTGTACTGGTCGTGATCAACATCAATGGATCCCAGGAGTTTCTCAGCAGCCTTCTTGTTGTCAATAAACTGTCCCTCTGGGATTACACTGGCATTCAGCACCTTGTATCTGTTGAAGATCAATCAAAATAGTTCATATTGCCTAATTAAGAGCTTCATACAGCAAATAGTGTTTTCATGTGGCCCCTGTTACCTCTGCTTGAAGTCACCATAGAGGATTCTGCTGGGGAAGCCCTTTCTGCAGATTCTGATGCCCTCCAGCACACCGTTACACCTCAGCTGGTGGATAACCAGGAAGTTCTGCATGAGACCTATAAAGAACAGTTTAGACCATGAGCTTGGTAAACTGACATTAACATCTACATGTATATTAGGGCTGTCCTCGACTAAGGATTTTCACAGTCGAATCTGAATTTTCTGAATGAACTCTGTTTGTGGACGTGTTCTTCACGCAACAACGAGCAGAAACACGACAGTTAAACTCTAAAAAATTCACAGCGTTTTATTATAATAGTGTTCTTATTATAATGTTATGTATATGACAGTCCCAGTCATAGTTAATATTATTTATTTTGCACGCGCTATGCGAGGAAGAGATAATGCTTTGCTGCAGCGTAACTCAAGCAAATTCATATTATACAAGATTAATAATATACACAATATATATAAAACAGCTAAAATATGATCGATGAACCTCTGCCTCAATTTGAGTCTTGTTAAAGGTTTAAGTCCCTGCCGCCAAGATGCACCTCCATCAGTATTGAAAATGAAACTAAATTTAAATCTATAGGGGTAGTTGGATTTATTCACGCAGGTTAAAATATTTATTTAAAGCTTCTTTCTTTTCAGATTCTTATCTACAGCATTGTTTTAATAGGCAATATATTAACATGTTGGGAGAAAACCTGTAGTTCTGTGTGAAAATGACATTGAGCACCCACATATAGCAAAATGGCATGATAATTATACCCTGTGAAGGACACCCCTACTATATATATATATATATATATATATATATATATAACCTTTAATATATTGTTAATGTCAAAATACATTTAAGCTTTTTATAAGTTAAGTTTACCTGGAGTCTTGGACTCATTGGGGATCAGGCAACGCACAAAGTGAGGGTGAGTGCTCCTCAAGTTGGTCATGAGCTTGCCCAAGTTTTCCTGTTTATGAAAAGTTACAGCTTTCTTAGTCACAATGTCAGACTTTTTGATGTATAATTTCTCTGATTTAGAGTCAAGTAAGCTGATGTACAGTCACTGTTTTCAGTTGTATCATTATTCACATTTGGCTCAATCAAAGACATACTCTAAACTGAGAAGACACAGTCTGCATGGAACCACCCTTCTTCTTGCCTCCCTTCTTGCCAGTCTCTATTCAGATGAAGAGACAAAGGAAGACACATAATGTAATAACAAAAAGAAAGTGCAAAATTAAATAATTTTTTTAAAATCAATTAATTGAACATAATTTAATTAACACTTCAGTTTTTCAGTACCCTCAACAACAGGTGGGTAGAGAGCAGCCAGCAGTTTGACAGAAGACTTCTGGTAAAGCTGCAAAACAGACTCATTCAGTGGATCCTTGTTCTTGTCCAACCAGCCTTGAACATTGTAGTCCACCGTTCCAGCGTAGTGGACCAGGGAGAAGTGGGCCTCAGCCTTGCCTTTGGCAGGCTTTGGTTTCTGGAAAGCATTGCACTTGCCAAGATGCTGATCATACAGCTTGTTCTTGAAGGAAGTGTCCGTAGCCTTGGGGAACATGCACTCCTCTTCAAGGATGGAGAAGATTCCCAAGGGCTGTTTACAAAAGAATGTCGATTAATATGAAAAATGTCAAATATAAAAAATGTGTACACTTTTTAAAAGAGGATGGAAATTAATAAATTCATAAAGCAGTAAAAAAAAAAAACCTTCTCAATGAGCTCAATGCAAGCAGCCAAGTCCATGCCAAAGTCAATGAACTCCCAAACAATGCCCTCCTTCTTGTACTCCTCTTGTTCCAGCACAAACATGTGGTGGTTGAAAAACTGTTGCAGTTTCTCATTAGTGAAGTTGATGCACAGCTGCTCCATGCTGTTGTACTGAAGAAAGAAACAGGAACATTTACTGACTGCTGAATGTAACTCTATGTGCCATAAAGAGAAAAACTTTAAAGATTCTTACATCAAAGATCTCAAAGCCAGCAATATCCAGCACACCAATGAAGAAATTTCTTTGCTGTTTTGTGTCCAACATCTGGTTGATACGAATGACCATCCACAAGAACATCCTCTCATAGATGGATTTGCACAAGGCGCTGACAGAGTTGTACACCTTTAAGAATAGAGTGAAGTTTTATTTAAAAATTTCTGAATTAGTCCAATTTAATTGTGATTTTCAGACTGAAGAAAAGGACATTCTGGAAATATGTTTTAGTACTACATATATTACTACACATACCTGTGGCACGGTCTGACCTTTGGTCACAAACTCATTTCCGACCTTGACTCTGGGATAGCACAAAGCCTTCAGCATATCAGCAGAGTTCAAACCCAAAAGGTAGGAAATTTTGTCAGCCTCTGCAATTTAAAAGTTGGAAAAGAATGTAAAAATAGAAACATGGATCTCTCAAATCAAAGCACTGCATGAGATCACACACATTGGTACTATTTAGTCTCACCCTCTGTGCCATCAGGCTCAGCCTGCTCCTCACGCTGCTTCTGCTTGAACTTCATGTTACCATGATGAAGCACAGCTCCAGTGAACTTGTAGATGCACATCTTCTCCTCAGCAGTGAAGCCCAAAATATCAATAGCAGTCTGGAAATTACAGAAAAGAATGAAGTCTGTGATCAGCTGTATTTCTATTGAATTTGGTATTTTAAAAAACAGCATTGACTCACATCAGTTGCAACCAGCTCCTCTTTATCATCAATGCTTGCCACTGTGATCTGACCCTGACTGCACATGGGGAAGTCGTAGGGGTTGGTGGTGATGAGCGTCATTTCTGTAAAATACACCACGCATTTTAGACAGAATTTTACGATATTATCTGCACAATATAGTAAACATTAAATATGTGCACCTACCGATCAGCTCAGGCTTGTGGTTGGTCATCATCTGGTAGAAGATGTGGTAGCCTCTCTCATCTGAAAGCTGGAATGTCACTCTAGACTTCTCCAGCAGATCTGTTGAAAGAATGCACAATAGTTACAATCATCTGCAGAGTGACAAAATCACACGCAGGATGCATAATTTGATTAAATCATGTCCACCTACATGTCTCAATATCAGCACTGGCCAGTTTTCCTGTTGTGCCGAAGTGAATTCTGATGAATTTACCCTGTTTTAAACAAGATAAAACAACACATGAATAAAAGTAATCATCTTTGAAAAATCCAACACAACCAATTAACTGTTCTGTAAATGAAAATTGGTGAACTTACAAAACGAGAGGAGTTGTCATTTCTCACAGTCTTGGCATTACCATAAGCCTCAAGCAGAGGGTTGGCAGCAATGATCTGATCCTCGAGAGAGCCCTGTAGTATTTGAAGGGGTTTCAGTTATTTTCTCTTGTATGTGTTATCACTGTTTGCAGACATTTCACAAGTTCAAGTCCTGTATCATATAATGCGTGAGACTAGAGTAATTCAGTTTTCATCTTTAATATCTTTCAGATAAATAAATTTGTCATGGTGTTTATCTCATACCTGAATTTTGCTAGAACTCTCTTTCTTCTTGTCACCACCTGCAACTGCAACTGTGGCAAAGTACTGGATGACACGTTTGGTGTTCACAGTCTTTCCAGCACCAGATTCTCCACTGGTTTATGAGAAGAGAAATGATTATAAAAAATGTAAAATAGAGGGAGTAAAATATAACTGTTCTCAACATCGTTTAAAGTTAAATACTTACGTAATCAAGACAGACTGGTTCTCTCTGTCTGTAAATTCAAAGATTATAATGTTTTAGCATCTTTTTTTTGTGTGTGTAAAGTATGAATGTGAATTTTAACTTTCAACTCAAATATTTAATGAATTTCTTCTAAATCAGATCTTACCAGTCAACATGGACTGATAGGCGTTGTCAGAGACCGAGAAGATGTGGGGTGGGGCCTCCATACGCTTTTTGCCTCTGTAGGCAGCCACCACTTCTGGATCATACACTGGGAGCCACTTGTAGGGGTTCACAGTCGCACAGAAAAGTCCAGAGTAGGTCTGAAATGAGCAGAGAAGCAGTCCGATTGCAAAAACAATGACAAAACAAACTTAAATGCTGTTTTACTTTGCTCCAGAACTTACGTAGATCATCCATGCGGCATAACGCTCTTTGAGGTTATACAGCACAGAGGGTTCATTGAGATGGGTCATCATGGCCATGTCCTCAATCTTGTCAAACTTGGGAGGATTCATTGGGTGGACGTCATCCTCCTTAGCAACTCTGTCCTACAAATTCGATCCATTATATTAGATAGGCCATAAAAATGTCACATTAAATATGTTAAAGTTTTTGTGGAATGTTGAAATTTTACCTCTTTAGTGTCAAGCACAGTAACAGTGACTTTGCCACCATCTCTGCTCTTGATTGTTCCCTTGACATACAGCTCCTTATCATCAACCACATAGCAGGCAGACTTGGCATCGAAGGGTTTGTTCTGAGCCTCGATTCTCTCCTTCTCAGGCTTACGCAGGTAAATGGCAGCCTTGCCGTAAACGGCCATCTCCGCGTCCGTACTCATGGTGGCGGTTTATACTGCAGTGAAGAGAAGATCACATTCTTGTATTTACAACCAAATCTATATGGAAAGTGAGTTGAAATACACAATTCATATTGTTATCATTATCTATATACTAACAATATGTTGAATGTTTTTGTTTAATTTTTTATGCCAATTCAGTTAACTACTTAACAAAAAAAACAAAAAAAGACAAAAATTTGAATTAGATATGAAAATGGCTGTTCACTTATTGGTTACCTTTTTTTCCTTCTCAGTAGTGATGTTTCCCCAGCAGCCCTGTAATAGATTCAAATTTCAGGTGACTTTTCTTTACTGCATTTTTTGTATTAGCTACCACACATTTATGATATCTATTTCAATATATTACATTAATTATTATTAATAAAACATGTCTCTCTTTTTTCATGTAATCATCTATTGTAAGTGTATTTTTTTTCACAACCAATTACAAACTGTAATGCTGCAAGAAATGAGAGTTCTCACCACAATCACGAACACAGCCGTCTCCTGAACAGTCTTTGGGGCTTGTCCATACTCCCTTATATTGGATTTGTTCTGCCAGCCAAGCAGAAGTTAAATATGGCTAACTAATGTCTAATATGGCACAAACAGGAGTCAAGTGAATTGACCAGGTGAAACACTTGGCACTGACAATCATTCTAAAGACAGAAACGACTTACTGTACTGCATATATAATATATATTTCCTCCAGAACAGAAATATTGTACTTGTGTTTCATTGTTTTGTCTGTGAAGTTTAGATACACACGAACAATATATATTATTTTATATAATTTGTTGTTTAAATCAATTTCATTGATGTAACTGATTCGTTTTAATGACATTCAATCCACACTCAAAAGATGCATGGAATGTCAACAGATGTATTATGACACACCAGTGGCTCTGAAACCAAGACTTACTCTTAGTCACACATGGATTAGTTCTTATTTAATGTAACTGTTAAATGTCAAGGAGACATATGGAGAACTGTTTTGTTATCACTATGCAGAAACATCACCAGTGGATATTGTTTTTCCACCAGACTTTAAGATAAGTATTTCTTATATTTAAAAAAAAAATATATATATATATATATATATATATATCTTAAGTAAATGTCATTTATCCTTAATGTTGTTACAGAAATTGGTATGGAAATATATTGTTTTAATATTAATTATTTTGTGATATTTTACATGCACTTTATTTAACAAGAAAGAGAGAGAGATGTTGACAGTGTTATGTGATTGGGAGTGTCAAATTTTGCTTTGTGTAATTACTTTAGTTCAAATGACAGAAATATAACCATTAAAATTTGGCATTGATATGGGATATGGAGTTAGAGAGACATTCAAGTTGCTTTGTGTATAAATTTAATTGCATTAGAAACAATATAATATCAAGTGCCATCTCTAAAAAATAATTTAACATCTCTGACCCATTCTTTATAATGACTTACAACCAAGTAGTCTCAAGGTTAATCATGGTTCTAGCTTATAACATTTAACATTTGAAAACCATAGTCTACAAATGCCTGATTTTTTAAGAGCATCTATCATTTCAATGACTTTTTAACAACCATGTTGAATAACAAATAATAGAATATAACCGTGTTGTTTTAATAGCCTATGCTTAACATACTTCCTCAATTTTTATTTCTAAATACCACATTTGTTTAAAAAAAAAATAATAATAATAAATTTGGACTTAAGGGTTAAGAATAATTCTCATGCAATATAAGAATATTGTAATACCTCCATACATTCATTTAAAAACTGACATCAACACTAGCATAACATTTGTCTGATTTTTTATAGCAGGGCAAATGAGTGTTGCCCTGAGCCCTGCACATACTCAGCATGCATAGCTTTTAGCAGGTTGAGGCTACTAAATTAAACATTAACCAAAATAAAAAATTTCCTTTGCACATGGTGTAAATGAAAACTGTATTATTTACATTCCAAATGCAGATAATCAAGGGAAATCCCCTAATGTAATAGAATACTATTAAACTGGCAGAAAATGTGTCCTCTGAACATAATGTATGTGAAACGTCATACAAAAAAACAACTAGAAAACCCTTCATGTAAATAACAGTTATGTATATTCATGCTGTGCATGTAACAGTGAATTGTGAACATGTTGACAAACCAAACTTTTATTGTGTCATAAATCCTCATACGCTTATTACAGATCCTCACACCACAGACGGGAGAAAGTGGCCCCTGAAGAGCTCCTTGGCATTCTCACTATTTCAACACCCTTTCGCTCCTGAATAACTTAAGACTTGTCATGTAATTAGAGACTCCCTTGGCTGTATTTTTGGCATGTCCACCATGTGTGCACAAAGTTAAATGATGGTGCCCCGGTGTTATGTGGTGTATATTTACAGGCCCAGTTCCAGCACTTCATTTCATCTGCCATGTACATCAATCATCATATGAATTTTAATAGCCTTAGCCTCCGTAAAATAATGTAATGATGCATTAAGTCATAATTGACTCCCTGAGCCAGGAAATAAATAAATCTTCGCTCTCAGATTTTTTATAGCTGTATACTCCAATTGACTGTTATGAGCACATACTGATACCTTGAAAAACTGTAGGAATGACAGAGACGAAGCTGTTTCGTGCCCTAAGCAACAAGTTCAGATAACACGTAATAGGCAAATGCTTGATCATCTGTCAGCAGCACACATCTTGGCAGGTTTCGAAGCATTTTAAAATTTTAAGGATGCTAAAAAAAAGAACTCCTTAAGATATTTGAGTAAAAAGTGTACATCCTCAGAAACAGCTTCTATTACATATATAATTAAACCATACAACCAAAATGCTGAGTATCTGACAACACATTGCTGTGGGGTTTTTTTACCATCCATAGACATCCATAGTCATTTGATGACATTGACTAATGTGTTAAAAGCTGTGGAACGCATACAAAAATAGCCAAGGTAAAACTGTTGAGCTAAGGAGAAACCAGCCTCCATATTTCTGAACACCCCAAAAAGGAAACCAAAGAGGAACGGACTTGGCTTGCATAACTGACTGTATCATAACCTGCCACACAAGCAGTGTGTTAAGCGTGTCTTGTGTCAGCTCTACAGCTTTAAATACCAGCACCATCTAGAGGTGACCTGAAGCTTTACTCTACTGCTTCCTGATCAGACTTGGTTGTTTTGTGTACCCATTCATTGATTTTCTAAAACAACTGCCGTTCAAATATACATACATTACTATATTGTTATATTTTTTGCTTTAAAAAAATTGTTCAGGATAATACAGATGCATTAAAATAGTCTTACAAAATCATTGTCTTGACATTACAAAAGTCAAGCCCCACCCCCAGGACTTCCCCAGGAAAATCAAATCTCTCCCCAATTAATTAGTACTCAGTGGTTATATAGGAGTAATTATCAGAGGAATTCTTACACAGCACAAATTACATATCGCATTATTATATTTACACTTATGTATAAGAGGCGAACTCTCCCTAGTAATGTTTGGTTAGCTCATAAGATAGATATTTTTATGCAAAACCAATATTTACAAATATTAGCTGTCAAAAGGTTTGGAAAACATTCATTACTTTCAACAAACACATACTGTACCTATAAAACCAGATGGGCTATGCCTGACCTGTACACAGTTACTTGTTACTGGTTAGGCATAGCTCATCTGATTTTGCACATAACTGTTTGTCCATCATGTGAATAGGGATGATAATCTCGCCAGGCAGACTGATATTAGAGCCAGGTATTGGGGCATCAACTGAGAGAACACCATCTGGGGACAGCATGGAGTTGATCTGTTTTAGGTCTAAGTCAGCTGGAAGCCTGATGAGTTACACAAAAAATGAAACCAGCCATGAGTAATGGTGCATTAACACCTTAAATTCTGTACAGCTGCAATAATAGACTTTAAAATGTTATGAGAACATCCCTTACTTGTATTTTCTTGTAAAGCTTCTGGAGATCAACCTGTGATTTTCCTGCCTTTCTTCATGATTCCCTAAAAAAAACAGATTTTGAAGAACATGCTGTCAAAGTCTCTAGAAAATGGAATCTGCCGTATTTGAGGTCTTCGTATAGACTGGTTATATTTACATTAGCAATGCATTATCAATTCTTTAAGGAAGAAAAAGCCAGATATATGAAGGCCATCATACCGATTATCTCCAAATATCCCTCCTTCGTTTTAATGTTTATCTCCTCTGGAGAAAATGGACTGACATCTAGACAGATTTTCCAGTTTTGCCGTCCCATTTGTTCACACAGAGATTCAGAAACACGTCCTTCTGACTTCGTATATGATTTAGGTGGAATCTCCACAGACAAAGGGGTTAAGAGAGGCAGACGCATAAATCCTGGCCCGGACGATGTTCCTAACCTTTTCCTTGCGGATTCAATCCAGCTAACCTCATCTGGTTTGAGGAAACTGAGGAGGTCTGTGTTTTGGTTGAAAAGGTTTTGTGTCTTTTCCTGAAAAGGGTCCCAGCAACAATTTCTTTGAAATAAAGCACGAGGCATCTTTAAACAATTTCAAAACAAAAAAAACAAAAAAAAAAAAACTCGTTTTGGAGCTTCCTATATCTGATCCTGATGCAGCAACAGGAAATTTGATTTCCCAACTTGTGAAACGCTACAGAATGTTGCCTCGCACTTCTTTTATACTGTTCGTGTCTATAAAACCTTTATCCCGAATTACCCAGTTCCAATGTCAACAAAGAGGCTTGGCAAATCTTTCACCACCTTGTTACAACCTGACGTTCACAGAATGATGCCATCCTGTCTGTATTAATAGAACTAAAGGGGTAATGGCAAATTCTTGGCGCATGACAGTGGGCCTACTAGCAATAGTGTCATTGCATTAATGGCCTCTGTAGTCTGGTCACATCTTGGTGCTCTTTCTTTCACCATAGTTACCAATTTTGTTGTACAACAGTATGTACTTTTAGCCATTCTCTTAGTTCTAGAAAATCCCTCCGTCTTGTAAACATTTCAAGCCAGATACACAAGGCTGATGATAAACAGGGCAACACGGAGCAATTTTGTCAGGCAACTTTTGAGCAACGCTGGTTGGGCACTTTCTCATAGTGTCACCTGGGTGCCCACTGACTGCAACATTGCTCAAAAAGCTGCCCAGTATATCATCAGCCAAAAATACATTGCATAATACCAATAATTGCTCTGTTAAAAAAATAAATAAATAAAATAAAATTATTCACACACATACAAAGCCAGATAGTTTCTTTAATGACAAATCATTACGTTTAAGCACTTTTTCTTCATCATAAATGCTCAGGATAACTGCATACAGAAAAATCATGTACACGATCACAATCATCTTTTATCCCCTCACCTTCTCGATTACACTGTCTAGAAGAACCCTACTTTAACTGTGCATCTTATTTCATGAGTGACTTGGGATTGAAATGGGTTCATTTGAATGGGCTGGAGAAGGGCTGATCTGTGGTCAGTTAGAAAGGCACAGAAAGAGAGGCTACAACAGATATATAGTGGGAATTAGAACAGCGCAGCACAGAATACAAGAAAAGTGAGTTTTACGAGTACATTTCTTTTCCATGTATTAGAATGCTGATCACAACTCTATAGTGCTTGTGTGGTCTTCTGGTGCAGTAGCACTGGATCAGTGACGGTGTACTGAAATAAGTACATGAACAGGTAATATTTATTTCACCACTGCAAATCACTTTCTTTTCTCTTTTTAAAAATCGAGACTTATGCAACATAGATCCAAACATTTAAAGAAATATTTAAGTGAGTGTCTGTAGTTTCTCACCAACAGGGCTAAAGTTTCTCAGGCAAAAGGATTTCCCCCAAACGGGTCTCCAAGATCATCTGCAAAGGCAGCAGTCTGAGTGGCTGGAGTGCTCTGGGATAGAAATTAGTCAACAGAATTAATATAGAAAAATTTAAAAAGTTGCAAAAACACACTACCAACTAAAAAAAACCTAGAGTCTTTTTAAAACTATAAGCTGTTAGCTGTTCAAAAGTACATACTGTATTCATGGGTGGTGCTCCAAAAGGGTTAGTTCCAAAAGTGTCATCAAAAAGGTTTGAGCCTGCTGTGGGAGCTGGGTTTGAGAGTGCAGGGGCTGGATTAGGAGTGAAGGCAGCATCCAAAAGCCCTGTGGCCTGGGCCAGGGTCGGAATCAGACCTGCTCCCTGAGGTACTGCAACACTATTAAGGGCCTGTTGAGGAGCAAGTTTGGAGGTCCCTGGACAAAATGAGGAACTGTAATTATTACACCATCAAGATCTCCAAGCTTTATGTTTTATACAGCTGTTAATTAAATAAATACCATTTGAGTTAACGGAGATTTGGTTTATGTCGAAGTCATCGTGATCTGCCACATCCTGAGCCAAGCCAACCTTGCTAGAAAAGTACTGGTCAAATGAGCCATTTGTGCTTGGATCAGATCCTTGTTCTGCTTTCTGGGGCTTAACCATTTGGAAATCTTTGAACATATCTTTTCCAGTCTTCTTCTCCTTCTCCCCTAGGGGGTCCAAAGCTGTAAAGGCACTTTTGACCGCTGGGGGATCTTCCTTCACCGGAGGACGGGGTGGAGGTCGAGGAGGAACCACTGCACTCTGCTGCATACCCATCAATGGATTAGGAGGAATCATGGGAGCAAACTGGTTTGGCTGGAAAGGGCTGGCCACAGGACCAGTGGTGGCCCAGGGCCCGCCAGGTGCTACAGGTCCTGGTTGACCCCAGGCTTGGGTGACAGCTGGTGGACCAAAAGGGGAAGCTCCTTGTTGGCCCCATGCAGGTACAGGAAGGCCTCCATAGGCAGATGGTTGAGGAAAAGTGTTTCGCTGTCCTGGAACCGTTATTTGTGGAACACCACCCTGAGGAGGAAACATTGTGGGAGGCTGATTCCATGGAGCTGTCCCACGAGTTTGAGTGATCGAAGTAGGGCCCAGAGACAATGACCCTGCAGAGCACAATAATTACATTACAAACAAACATCAGAGAACAAAATCATGCCCATTCTGTTCAAAGTGACACGCAAATGTGTTCCATTAAAATAGAGTACAAACTTAGTTTTATTTAAATCAATCAATTCTTTATTCTGCTTTTAGAATAATCACTAGTTTTTTGAAACAGTAGAAATGGGTCAATCTATGAAAAAAAAAGTACATTTAGTTTAAGGTGACAATGCATTATACCAAGAGCATTGATGGTGGAGGATGGAGTGGCGTTGAATAGATCTGCCGGAATGGATGAGGTCTGATTTGAAGGCTGAGACTCATTCTTGGCTGGTGGAGCAAAAAGTTCAGCTCCAAATAGGTCATTTTCAGGTGACTGTGGGAGGAAAATTGGTTTCAAATAATTTTAGTACCCTAATTTTTAGCAAAATTACAGCACCAAACAAGCATAAATTTAATTTTTTTTAAATGGAGTATTAAAAAAAAAAAAAAAAAAAAATTGCAACTTTTATTGCTACTGTTTTGCCATGTGAAAACAAAGATGTTTGTTAAGTTTTATACACATGTAGATACCTGGTTCAACTTCTATTTATCCTGCACAGTTAAACCAAGATGCAAAGAAACATCCAAAATATTCAGGCAATCTGATGATTTTCAAATAACTATTTCAAACTAGAACTCAATTGCCATACATAGTGAAGCATGCAGTTAGTCACAGTATTGCCATGACATGGTTTGCATCAAATTTAAAATAAGTTGGAAAGGAACCTTTTACTATTTTTGTATAAGGCTTCTACTGTTAAGTAGTGAATAAGGCCTAGCACTTAGTGGCAATCTTAATGAACTTTTTTTTTTTTTAATAAACACTGACAGTACAAGTCCAACAATGCCATGTCCAACACCAGGTAATGTGTCACTTTCCATGTTTTTTTGGTTTTAAAAGAGTGCCCCAAACCAAACCACCCATAAAAACAAACAAAAAAAACCTGTGTTTTATAAGACAAATTCCAAGGACTGTTATGAAACCATCAATGCATGCTTTTTCCAAGCCTCACTACATATACAGTAGAAGGGTGTGGACATCCATACATTAAAAATGGAGTATGAAAAGTATTCAGTTTTTAAATCCATATAAAATCCCTGCTGTTTATGCCAAACAGCAGAGTCCTTATAGGCCCAATCCCAATTCTACCCCTTACCCCCTTCACTTTCCCCTACCCCTCCATTTGGCACGTTCATGTATAGGGGTGTTTCAAATCTACGCAAAAAAAAAACAAAACGTTTTTAGCGGATAGCACCGATATTTTTATGTCATATACCTGGTAACGCATTGTTTTGTTTCGCTTATGGCCATATGTATACATGTAAATTAATGGTGCTTACATTGGCACATGCCCTCTGACGTACCGTTAGGAGCTACAGACAATGGATGATGACGTATAACAGTGTAGTAGTGTTGTCCCATTTCTTAGGGGAAAAATTTAACCATTCCCACTTTATTTCAAGGGGCAAGGGGAAGGGGCGAGGGGTAGGCAAAGGGGTAGAAAATAGAATTGGGATTGGGCCTTAGTCTCTCTCAGCATTTGGATGTGCAGTAATGCAGACTGAGAACTCAGGATCTCCTGTCAAACTGTCACCTTCTCTCTCCTCCGCATGCATCCAGATCTCGAGCTTTGAGGTGGGGGGCAAAGGACCATCAAACCTCCGTTTTGAACAGAAGTTGGCAGGATGGACTCAAACCACTCCACTGATTTACTTAATCCATTACATAGAGGTGTTTGGAGAACAGGATCTGATTTGTTTAACCCATTTAAGGTGGGTGGGTTGTTCATAGAGGTTCTCAAAAAAGGGTTCTGGCTAAAGGGGGAATTGCTGTCATTTACTTTGTTTTCATGTGACAACTGCTCATTAGACAGTTCATTAAACTGCTGACTGTTTGAACTGGAGTCTTTACTCAAGTTTTGCTGCAAATCTGGCCCATTCAAAAGGAAACTAGAAAAATCTGAATCATTACTGGAAGAGAACATGGAATCTGATTGATCATTCAAGGGAGAAAAGGGATCATCACTGAATGGATCAGTACTATGAGTTGGGAAAAGATCTGATATGGATGAAACCGGTTTGTCATCTGGGGTATTGGAGAGAGAGGATGGGTATGAGATGAAAGGATTTTCTTGCTTGCCATTAATCACAAAGGCAAAGTCAAGGAGCAGAACACTGTCGGGCTGGTTTTAGAAGAGGGGGGAAAAAAAAAAAAAAAGATGAGAGGTAGATTCTGTGAAAAATACTGAAAGAAAATTAGATGGTTAGAAAATGAATTCTGTGATTTTAAAATCATATAGCATTAATTACATGAACATTTCCAAAGAAAGGGTCTCAAACACCAGTAACAGTATGCAATTGAAGCTCTCTTCCCATTTTCTTGGGTTTGAGTGCCATCTACTGGCCAATGGGACCTTCCTAAGAGCATTTTTATTAAAGAAGGAACATTTGCTTTGGTCATGTAAAGTAGCCATTCCAAATACTCGAGACCCTTAAAAGAGAAATGAGGGCTGATAGATCATTTTGGTAAGCTGGCAAGTCTTAAATGAAAGATACGGGTGAAGCTAAAAAAAAAAAAATAACAACAATCTAGGCATATGTATTTAAATTCTTTCCTCAATATAACTCGAGATGTTTTTAAAATAAATCCAGTTAAACAACAGACCCACTACAAAAAATTTACACCGTAGCATCATTACCGTCGGAGAGTGAATGTCAGGTGGAGTGGACATATCACCGAACAGGTCCATCTGCTCTACAGTCTGAGAATAACACACAAAACATCCACTAGGTTGTTTTCCAAGGATTCGAGTTCAAAATAATGTTGTATGAAGTTGCAAACACTTACATTCACAGCATTTTCTTTACCATCCAAAGTGAGTAAAGCATCACCCCCATTCTGATGACCGAACATCAAGACACATGAACAAAAGGATTACATAAAAAAAATAAAAAATAAAAATAGCCCAAAATATTTATACCCACCTCAATCACAGCGCTATTTCCATCAACCTGCAAAGTTGCAAAGGTTTCAGTCAATAATGTGCACTTAACTTAGCATTGACAAATAACTAAACAAGTAGTCAATTTCATAACAATAAATAATTTAAAGAACAGGATTTCCTTTGTTTTTAAGTGATAAAAATATATACACATCACCTTCTGTGCAGCCTCTTGCTCTTTCTTCTTCATATTGAATATCAGCTGAAACAGATCCTTCAAATCAATGACCAGAGGCTCAGCCTGTAGGAGAGACAAATAAATGCATGCTTTAGATTACAAATTGCATTGCTAACTCTTAAAATTAGGAGCATGTCATTTTTGCTATTGGCACCAAACAGTACGGCAAAATAAAAATAATATTATACATTCTTCTCCTTTTCAGCCAAACAGTCAATCTCACAAAATAAATTAAGAAGCACTTATTTAACTGCACTTGAATATACACCATGCTGTGCCCCAGATTAGTTATCAATGAAAATCTTTTCTGACGAGCAAACTCTGACCTGCTGAGCTGTTTTAACAGCAAAAAACTGATGCTGCCCCTCTGCTCCACAAACATATCCAAATGCCCGGTTATCAGTGACATCACGAGCAATGAAGGAGATCTTGCTCACCACATGTTCATGCTCAATCACCTTAAATACAGAAAAAGAGATGACACAGAGACCATGCTATAAGGTCAATATAGAATTTTATTACAAAAGAGGCCAGATCTCAATTTCATAAATCAATTTACAGTGGTATACACAAAATTACTCACCCCAGTTTTCTCGTCAATAATTTTGATTCCAGTTAGAGAGATGTTCACCCATATTCTTTGTTTGTGCTTGCCTTGAGAACGAGCAGCTATTGCCATGCCCTGCATACAAACACAAATTGAGCACAGCTTCCTCATAATTACTGCATCATTAACAGAAATGCCAAACAATAATAATAATAATAATAAATCATCTTTTCTCATTACCGAATAGAATTTATAAAAAAATAAAAAAAAACCTTGCTCGGCTGATTACATTGATAATTGCAAACATTTTTTTGCATAACAAATTTTTAAAAAGATCGTAGGTTTAGAGATGCAAAAGATTCTTGCTTAGTGTTTTTTGTTTTTAAACAAAGCCAAATGTTTTGACAGAGGGAATTTTGAGTATCCCATTTTAGTATCTCCATAATTCATAAAATGCACTGAATGGACAAAAGTTAATAAATAATTCCAAGCAAATTATATATAAACAATTCCCTCAGTAAAAAGCTTCAGGATATAGACAGAAATAAAAAGAGGTAAAGTTTGGTGTGTGGGTGGGTGTAAATGCTACGGAAGTGGAGATTTATGGCTCAGTGTAAGAGATAACTAATTTTGACAAAATGGCA
Source organism: Enteromius treurensis (assembly GCA_032275025.1). Lineage (NCBI taxonomy): Eukaryota > Metazoa > Chordata > Actinopteri > Cypriniformes > Cyprinidae > Enteromius > Enteromius treurensis. The sequence continues at coordinate 5,929,810 of JAUCMU010000097.1, read as the reverse complement.
TTTAAAATATTCATTCTAATACGTATTCTATTGACACAGATAAAGAGTGACAAAAGAAACACTCAACAGTGTATGTTGGATGTTTTTGAAAAAAAAAAAAAAACTGAATAAATCAAAAATAAATTAAAAAAGACCAATGAAGGCAACCATCATGGATTTGCACCTTTAGTTTCATCATGGAATCCTGAGACATTTTATCCCCTCTGGCTTCTGGGACATCATCCACACCAATAAGCTTGGCTTTATATCTCACTCCATCACCCTGAAATCTAGCCAGCAGGAACTCATCTGTCCTCTCTGGGACTGTAGATGAAGAACAACTTTGTATTCAAAATTTAAAATAAACAGATAAAACGCTTTTACATGTTTCTTGTAGATATCAACCGAATTTAAAACAAAATATATTAATAAGAGGAGGTCAGAGTTTACTTTTTCTCCTTTCCCTCCAGAAAGAAGTTCTGGTGACCGGTGCGGTAGGTGTTGTGGTTGATGCTGGTTCGGTAGTTGTTGCTGGTTCTGCTGGTACCACAGTAACAGGCTCTACTTCAGGTGGCTGTGACATGGTGGATGCTTTGTTACAGGAGAATGAAAGCTAAAGACGGGACAAAACCCAGTCGAAAGGCAAAAAAAACAAAACAAAAAAACAAGGGAACACGCGCAGGTGGGATGTTCAGCAAGCACACATTCTCAGCACTGCACCTTTAGAGAGAGAGAAACAAGGGAATATAATAGCAAGAGAAGAGGATGAGATGAGATGAAAGTGACTAGCAGCTCTTTTATTCATAACATGAAGTCACAAAAACAAGCTTTTATGTATATGCTTTTAATCCGTTTCATATTTAACGCCTACATCACATACCAAAGGAAAATCATTCACATTAATTGTTGCATGAACGTCAAGAAATGTAAAACCCCACAGACGTATTTTTACTTGGCCCGTAGTTTCTGTCAGTGACAGAAAGGCAGAGGAAAGGGAGGAAACAGAGTCAGCATAAAAAAGCACTTCCTGCTTTGTAGGCAAAACAAAACAAAAAAAGTGCCAAATAAGTTTTCCATTCCTGAAATACAGAATTTATAGGAAAATGACATTGAAATTAAAGGAGTGATTGTTCCCTCAAAGTCTCATCTCCAGATTAAAAAAAAACAAAAAAAAAAAAAAAAACCTTTCAATCAATAAAAGAATCAATCGAGATTTTGCATTTGCATTTAAAAAAGAATAATAATAATAATAAATGATATATATATTATTGTTAATCTCCAACAAAAATTCGCAAACACCACTCACATACGTTTCCCCAAAAGATGCATAAACTACTGCAATGATTTGAATCAGTTAAACTGAAACAGTGTCTTATGAAAGATCATTTGGCAAAGATAAAATATAATTGAAATGGTCTGAAAGACATACCTTAAGCAGCTGTGTATTTCTCAGCAGAAAGTGGAAAGAGTGAGTAAGAGAGCAAAGGTATGCGGATCAAAGGTTGAGTAATTAAAACCTGTTAATCCTTTTCCAGCAGCTCATCAGCCCTAAAAACCACATTTTCAATCCCATGATTCTCAGGATTACCCAAACATTTCCTTTCAGCTGTAGTGTTGGAGCAGAATTACTTTTCCCGGTTTAAATGTAAGAAAATCTGATTTCCTCAGATTATCTATTCCTTATCTGACATGAATTTGCCGTGACCAATCTCTTAGACACAAACTTATGAGTTTACATAATCGTAATGCAGCAGAAGTCAAAAGCAGAGACGGAGAATGACAAAAACAGATCTGAAAATATCATTGTCTACTACAATAGTGGCTAAACAGATGAAAGCAAAACGCCATCATGACAGTGTTCGGGTTTTATAATTAACCCAAAGATCTATTAGATCATATGACCATGAGCAGCATGTGCATTATTGTTTTATCATGCACATCAAGACAGCATAATTCCTTAGGAAGGAAACACACACTCGTATATAGAAGTAAAAGATCCATAATTGTTAGAGCAAGTTCTTTAAATGACAAGCAAGTTCATTTGAAGAGAAATACAAAAGACAAAAATTTAACTCTTCTACCAATTGAGAGACATCATTTTATGACACTCATCATCTGACGGACACAGATATGAATAGTTTATCAGATGAGCTGAGATTATAAAGAGCGGAAAACAGTGGCAGAATTGCTCAGACAATTGCCATTACTGAGCATTGAGGGTCATAGAGTGTAAAATGGCCTGTAATGTGGCCACCATAAAACAAGAGTGATAAACGAAACAAAGATTCTTGTGCAAGAAGCCACAAAATCAAGTGTGTTTTATGTTTAACAAGCAACCAAGCAAGTAATCAGCATCCTGTCTCATACAACCACACAACAGTGATAAAAATGTGCATAACCATAAAAAAAAGTATATGCTGTAAAATGCATATAGAAGTTACTTTTAAACATTGGTTAACATGCGTTACAGGCATAACAACCACAAAGCACATACAAGCAACGATCAATCCAGCTGTTTGATATCTAGTCGGATCAGAAAAGGAAACAGAGCCTTGATAGGAATTTATTAATAAAGCTTGCTTATCACTGATGACTCTCTTAAATTTCTATCTGAATGATTCAGGATGAGCTCAACACATCCTGGGATAACCAGAGCTGAGTTTCCCAAAAGCATAACCCTGGGTTGTTCGTAGGTTTAGGCTCACGATGCTTTTGGGAAACACAGCCCTGAACGACGGAGAACATTCACAGACAAATACATCTTATGACTATCTACACATTAACCCAGATGAACCAGGTAACGCACAAGACGGCGGAGCACACAAGCCCGAAGATGATGGCATGCTGCGTTGCTAAATTGCAACTCTGAATTTAGAACTAAGATCGCAGAATCACTTGATTGTTTTAAAAAACACTTCGATTGTGAACTCCCATTTAAAACAGAACACCTTTTTTAGTGCAGTACTTAACATAATGGCTTGTTTATACTCCAGATGAGGATTTGTCTCATGGTCCTGGCTATTCAGTAACTTAAATGATCCCAAAAGTCACAACAGTTAAGTTTCATTAAAACAGAGGATTCAGCAACAGCTAAGGGTGTTCATAAACAGGCACAAATCCACATCAGCAGGATTACAAGCCTGCTAGTTACACATTAGCAGGCACAAAATACCCAATAGATTACTAGTAGTCGATTATCACGAAGCAATAATAATAATAAAACGTAAAAAGAACAATTTAGTATAAATGACACATTTGAACAGGGTAAAATAACCAATTAGCCTAATGCTTCATTCAGCAATCAAAGCCTTTTTTTCAAAAATTGATGCTGAAATGTATGATATAGCCTACTGTGACTTTGAAATCTATTTTTGTTTTAAATATGTGAACCGTTTATACAACGCGTTAGTAAAACAAAGCACATAATTGCGTATATTTTGCGTATTATAAATCGTTTCTTAAAATTGGTAATTTCGTCCCAATTAATTTGCAGTTTAAAGGGTGTGTTACTTTTGTGAACTCATTGAAATCCCGAAACAAGATAAAAGCGTTTATAGTCATTTGATTTAAATGTGATTAAATTTTTCACGTTTCGGCGTTTCTTTACTTTTGCTACCATTCATCACTTTTATTTGCCATCAAGTCAACTAACCTTACCCAAGCATGCAAGCAACCGCCAGAGATAACACGTGAGGATGTAGCGCCAGAGTATCGGTCACTTACCGCAAGCATGCATTCTTGAACTCCGCACCTGAAACACTGCTAACGAACTCGGGATGATGCAGATGAGCGCCGTGGACGGTTTGAAGAAGTGTGAAAGCTAAACCACTCTCACTCCAAACAGGCGGTCCTCAGCCTCCTCACACTCCCGCTACCGAGCGCCAAACTGATGGAGACTCGAGCGCCTCCCACAGTTACCGCGCACCTTAACTCGACCTTTATAACCTCACCTGCAATATGCAAATATCAGTGATTGATCAACCTTGAATTGAAGAACACGCATTTCTTTTCACGAATTACTTGAAGATATACATTGCATAAATATATCACGGACACGTACCTATTTATATTTATGATAAATTTCTCCTGAAAGATTTGTTAAAAGGAATACTCACATAAATTTTGCAATGTGCAGATTTCCTTTTTCAGTTTAAACTCTAAGACAATCTAAATGCCAGAAAAGAAATCCTGCTCTCTGTTCATCCTTCCTTCCCCAAATCCCTTCCCCTGCTGACACTGCTGACATGGAAGAAAAGGAAAGGGTCAATAAAATACTTGCAAAATTAATCATGATAAAAAGTTGTCAAAAAGAAAAAATTGAAATAAAACCGAACAAAGGCATCTTAAAATATGCCAGTGCCGTTGTTTGACTCAAGATGCACACCAGTAATGTGTTTTAAACTATGGACTAACCCTTTCTTAACCTAAACCCTATTGGTCTTTGCAAGGCTATTAATAAAAGTAATAATAAATTTTATTTATAGAATGCATTTTAGTGCATTTGTGTATGACTGAATAAGATTTTTTTAAAAGGAATATTGTAATACCAGATTATTATTATTATTATTATTGTTTGCCCACAGAAACAAAAAACATTAACAACGTCACATCATATATTCATGTTACAGAATGTTCAAAACCCTAAAAATAAGTAACAAGAAATAAAAAAATAATGGAAATGGTGGATAAAAAAAAGTGAAGAAGAAAAAAAAACATGGTAAAGGAGGGTCACACCGTTTCAAAGTAGTCCTTAAATAAAGAATTAAGGAGACAAAAAAAAACTAAAAGAATAAAAAAGCTTTTTTATGTATTCCCAAAGGGCAGACCATATCAGCCAGAATTTGTCAGTTTTTTTATGTTTATCATAAGTAAGCTTTTCAAGTGGCAACCACATGGCAATCTGTGATTTCGCATTTTGAAGATGGAGCCTGTGAGACAGACTAAAGTTAAAATATGCATTTTTTTGCTAAATATACCAGGACAATAAATAGCTGTATTGGATCTTTTTGTAACAAGCTGTTCACATTAAGATTCAATAAACACAAAGCAGGGGTCATTTCAATACCAGATTATTTGATAAAAAGTTACTGTCTTTAGACTTAGAAGTTTTACTCTGGTTTTACGATTCCAGATATAACCCATGTAGTACAAGTCTCCCACAGTGCCCCAAAAACAGGAAAAGAGGAGAGGAGTGCAGTTCATGTCCCAATCCACCTTCCTGAGTGAGCTGAGGGGAAGTGTCTGAAACATTAAAAAGTGGTGTTCTCAGCACATAGCTGTAGTGAGCAGGACAGGATCTATGTTCGCTTTGCATGACCCTGCACAAAGACACCATCAGATCTGTATTGTTTTGTGACATGGTTGAATTTGATGAGTGAAGAGGGCAGCTGACTTGGCACAGATGAAGAGCAGGCTGCTGATAGGTCATTCACCTTGAAAGTGGGAATAATGACTAAAGTAAACATTTTTCTAAGTGTACATATTTGCACCGTCAAATAATTAGTTTGAAGGAATTTAAATAAAACTTAAGCAACAATTAAGTAATACAAACATCCATTTAAGGGACTGTGCATTAAGACTGACATTTATAAACTTGCACCAAACAAACAAGCACATTTTCAAAGACCTGCAACCAGTAAACACTTTTGGACTTCTGATATGTCAATAGTATTTGTTTTAGATTTCAACATGCCTCTGTGATCAATGATCTCATGGTCAGAAAAAAAGGTTTAGTGAGGAAATCACATATCTTTTACTTATTTCTTTGAAGGATACTTGACCAAATACAGCAAACAGACATAATGTAATCCCAGGACTGGGTAACCATATATTTATTTATGGGTAGCCTTTTTTTTTTTTTTTTTTGTAGAAATCTATTTTCCTCGTTTTTTATAAAACTATCAAAAACTCTTTTTAAATACTTTTTGTAGTGAAGACATATGGGCCTGGTTTCACAGAAAGGGTTAAGGATCCTAAGCCAGGATTAAGCCATAGTTCAATTAGAACATTTAAGTAATTTTTATAAACATACCTTAAAAACATTACTTGTGTAAGGCTAAACAAAGGCACTGATATATTTTAAGATCAGCCAGTGCAAGTTATGTTCAGTTAAAACAGTTTAGACTTACAGTAAAGTCCGGGACTAGGCTTAAGCCTTGTCCATGAAACCAAAGGATGATGATTGTACTTTGCACTTTATTCATACTTAATACAGAGAATGCTAAAAAGCATTTTAAAACAAGAAAATACAGACTCTGTGACAGTTATAAAAAAAAAAAAGTCAAAAACAGCTTGAAATAGTATAAGAGGGTTACGGTAAAAGTCATCGTATCACATGATTTAAGGTATCTGGCAAAGCACAGAGATATAGACAAACCTTTGGAAACAAACACATTTCCAAACTCTAAAAAGCTTGATGTTAATTATTAACCTTGAATAAATGCTTAAAAACAAGTGTACAAATTCCTACACACATTTTAAGGACCGTCCAGAGCTTCGCCATGAAGGCTTTAGCTGCTTTTTGTGTAACAATATGCATTCTTTATCAGGTTACTGGAAGGAGCATAACGGACCATGTGTATGTATTCACTAATCCAAAAAAAACGAACAAAACAAAAACTGAAGTGCATGCTACACCATTAGATTTGGAAAATGCTGAAAAATATTACCTTTGTTTATTTTTTATTTAAGTCATGCACTAAAATGGAGTGGGAATTGTAAGTGATTATTATTTATTTTCTCAAAGGCAAGGGTCAAGAAGAGAGGTGCGGGAAATTAATGATCCTGGATCTATCAACTGCAAAATGAGCGCCTGGTCCCAGTGGACGTCCTGCGACCCATGCACTAATATGACGGTACTGTAATTCCTTTTCATCTGATATCTGATGTATAACGTCAAAATTGTCATGTGAAATCATTCAGATTTAATTATAATCCAACAAAAATGTGAAGCCTTCACCTGTGTATGTGTAACACAGCATCGCTCTAGAGGTATTGAGGTCTTTGGGCAGTTTAAAGGCTCTAGGTGCATAGAGCCAATTGGAGAGCGGAAACTCTGTAAACCTTCTACCAAATGCCAGATGGACCCTCCACCTTTCTGCAAGAGCTCTCAATGGAAGTGCGATTCAGGTTAGTAATTTTTTTGTCTTTGCAAAGCTGGCCAGTAGAAACTCAGTTGTAGGGTAATTTTTTTTTTTAATTCAGTAATCAGTAAGAATATTAATCTGCCCTAAGGAATGTGCATAAACAAAAATCTGAGGTGTAACGGGGATTACGACTGTGGAGAGACTGATGCATCTGATGAAGAAGAGTGTGATAACGTCAGGCCACCTTGCGGCAAGACATCTGTATTTGAGTCTGATATAGCCATCCAAGCTGGATATGGGTCAGAGCCTTTTGTATCTGTCAATATTTGCTCATAATATATTAATTAAAGCTACTTTATTCAATTCATACAAATGTTTTATTCAGCAAGAATACATTAATTTGTTCAAGAGATTCCAAAAAAAATAAAAATGGATCAAAGAATTCTGTAAAATGTATAGTTTATTGCTATTTCACATTGGGGCTTGCATTAACTAAGGGTAACATAAGCTCTTGCAATTTTTGCAGGCAATTATGGAACCAAAAAAAAACTGTAATTAAGAAATTAAATAATAATAATGACTGACAACACAAATGTTGCTATTATCGCTACATTTCCACATATACAACTTCTGCACATTTTCTAAAGATGCTTAATTCCTGTCTCAACAGAATAAATATTCTGGGATCTGGACCTCGAATGAATCCCTTCAATAACAGGCTCTATAATGGCCAATGTAACCGGATCAGAGAACCGTCCACGCTGGAATATAACAGGCTGCCCTGGAATGTTGGAGTTCTCAGCTATGAAGTAGGTCTCTCCTTTTACTGTATGCTTGATGTTAGCTGTTGCTTTGTGAAACTTTTGAACATAAAAAAGGAATAGTTAAATGTATTTACATTCTTATTTAAAGACAACCAATACATATTTATTTATCTTCAGACAAAAGTGGATGAGAGAAGCTCTAAGGAGATGTATGAGGACATTCACTCTTTAATAAAAGAGATAACTACTGAAACCTCCACATCTATTGAAGTAGGCTTGAACTTCAAGTTTACACCTACTGAGCCCTCTAGTTCTGGTTCAGGCGATGGGGCCAGCGGTGCTGGTGGAGGTGGTGCAGCTGAAGGTCCCGGTGATGCCGGTGCAGCTGAAGGTCCCGGTGATGCCGGTGCAGCTGAAGGTCCCGGTGATGGCGGTGCAGCTGAATGTCCTGGTGAGGGGGGTGAAGCTGAAGATTCTGGTACAGGCCCAAATTCTAGTCCTGGCTTAGGTTTTAGTGCATCAGGAGGATTTGACACTAAAACAACAACAACAAATATCATCAAACAGCTGTCAGAAATCACAACAACCAAGGTAAGAATTAGGTTTATTGCTCGTTCTCATTTGAAGAGTTATTTCTTACCCATTTGCTCTTTATTCCTTATACTTTACATATTTAGGCTCATGAGCTACCATGTGAATAGGACAGGCAGGGATTTTTAAATTTACAATATAAAAACATTTGCTCATGTAGGGTTCGAAAATAAATAATAAAGACAACCTTCTAGGTTCGCTTGTTCTCTTTCAGAGAAAGACTTTCATGAGAGTGAAAGGCAGAGTGGAGCTGGCAACCTACAGGATGAGACAACGAGGGCTGGAGGTGTCCTCAACGTTCCTGGATGATGTGGACGCTCTGCCACTTACATATGAGAAGGGCCAGTATTTTGCTTTCTTGGAGGACTATGGAACACACTTTACCAAAAACGGAAAGTCTGGTGGAGAGTACGAATTTGTTTATATAATGAATGAGGATGTCCTAAAACTAAAAAGTAAGTTTAAAATCAAACTTCTTCTCTCTTTTTTTGCTGTATAATTCAACGACAAGGCATTAATGAGAAGCATAGATCACTTTTTTAGCCTGAAAGTGTCATTAGAAGACTTGAAGAATTGTTTTTTTATGTGATGGTTCAACATTATCTGTTTGCAGAGGTCACAGAGTCCACAGTAAAGAAATGTATAGAGCTTGGATTTAAGGCCGAAGTCCAATTAACTCAAGCAGTAACAGGAGGAGGACACTTTAAACCTAAAAACGACTGTGATACACTAACAGAGAAACCCACAAGTGTGTATGAGTATACTTTTTTATTATCAGATTATCAGACACGTATATTCTGATAAAAACATATTTTGCTCTTAACTTTGTTCACCAGATGATAGGGAGACGAAGGGGATTATTGATAAAGTGCTGATTGTAGTGAAAGGGGGCAGTCCGGATGCAGCAGTAGCAATGAAGTCTCAGCTCACTAAAGATGGCATTCTAGATTATAATCAGTTTGTGGAATGGGCAAAGACCGTCTCTAAGCTGCCAGCTCTTATTCACAGTGATGTGAGACTCACCTCGCCTTTACTTTACTTGCCAGTGCATGTGTAGTAACTGCTGTAATTGAACACAATTTGCTCTCATTATTGTGTTGACAGCCTGAACCCATCTATAACGCGATCCCTTTGGACTTTCCTGATGCACAGCCGAGACGGGACAATTTGAAAAGAGCCCTGGATGATTATGTGGCCGAGTACAGCGTGTGTAAATGCCAACCGTGCCAAAACGGTGGCACTGTGTTCCAGATAGACGGGGAGTGTAAATGCATGTGCCCAACAGGGACTGAAGGCGTTGCGTGTCAAATCATTGAGAAAGAACTGGTACTAGGTGAGAGCTTCTGCGTGAACCAACCGGCCTGTAAAACTTACATAGTATTTATTTGTGTTGGTTTGAGCTGAACGCTTCCTCTGTCTGTTCAATCGCTTTCAGCTAAGACTATTGAACAACTGGGAAACTGGGGCTGCTGGTCTCCCTGGTCCACCTGCTCCGGGGGGCGTCGCAGACGGACGCGCACGTGCAATACTCGCGGCGTACCAAGCGGAGTCTGCAGAGGAGAGACAACTCGTGAAGATTACTGCTAATATAGTAATTCGAATACACAAATAGTCGTGATATATTAAATGGCTGGGTGCAAAATAAGATGAAATTTCAGTTGCATGTACGTTCAGATATTTCTCTCATGAAGAGCGGTTTAGAGAAACACGCGTTCGACAACACTGCCATCCTGTGGTCAATAAATAGTGCAAACGAAAGTAGTGGCATTACCCAGAATCCACAGGCTTTTCTCATTTTTGCCTACTACGGATGTACAATACAGTGATGGTTTCACAAATAAATGTTCATTTACACGAGGACATTACTTATTTAAGGGTAGTTAAACTTAAGTGTGTGTGTGTGTGTGTGTGTGTTGGTTTTTGTGGTTTAGGAGGACTTTTGACCTGAATACGCACCAGCATTACAGGGACATTTGGGTTTATGAGGACAGGGACCATGTCCTTATAATTCCGACAGTGTAAACGCCTTTCTCTATGTCCCAGAAGCTCCCTCTCAAAGTTTCGCGCCATGTCCTTACATACCACAAAACCCTGAAATTTTACTATACACAGTGTATCCTCTGAGCTCGAGAGTGCGCCCCTGTAGCCCGGACCCGGTACTACACCTGCGTCATCAAAAATTTGCATATTTTACACTTGTGTAAGTTTGGAGGCCGCTGATTGGCTAATCGCGAAAACAAGATGGCGCCAGTGGGCGGGGCTATATACTGCCTCTGTAGCTTCGAGCAAGTGAGTTTATGCAGTGTTCTAATTATATAAACATTGTTTTCTAGAATTAATCGATTGTATATGTATATATTAGTGCATAGTGATCCTGCAATTAAATGTATTCCTTACATTTCATATTATAAGGTATGAAACTGACTTGAAAGTTGTTAATCACTCGGTTCAATATAGAGAAATTAATGTAACTTAATGCTATTAATGTAACTGTAAAGTTAACACCAAGGCTTACATATGATTATATAAATACATATTTTTTATTATTATTATTAACATTGTAAATCCCGTTTACACGTGCTCTAATCAGAGACGCATACATATATTGTCTGACGTTTTGTAACTTCCGGTTTGGACCTGACGGAATCTGCACCTGCTGTGAACCTGTTTCAGGCAACCATTATATGAAAGGTAAGTTGTGCTGCTGTTAAACCGTTTCTCTGAGAGTCTGTGGCTCAGTTTGGCATGGTCGTGAGGCTCTTTGCAGCCTTTGCTCCTTAGTTGGAAAGCAGCTAGCGTGTGATGCTAACAGCGCTAACGTTAGCGTATTTACAATGATTGTCAGTCTGTTAACAGTAAGGTTGGACGAAAATCAGCAATGCTTGCCAGTTTTAGCTTTTCGTTTAGAGTATAACTGTAATAAAACATAGTCTAGCCATCATAATGATGTGTTGTCATGACTACAGTCTGTGAAGGGGAGGGGCTTCCACTCAGTACAGTATCCTGACAGGCAAGTTCTGTTAAATATTACTAATGTTCGGCTTGGTTTAAGGAGATTATTACTTTTCACTTATGAAAACTTACTGCACATTAGAAGTGAAAACACAGTTTTCGTATAGTGCTTTATAGAATACAGATTGTCAAAGCATTTTTACAAAGATGACCAGGCAAAATAATATATTCAGCATATGGTCAGAATAAATCATATTCTGTCCCAGTAGAACTGTCATTATTAATTTTTAAGCTGAAAGAAACAAATGTATTGCTGTCAAAAGGAATCCAACAGTTATTATTATTATTATTAAAGCAGACACACCAAATGATGGCTGAAGTGAAAAGGCGAAGGAGAAGGCTCAAGCCTATGGAGGAGGCCGTACAGTTTTCTCTTCTGCAGAAAGACAAAAATGGGCTTGATGGCAGATTCATCAGTGATTTTAAAGGTAAGTTAAATGTATAGTTCACCCAAAAGTGGAGATTTTGTCATCATTTAGTCCCTCAAGTTGTCTCAAACCTCTAAGCTTCTTTCTTCTGGTGGGCACAAATATATTACAAACCATTTAATTTATTTTTGCTTGAACTATGCCTTTAAAGTGACTTGTGTAATAAAGTTGTCTCAGGTTGATTATATGTTGTTCTCAGTGATGGTGGTTGTGTTGTTTAGGGAGAGGTGTGTTCAGCTGTACTGAATTTGATAAAGGAGACTTCCTGCTGGAATACAGAGGCGACCTCATCAGCAAAGAGGAATATGAGCGGAGGCAAAGGATATATCATGATGCACTTAAAGTGTTCATGTTTGAGTTTCGCTACAATGGAAAACTCCTCTGGTATGTAGTGGTTGATGTACATGTATATTGATAATTAAGTTACATGATTCAAAATGTGGCAGCAGACATGTCAATGGTTAGAGTACAGGTTTTGCTGAATTGATCAGTTCTGCGTTCTCATAGCTTGGTGATGACTGTTAAATGATTGGTGATCTCTGCTGGTCTTAAGTTTTCAGTGCTCATATCGTCTGTCATTTGTTTAGTGTCGACGCGGCCCGAGATGACGGTTCTCTCGGGCGACTTGTCAATGACGACCATATTAACCCAAACAGCAGGATGAAGACTATCTCTGTGGATGGAAAACCTCACCTATGCTTATTTGCCACAAGGAGCATCTGTCCTGGTGAAGAGATCACATACGATTACGGGGACTCTGATTGGCCATGGCGATGCACGGTATTGAAACCTCTACACTGTCAATTCTGATTTATAGGATTATTGTAGTGCTGCACGATTAATCATATCGCAATCATGATGTCAGCCTATGTGATTACATTACAGCAAATGTTGCGATTATATTAAATAAATGTATTCGTGGACGTAACAAGACATTCATTCTTGCTCATACCAGACGCAAATGAAGCATAAGTGCGCATAAGGAGCGCGTATTCAGAACAGTAACGCGTGCCGATTGTGCTTTTATACTGGCAGCTTGTACTGCAGGCTGTAGACAAGCATCTTTCTGTGTTATTTTCCAGCGTTCTTCTCCGAACACTGTGTGCCATGTGCTTTGATTTATGTCAGTTCTCTGCACCTGCTACGCGCTTCTGCGCCGCCCCTGCGTGAAAGCTCTCATCCGTTAACATGGGCGCCAGAAAAAATACGCGCTGCTTACACCCAGCTGACGCGTGCAGGGTGAAACCGGTGTAAACTCGACATGTTTAAGTGTCCAAATACATGCAAATAGCGAGATATATTCTCCCAAGTCACCTCAGGTGTGAATGCACTTTTAACAAAGAGGGATTTGAGAAAATGATTGACACACTGGACAAGAGATACCAAAAGAAATATACTAAGTATATGTTACATCCTGCTAAAATGTTTTGGGACAACATGCAAAAATATGAAAATGGGTATTTGTTTTATTTATCTGTACTTTTGACTTTTTAATTTTATTTTAAAATGAATTTAATGTCATTTAATTCAGCAATGAAAATATATTACTGTTATTTAATTTTGTACAATCGAGTTTTAATTAGTTGTTGCTAGATTGCACTGTATACTGTATCTCAGTTGAGAAAGATTTCAGCATTATTAGTCATCTGTGTGTGCATTTTCCTTGATAACAAGCGAGTTGAGTCCAACCACTTCGCAATCGCAATTTTGACCTTAATAATCGCAATCGCACATTTTTCCCAAATCGTGCAGCCCTAGATTATAGTAATGATTAAAAGTATCAAACTTCAGTTATTACCCAAGTTAATGTTAGTGACCTCTTATGCGTTACATTACATGCATGTTCATTGCAGTTTGTCACATTGTGTGTATATTTACACCGTTATTATGAGGACCTTGTTTTATGAGGACCATCAATAGAACATGTTCCTGATGTCACGGTCCTGATGTCGCACTGTGTGTATGTTTACACCTGTATTACGAGGACCCTGTTTTATGAGGACCACCATTAGAATATGTTCCTGTGTGTATGTTTACACCTGTATTACTAGGACCCTGTTTTATGAGGACCACCATTAGAATATGTTCCTGTGTGTATGTTTACACCTGTATTACGAGGACCCTGTTTTATGAGGACCACCATTAGAATATGTTCCTGTGTGTAT
>JAUCMU010000097.1:5887440-5915686 GCA_032275025.1 Enteromius treurensis | reverse complement strand
ACATGGACATCTTTGATGACATGGGGGTGAGTCAATTATCAGCAAAAGTTTTTGTAAAAGTGAACTTCTCCTTTAAGGTTAACACTTTGATTGTTGTTCTTGTTGTTATTTTCCATAATGCAAAACTGGTATGGCAGCAGTTATATTTGACTGTAGAAATCTGTTAAGTTCAACAGTTTGTCAAAAAATGACAATTCTTTAATCTCTTGTTTATTTTTGATGTCCTGTCCCTCAAAGTGGATTTCTTTAAAATTTTTGTTTTATGCCACAATTTGTTATTAAAGTACTTCTAAAACTCATCGGTCCTTGTAATGTTGTGTTGTGTATTGTGTTTTCGATCCGGTACTCTTTAACCACCTCAGTCTTGGTAATGCAGCATATTGACACGTTTGTGTGTTGTGTATGGTCCTGTACCAGTAAAACACATTGGTCCCTGTAATCCAGAGAACTGACATGTTTTGTGTATTGTAAAGTGAGTGTCCTCATAAATCAATAAGACCCTATAAATCCCAATTATGTAGTAGGCGGGAACATTTTAGGAGGGGCGTGGCTGTCCTTGTGTACCACCAAAATATCATATTGTCATATTATCCAATCTATTGTGTGTAAAGAAAATCCAAAGTGATATATGTGTTCTGCGGAGTAAAACAAAATTGTTGATCGTTTTATAATTTCTGTAGGACATTGGGAAAGGTCTGTCCCCTTAAACCACCATCCAACTGGTTTGGCCATCAAAGTCCTGTTAAACCACAAAAACCAGTATGTGTGTGTGTGTGTGTGTGTGTGTGTGTGTGTGTGTGTGTGTGTGTGTGTGTGTGTGTGTTCTCCTTTCCCACATCATACTCAAAATCAAATCAAAGAAAAACTGGTGAACTGGCGGTCTGTTAGTAAAACCACAATATTTACTCACATAAACAAGATTTTACTAGAGGGTAAAAGTTGGTGAATGAGACCTTTGCATCTTTGTTCACTTTGTCTGGGAGCTAGTAACCTTAACCAGATGTTAATTATATGACTATAGAACCCACTTACGCAATATAATTTTTAATGAATAGCTATCCTCATATTAATATTTATATAATAATACAGTATATTTGAATGTGTAATTTAAAGAATAGCCTTTCAATGATAACTAATATTTGTGGGCACATAAAACAGAAATGAATGTATGAGAAATAGATATGATGTTGAAGTAGATGGCTCACTTTTCACTCTTCTTGGGCCTCTAGAGGTCAGGTTAATAGAGTAGCACTCTTAGCTCCCTATTGAGTCTCTGAGAAGCTCCTTTCAGCTTCAATACCCTTCAAGAGTCAACTTGTGGTGGCAATGGCTTTGGACTGACACCCTATTTAAAAACAACACTCCAAGAAAAAACAAGCAAAATAGAACACATTATATTCAATATAAGTCATGTTTATTTGTATAGTGCTTCAAAATAGTTTCGAAGCAGCTTTACAAAAAAAAATGCATATTTCAAAATTACATCTAATTTGTTATCAGGTGTGTGTGTGTGTGTGTGTGTGTGTGTGTGTGTGTGTGTGTGTGTGTGTGTGTGTGAATATATATATATATATATATATATACATGGACATATCCACATGTAATTATATTGGTCAGTGAATTAAAGGAGATGCGGAAAATATCACAAAGCAATGAGCTTAAAGGTGTGCCTCCTGCTTCATGCCCAAAGAAAATACTTAAATTTGAAAAAAAAAAAAATTGTCCCATTGCAGCCAGATTCTAACTTCCCTGAGGTCATGGCATCCATTGAAGTTTCTAAGAGCCGTCACGCCACATTACCTTTCCCATCTGTCTCAGAACCGTGAAAATTAAGTGATGCCCCATGTCAGTGCAGTTTTGTCTCTCTTCTTACACTCTTTTCACTGCTCCCCTCTTTTTCTTCATCCCCTTGATGGAAGAAAAAATTGACATAGAAGAGCAATCAAGTCATATGCACCCATGCAGTCTAAACGCATGGTGCACTATTGCAGACTAAAGTATGCTGATGGTGTGGAGAAGGGGTCCTCTGTTTGTCCATTTAGGGTCATTCAGAAAAGCCCTTCGCTGCCTGCCCTTCCCCCAAATTCCTTCTCTAAGAACCCCTTAAAAACCAACCCCCTCTTCCCATCGACTGACCCGACAACCAAACCTCCTGTTTTTCCTGAATTCCCCTCTTAAAATATTTTCATGTTTGGTTTATGTCGACTGCTGAAATGTACTATGGATGCGGTTTTCATAAAGAAGAGCTGCTCCCTGTCTCATTGCTTATGTAACACTACAATCTAGATTAATTGTTTTGGGAGGACTATTGTGATTTTAATCAGATCCTGAATCTTACATGAAAGCCAACTCAATCTGTACTCATGCTAACACAAAATTAAGAATTTGTAAGTAATAGGAATCTTAAACAGAGCGTGTTCTACTCTGCTGTTTTTCACCTCCTTTACCCTCAAACCTTTGGACATTACTGGATTAACAACAGTGTTGTCAGTTTAAAAGGGATCTGTTCTCAGCAAAAACTAGATGTGACAGGTTCAACACAGCATGCCTGATCTTAGAAATGGTTTCCCTTCTAAAAAGTCCCAATGGGGCCCATCACCTGATGAGAATGAATAGTCAATTCACCTCATCTTGTTACTTTAAACTGAGAAAAAAATAGTTAGTACGCAATTTTTATAAATGAAGAAAAAGAAAATACCAAAACTAAACAAAATATTTTACCTCTCTGAAATTTGCAAATATGTTATAAAAAAATTGAAGTTAGGTTTTAAAAAAAGGAAATTCCTCCATTTGGACTAGATTAACATAATTTACATTGTACTATCTCCCCCCTCTGCTCTCTCAACAACGTTCATTCTGCTCTTTCTAGAAGTGTCAGCTAGAAGACAGAATGAAGTGTTGGGTCATTGTGTACTGCCTCTATTGTGTGTTTAGTATTAGCATGACAGAAGTGCCACTCGACTTCTCCTTCATTCATTTATACTGAGAAGCCTTGTCCCACGTCTGCCTTAAAATTAACTGAGCACCACGGATGCCATCTTGGATGTCTAGAACTCACAGCACAAAAATTCTATACTTTCTCAATAAATTGTTTCTGCGAGAGGCCGACCTTTTAAGGTGTGGGGGAAGGGGACATTCTATTATATTTCATGGCATAATACCTTATTGCTCTTTTATATTTGGAATGCTGACTAGGTATCAAGCTGGTATTGTTATATTAAACTTAACAGCACAAAAGAGGCATATGGAATCTAAGAGGAGATTTGTGCTACCCAAGTGCTACTCACACTCTTTTGAGGAGCGACAGGCCCATTTAGACACACAGTAGCAGGCTGAGTGCGTTTGTGATGGCTACTTGAGGCTTCATTCACGCGAACGCCGCTTTTTTCCTCGTCAGCCTGAGTGAAGACTTTAAATAAACACTCTGGCTTTGAACAAATAAGCCAGTCTCTTGGCTCATGCTCAACTCTGATCCTGTTTAAAGACAACCTCATTTGTGTTGTTAGATGTTGAGAGTCTCTGGGAACTTAGACTAACTCCCTCTGTAAACATTTATGTTTACAAGGTCAAGTGCAGGCAACGTGCGCCAAAATGTTTGAGTGGCACAGGTGGAAATTAAAGCTTTTTTGGATTATGGCAGACACATAACAGTATTGACTGAATTACTTTATAATGAATTTGGATATTTAATGCTCATTTTATAACATATTAGTATATCTTCTAAATATGTTCAAATTTCATGAATCCGCTTTAAAGTGTTAAATAGAAAGTAAAAACATCAGATCTGCATGTAAAGTTATTGTATTAGTTTGTATTGTGAAGTAACCAGACACACAAGTCAGATGATCTTTGGAATAATTTGAAGCCAATCTTTATGAACATTAGGCTATAAAAAGTTTTACATGGTATTGTTTATCCACATTATTCACACAGTTATATGGTACAGAAACGTTATACACATTTACAATAATCATTTTGTTTACACTAACAATCTTTCATACAAAAATAAACTTCCTATATTTTTTTATCTCTTTGAATAGCAGTTTCCACAATATAATAACTTAATATATAGGGGAGCACATATTTCCAACATATTTTCTTTACATAAAAAAAAACGAATTACTTATTTTCATTGTGTGCAGATTTTGGCAGCTCAACTAAGTTAGGGTTAAAAAAACACTCGTTCACTATGGGATTCTGGCTTTCTTCTTTCCTGTCCTCTAGCTTTATATTTAAAGCGCATATAAGCAGACAGCATGGCTTTTTAACCAACTTCCACCTCAAAAAGTTCGAGGCTAACATGCTTTGCCCATTGAAACGTGCTACTTAACTCGCGAATCATTACTGGACTATTTTTCTGTTAGCAATTTATGATATGAGATTCGTCTCGTGGTGTGCCTGCACTTCAACTAAAGACGTTCTACACAAAACACAAAAGGTCTTGTCATATTTTTGTGTGTAAGTTACATCTACTATGAAGCGATAAGTAATATGCTATTTTTTACCGCCAGAACGTGATGACGTAGCGCTACTTTTGCTTTAATAATCTTGAGACTTCCAAAGTGTCTTAATTCTTTAACTGAAACGTCGTATATACACACAGTTGTGTATATAACCCCCTCCACACACGCGCGCGCGCACCTTTTGTTTTACTTTCATGTCTGGGGGGAGGGGGAGTGTTAGGACTTAATTTGGGGAATTCTGAATTCCCCCAATTATTTCCACCCATACCAAACATGCAGTTAAATCTAAGGGAAAAACTATCTTATTATAACAAAATAAAAAAGTGCCAAAATGGTGGGCATCACAATAGAACTCTTTTGTGCTCTTAAATTCCAGGCATCACTCTCCTCGTCCTCATAATCGTATTCGTCGTCCAAGTCGTCCTCGGTATCTGAAAAGCCGCTCCCGCCGAATCTGTCGTTAAAGCAGAAGTTTTTCATGCTGCCTTTAACGTACTCGCATATGGTCCTCTCTGTGCCGTCGCACACGCAAGTGTCCAGCTGCTGGGCTTTGGGGATGGAGCGCATGTTCGTGATGACCCGCCGGCAGTCGTCCGAGCAGCGGTCTCCGCCGAACAGTTTCCTGCAGTGATACAGATAGTCCCGCATGGCGGTGCTGCACTCGGGGTCCTTCTCACACTGCTTGCGCGCTTCGGTGCAGCCCATGTGGCTCGTTCTAGGCATACAGGGCTCAATGGCTCGTTTGGTCATCTTGCATACAGTGTCCGAGGCGCACTCGCAGTCCTCCAGCGCCGGGCCATTCACTGTCAGATTGAGCTGAATGATGGAAGAAATGCAGTGGCTGGGACATTTCTTTCTGTTGCCGTTTATCACCGGGCCGCACGCGTGTAGATACTGCGTATACGCGTAGTGACACTCCGGTTCTCTTTGGCACTTCATAATGGCTTGCCAGCATATCAAACGCTGGTTGTATGCCGGCGATGCGCTGGATAAACGACTATAACATATCAGCGCACAGCCGATGGACAGAATCAATATTTGCAGCCGTAGAATGACTGCAGAGTTGCCAGAGTTTGCCATTCCTTGATGTTGCAGAAGCTTAAAAGTTAACTCGTTAGATCAAGGGATTCCATATGTTGGTTTATAACCCATGTTTCTCCACCAGAGGCAAACAACTCCCTTGTTCCATGCCCATCGTCTAGCCGCGTTCTTTTGTTGACCACTTCGATAATTAAGTGTGTTCATATTTGTTCTTTCGATATCCACAGAAACATGTATCGAAACTCCTCCATGGACAACACGCCTAATCACATTTCCTTACTGCCCCGAGAGCAAAACGTGCAACAACATCTTGAAGCGCGTCGAGTCTTTATTCTCTCTGTTCTTTGCGCAGTAATCCAGCAAGGAACCAACGTTTTATGAATTACATCGAAACATCCCAAAAGCGACCTCACACTGCATCTTGTTCAAATAACAAAGCTGGAAAAAGTTCAACTCGCTCCGACTTCTCTCTCTGTGAGGGGTCTCGGTGGATCTGTTCAGTTACCCGGACCCGAGAAGTATGCACGAAGCACACTATTGGTCTAATCAGTTGTTGTGATTTCTGACGTCACTTGGAGGGTGTAGGTCAGAACTTGATGAAGGTTGAGAATGTGGAGAGGAGGGTGCGGGCCGTAATTTGACTTGATAAAGCGTCAGACAGAATATTTTGGCTATCAAAGCGCACTGCACGTCCCTGCCCAGTCCTCAGTACCCTAACAGCAATTCCTAGCTATTT
This sequence comes from Enteromius treurensis, assembly GCA_032275025.1. Taxonomy (NCBI): domain Eukaryota; kingdom Metazoa; phylum Chordata; class Actinopteri; order Cypriniformes; family Cyprinidae; genus Enteromius; species Enteromius treurensis. The sequence goes on along the minus strand of JAUCMU010000097.1, from coordinate 5,909,446 downwards.
TCAATTCAAAGTAATTATGTGTAATCATTTAAACTTATTTAGCCTTCAGCCTGTCTTTAGAAGTGTTTATGTATCTGCACTCCAAAGACATATAACGGAGGAGCCACCTTTATAGGAAATATTTCAGTTCAAATTGTCATGTTGATTAAAAATTGATACTTTGAAATATCAGAGAAATAAGTAAATCCATTGTTTCGTTCACAGGCTATTGACATTTTTAAAGGGAGATTATTAGGTCAAGTCTGTTTTTAAATACCAATAAGAAAATAAATAAAAAATAATGCACCTCAATTGAAAGATTTCTAAATGAAATAACATGGCAGAGAGAGATCTTATTTTAATTCATGTTGCATTGGTTTAGGTCTCGCTCTGTTTGTACAATCCATAATGAATTTAACAGGCATTTTGCAGACAGTAGTTTTATTTGGAGAATTGGATTTGTCCGTTTAAACAAAAGCAATTCAAAGATGTTTTTGCAATCATCACTCTTCTATTTTGATGCATGATCTGATGATTTCAGTGTTAATATTCAGGCTTTATATGTTTTCTGGGTCTCAAATGTACACAACAGTTATTAAATATTTGTCCAAAAGTCAAGGCATGCAGACACATGCTTCTCTATTAGAAACACTTGTAGAAAGTTCATTTAGCGGTTTTCTGTGATGAGCATTGGGCATTGCATTTGGTCAGCAGATGATTGCATGAACAATCCTTTGATCCTCTCTGGTTGGGTTGATTGCCTAAAGGGAGCAAAATAACAGCTGTTCCAACACACACAACTTTTTCTTTTTCAAAAACTCATTATGTACTCCATAGTATTATACAAAAGCCTTCTCTCATTCATGTTCAACATCCAGATAGTTAGAAATATAACTATATAATTATATAAAATTATAATGTTTGATGTATATCTACACATTTATGGAATAGTCCAGTGCTTTTCATTTCTCAGTATCTGATTCTGATCATCACCTGGCCAAAATCTGCAGAATGAGAAGGGGCAGTTTTTGCAGAACAGAGTGGACTGTGTTATCCATTCTACACTGACCCTATCACACTGCAGCGCTCAAACCACAAAGCTCGGGCAGCTGGCCAAAAAACGCACCCCCACCTTTCAACATTTTCTCCTTTTTCCAATTAGAGAGATTAGATGGCCCATTTGGGAGGAAAGGAGCAAACAGTCTCATGCAAATTCTCTAACATTCCACAGAAAAACTGCAATACAGCACATCCATTTCTAACTTTGGGACAAGCATGTTTTTGTTGAAGTAAAGAAATTCATTTTTGAACTGATTAGAAATGAGAAAAGCGTTGTAGTTTGACTTGTGTGATTTCACTCAGGAGAATACGAAAGTTTAAAATAATAGATCAACAACACTCTGAAATTGCAAACTATTCCACAACAAGCAATGAAACTGCTTGTGAAAACAGAATCGTTCACACACCCCGAGCAACTCCAGAGCTCAAGGCTTCACTCCTCACAAAGGACGAAATTGTTCAATCTGCTGAGACTATTACTGCAAGATGTTGGTATTTCCTTTTCTTATAGAGAGAACTGCTGTGAAATGTATTCAGAATCTCTCTGAGGAGTCGGTTGTCCCCTCTTGCCAAGCTGTCAGACCTGTTTATCATTATTTGCTGAAAAGTAGCCCAGGCTTTGCGATCAGAGGAAGAAAAAACTAAAAGAGAACGTTCAGTGGAAAGACCTGGACCTAAGATGCGTCTAATTATTTGCATAATTTTAGTTTTCATGCTGCTGAAATAGAGCCTGAATCATGTCAGTGTTGGACGCAGGCCAGTAATGAAGCGGGCCAAATTTTCTCTTGCTCAGATGAAGTCTGAGGCATGAACAGACAACTCTGTCCTTCATAACTTTAACCATTTGCATACTGTTATAGGTATATAAACTTATAACTGTGCCATTAATAAATGATTATCATATTACTTTATAAAGTTTCTTAATGGTCAAAAGAGCTTTTGAAAAGTACCAAAGTACAGAAATCGCAATACATGAATATATTTACAGAATTTCCTTTTTCTATCGAAACAGTTTTGTACTGTTGCCCACAGTGACATTAAGTCATAACAACTCTAAATTAGGAATGCTGAGGTTTTTTTTGGAAAGAGGGCACATGGCTTTCTCAGCGCTCGAGAACTCTCAGTCTTCACGTCTCCACCACTGTCACAAATGATTACACACACTGAAGACTCATTGCCAAAAACATATTCATCAGGACCTCCCTCCTTAAGAAGCTCTCAAAGGCACAGCGATTGCACACTATGATATTAGTTTGTTGCCAAAACGGCCTGGCTCCACCAAGCTGATTTAATGGAAACAGCTGTTAACTGTCTCTCCGCTACTTTCACTGGTCTGCATCTGCTTTTTTTCATATCTTAAGCAAATGTTTCTGAATGAGCTGTTGCAGCCATTTGCAGGGTCTTTTATTGGGAAGACCTTCTCTAAAGCTCTTTATACAAATACCATCTGTTGAACGGAGCAAATACTTTAGGTGGAATTTCCCTCTTTGAAACTCCATGATAGTAATGTGTGGCTAAGGTCTAGTATGTCACACATTCATCTTGTCTATCATAGTAAAACTTTGTGTGTTATAAAAATCCATATTGTATAGTCAACCATCTCAGCAAAAAGCTTTAAATGGATTGTTGGCCCTTTGCTGTCCTCACTTAGACAACCTGTGCACTTGACCCTAAAGTAACGGTCTGGTAATATTTAAACAGTACAGCATCTGTAAAATGAATAGAACAGAACCGAGGGCTTATGTCACAGTGTTAAAGCTGTTTTCTTTAACAGAATTTATAATAATTCACCAACATTTTTATCAGGTCATAGTTTAAAGAGGACTAGCATGCTACTATTTTTAATTTAGTCTTGCAGAGCCATGTTCAAAAAAAATAAAAAAATGTTGTGCACTGATCAATCTTTTTCCATAAAAATAAGAATGATCCATATTGATGTTATCAAAACCCTTAAGGACTGTTCACACCAAGCACTATAACTAAAGATAACGATAAAGGTTTCGTTCTAAATATGGTTCTCAGTATTAAAGAATAGCAAAGCCCACACCACAACTATAACCATAAAGGCACAGAACGTTTTTTCAGCTGACAAACGATACAAACATGGACAGCCAATCAGAACCCATCCTGCTGTCACAAGCCTGGGAATTTAAAGTGGCAGACATGTGCACTTAGATTAATGCTGGCGTGGATGCTAATATCATTATCGTCATAGTTAACTTTATAGTTATCGTACACACCGTAGTGAACAGCCTTTATTTATTGCAGTTGTGCAGGCTAAACTATTACTGTATCAATATACATCTGTAATATTAAAAAAAAAGCAATTTCAGTCAGCTGTTCCTAAGTAATGTTAACACAAAGAACCTTTCTGCAAAGTGTTACCAATTTTTCATCACAAGGCAAATGAAATGCGTTTCATGTGGGCTAAATTACATCATAGCCCTGATGTCCCAGGATGGTTTGACCCATTAAGCCTCAGTATGTTCGCTGATTAAAAGAGAATTCATGGTGGTCCTGAGCGAAGCTCTTACGCTTGCACTGTAGATCATTTTACACTCTAGTACATTTTATAATCTTACACTATAACATATTTTTGGTAACTGACATGCAGCTGTTTTGTTGGTCACTAAGTTACAAATCAACAAGTTCTGGTGTTCTCTTTTTTCATTTCTCTTTTCTTTCTCAATTCAAAGTACAATAATAACAACTTTCATGAGCGTTACAACACTGCCAAAAAAACTAAACGTTTTGTACCCTGAACGACATTCATGTTTAAGTGTGTACAACACATTTGCACAGACACTGAAATAAAGCCATTAGCCTCAGCTTAGCAGCTCTGTCCCTCTCATTAGGCCCATGTTGTTGTTGATTTGTTTGGAGAGGGGATATGAGATGTAAATAAGGTCTCTGTTGCCTATTGTAGCCTGTATCTGTCCCTCTCCTTTCCTTCCCCCTTCTGATTATCTCGGCAGGAAAGTTCCCACGAGGCCTGAATGTTTTTTTTTACCGTAAGCCAATCAGTGGCAAGAAGGCAGGGTAGTGTGAATGATCCATTGTCTGTCCGTGGAGGGCTGGAGAGAGGGGAGGAGTGGAATTGTTTGGGCCTTTAGCTCACCACCATCAGCACAGATGACAGTGAGTTTCTGAATAGGTAAACGAATATAGACAAAACTCGGTGATGTTTACATATCTCCAGTCCATCTGTGTTAGTTTCCCGCCTGATGATTACAGTATTGCAAAGGAATGGGGTTTGGAAGACTGCCGTTACTTTAAAACAAAAGAATGATTCATTCAATTTAAGGAAAACAGAAATTAGCAGTTAATATAGACAATACTTTCTTACCAGTATTATTTATAAATATTATCAAGAAACCGAATAATGTTGAGATGTTTTAAGGGCTGCAAAAGATAGCAGAGACTAACTTCACCAAATTGTACCATCACCTGTTTTCTCTACAGCTTTTGTCTTTCCGCTCTTTAAAGTCGACATCAGCATTCCTTGGTTAGACAAAGGTCATCACCAGCAATGCTAAATCAATGTGTAAGTCTATACAGAGATGAGCTTTCCTCACTTTGCCTTAAAATCTCACTTGGGTTGTGCATATGGAATTCGAGCTTCCAACACTGTGAAACTCACAGCTTTCAGCCATTTTGAGGTAAAAGTGCTGTTGCTAGTAAAAATGCTCACCCAAAAAATTTCAATCTGTCATTAACCCTCATTATGTTCCAAATATAAGACCTTCATTCATCGTCTTTCATCAAATTGACATATTTGTGATGAAAACACAGTGTTATCGGACTACGTTGAAAGGTTGCAAGGCCCAGAAAGGTAGTAAGGACATTTCTAAAGTAGTCCATGTGGTTCAACTGCAGTTTTATGAAGCTAAAATAACTGTATTGAACATATCTTCGGTGTCATTCTCTGCTGCGCATTTACGAGAGTACCATGACACGTGGGTCACATGTGTCACATGGACTACTTTAATCTTTACTACTTTTCTGGGCCTTGGATGTTGTAGTTTTCTTATGGGTCAGAAAACTATCAGATTTCATAAAAAAATATATTTTTTGTTTTCTGAAGATGAACGAAGGTCTTACGGTTTCCGAGCGACAAGAGGGTAATTATCGTTTTTGGGTGAACTATCCCTTTAAGGCAACACTTACACATTTAAAAGAAAAAACTCTGTACCTTAACCACCTCTGCAAAAAAAATTTGCTTTACTATTAACATACATATTAATACTTATTTACATCAGGTGTAGTTAAGCTACAACATTGTCCCTTTAAGCGTAGTCCCCTATGCACTGGACAAGCTCTTATACCCTTAAACAAATTATTTTTTATACATTTTTGTCCTGACAGTGGTAAAGTATGTGTATGCTTTTGGCACTTAAGAGTTATGTACAAATCTCCTTTCTGCAAATATCTGTATGCATTGGATGATGGAGAGGAGTGAAAAGAAAATAAACAAGTTATTTATATAACTACAGCTCCACAAATGTATTTTAAGGTGATGTGATTGCAGGGGCACTGAGATGTTTTACTTTTTTAATGTGATAGACACTGTATAGATAGGACTGGAATGATGGGGAGAAAGGGATTGGGAAATTATGAGGCCAACTTGAATTTGCATTGCCCACCTATAGCACTACATATAATAAGCAGTTAGGGTTCTTCTATGTAGTGTGAAGAACATTTTAACAATCAAAAAACTCTCTAAATGAACATTTTGTGCAATGGAAAGTTTCCGTGAAAAAGTTAAAGGTACCACCACAGAAACCAATTGTTTCAGAACACATGATAACTACTCATCTCAGAAATAACAATTGCAGTGACTGCCACAGTACTGAGATCAGTTCAGTAAAAGTGGGAATATCCTGTCTGATGACATGCACACATTGAGGGGAGGAGAATAGAGAGCATGGCTGAGAGCCTAACCGCAATATCTAAATATTGACTGTACAACTTGTAATCATGTTTGGTCTGTGGACAGGGTGAAAATAAACACCAGTGTGTGTGTGTGTACGTATGTGTTCTCTCTCATCCCATAATAGAAACAGTGCAGACATGCCTTTTCAATATGTTTAGAGCACTCATAATTAAACATGCACAAATCATTAAAGGGATTAGAAGAGATGTATCTCATCAAGACTTAATATGCTGTGTTTGCATTTGACATTTGCGATTATAAGCACATGGAGCTCATCAGAGTGGTCCTTTGCATTGTAATTGCTCATGTTTTCAATGCATACTGATATAAATCTTTTCATGTGGGTGGTCTTGGAAATGGGAAGACCTTCTGCACTGAAACAACAAAATAAAGCATTTTACTTCCACTCTAGGGGTTTGCTTCGCTTTTCAATTTGTTATATCTTCATAATTCACCCCTTGCGGTGGGTAACAGCTTTTCCTGATCCTTACATTGCCGGAATGTTATTGAGCAAACATTTCTAGAAGAAAAAAAATTTAAAAAAGAAAGAAAAACAATCTGGCAGAAAAACACAACATAAGCTTTTTAACTTTAACATTCCCCACCAGTTATTTTACTTCAGTTTAACGAAAATATGGAATCTAGTTAATTCAATTATCTTTTTATTTAACTTTTTTTAAAGACATAATCATTTAATCATTTCATAATCGTGTTTGAATCTTTCTCCTAACAATGGACATAGCCACCTTAGGCTTAAAAAAACAGTACAAGAAAGCAGTTCACAAAGAATCTTTTGAGATATTAAAAAAATGTAGCTCAGTTCAATTTAACGATTTCTAAAGCATATTTTCAAGCATTTTCCTATCTTATGTTTGTTCGTGGACAAAAAAGGCTTGTTGCATGGTCAAAAGGATGAGTATTTGTGATGAGAACAAAAATTTTGGGTTTACGCCATAATGCTTAGCCCATTAATTCTGCACTGGCACTGAGAGACGGAGACCGAGGGAATAACAGAGAGACATGCCATGTGCTGAGGGGAGGAGCACGAGGGGGAGCTCAGGGCAAGAAAAAGAGGGGGAAGAAAGGAAAAAGAAGAGGGGGAATATAAATTAGCTGAGAGACAATCAAGCTAGAAGAGGGAAAACTGAGTTCAGACTAACTGGAAGGAGAGCTGCAAACTGTGGGAATGACACTCAAATTTATACTAGCTTTATTTGTCACGCACTACTTCTTTCACTGGCTAAACTTTAAAGGACTGATTCAGTCAAATGAAAATTCACTATTCACTCTTCTTCACGTTGTTTTTTTTTCATATTTGTCTTCATGTTAAACACAAAATGACTATAATTTCTTTTTGTACAAGAAGCTTAATATTTTTAGTATGTTTAGATAATCCTTCGTCAGTCTCTTACCCGAATAAATCTGTCGCAGCATCGCCCTCTAGTGGGCAAACTGAAGAAAACTTCTCGCGTGAGAAAGCCTCCTGTAATTCAGATTACTTGCATGGAGGTTATGTTGACGCAAACCACATAAGGAACACAAAAGAACGTCAACTTCTATCATTAGCTACTGTCATTTATTTGTAAGACAGCATGTTATTTTGTTATACAAACAACAAACCTGAATTTTGCAAATGATGGATGGTTGGCATTACTGTTTGTGAGATTTGCATCTCAGTGAAGTAACACATGACCGGTGCATACATAAGTAATCCCCAATTATATTTAATTATAATTTTATACGGTATCTATCGACTGAAATATGTGAGCAAGAAGGTGAAAAATGCATTAAATGATCAACCCAAAATAATTTGTTTTGATGGCTTGGAAAAAAAATAAAAAAGTTAATCTATGTTTCAGGGGAATATACAGAACTACAGAAGCAGCTATATAAAGTGACAAAGGCTGGTTAGCCTGGATAATGCAAAAATAAGATCAGTCTTTAAAAATAACGGTTAAAAATGAACATTCAATGAGATTCACAAGAAACACTTTTGTGTGATCTACTCTGTAAGAATTAGTCTTACTACTATTTAGCCAGTGTTGGTTACATTAGGTAAAAAAAGGAAGAAAAGAAAAAAAAAACGAGCATAAAACTGATTCTTCTGTCACTGAGGGAGGATTGGATTTCAAAATGTGACACGCTGTAAATGCTAATGGTTACGTATTAAAACAAAGGCACATGACTAACAAACTGAATGAAACATAAAACCAACGGTCATTAACAGTTAGAAGCCACCTCTAAATGACCTTCATACAAAAGCCATTTGATTAATTCAGATAGCATTTTATCAGTCTTTTTTTTTTAAGACTCAGCAAAATGACTAACACAGATGTTTGGGGCGCAAGCCAGCGTCTATGGATGCAGAGGTCTCCAAATTCAATAGGAAATCATAGAATTAAGGCAACATTTCTGTGTCATAAGAAAAATTGCTGACGTGTAAAGAAATGCAAATTCATTGAACGGTAACACTGAAACAAACAAAAAAGTACTTCATTGTCAATCTTGGTGATTGTGCTATAAAACACCAACTCTACTGATCATGCTTGCTGTGAAGCGATCTGTGCTCCGGTGGTGCCATAGCATTTCACTACCCCCCACTGGTGTGAAATCAAAAGGAGCTAAACTCTTGAGGTTCACTGGGAAATCTCTCTTAAATCTTCCACAAACAAAAACCTTGGATTGTTCACATTACGGAGAGAAACTAAGCTCTGTACTACAAATCTCCAGCTGTCTTCTTTTCTATAGATTGTAATGTGTTGAATGCGTGGTTTGCGAGTGACTAAGAAAGAGAATGAAGCAAGAGTGAATCCCCAATGCGAATGGAAACAAAGGCGATGAGGGGAAAACACTTTGGTCCATGCATTATCTAACTTGATTGGCTGTAATATTTTTTCAAATCAAGAGCACCCTTTTTTTCTTCTGTTTGTGTTTGGAAAAGTCCCGCCCGCTTTCAAAGCACAGGGTTAGCATTCATCAGCTCTGCCCTTCTACCCGTTTTCTTTCCAAAGAACCAGATGAATGCTATGGTCGGGCATGCTAGTGGCGAACACCAGACCCGCATCGTTCTTGCCGTCCAGTCCGTTGAGCCACGAGGTGACGCCTGGTAAGAAACTAGAGCCACGTTTGGATTTACGGTAGGCTGGCAGTGGCCAGCGGCCCACAGTTACCTCAGTCCTCAAGTCCAAAACATAGAGGTGGTGGTTGTCAAAGAGCAAAGCGAACACCTCGCCAAAACTAAGCAGAGAGAGACAGGAGGGGTCCTGCTGTGGTTTGATGACTCTATAAATATGAAAGAATCAGTCAAAATTAAACAAATGCAAATCTTTTCATAAAACAATATAAAGTTGCACAAATTTGCAGATTTGATTTGTGACCTATAAATAGTGCAGAATCTCGAATATTTCTGAATTACAGTGCAGCTCTAGTAGAAAAACAGTTAATGCATTAAACATTCAAAGGATAGTTTATTTAACAGGGTTAATGGCAGCTTGGTTAAACAAACAAGGGGCGAAATTAATTTACCTGATGACATCAAAACTTGCAAAGTCCCACTGATATATGCCAAGGTCTGAACTACAGACAATGTACCGGCCATCAAACTGTAACCGCGGCTGCAAGCAAACACTGCGATCTTGTGACACCGACAGAGTCTTTAAGCACTTACAGTTGATCTCACGCCCTATAGGCCACACCTGTGGACAAACAGAACCAGATAAATGTTATATACTAAGTCAAGTCAGAAACAGTAAGTACATCAATGCAACTGGAGGTGCTGCATAAATACTGGTTTTGATAATTGTGATATCGGATTAAAAAAGGAAATACTGATATTAAGTTAATACAATGAGCAACAATGTGAAAAACACTGAAAAAGTGGGATTTATATTACCTTTATTTCATACTTATCAACACTCAGTAGTATGTAGTCACCAGGACTGTGCATCATGGACTCCACTTGGCTTTTTTGAAGGTGCACCTAAACAAGCACAGATGAGCAGAATAGATTCAACATTTGTTAAACTAACGCCATGCTAGTTTAAATAAATAAAACAGCTAAATAATACACTATAATACTGCATAATGAAAACGGATGAAGTGTCTTACCTTTGTGACCCACTCGGTATGTCCAGTAAGAGTGTTGACACAGGTTCCTGAAGACAGAGACCAGACTTTTACAGTGAAGTCTGCTGAGCCGCTGACAAGGGTGTCCAACTCATCGTTGTAATCTATGCTGAATACTGCAAAAAAAAAAAAAAAAAAAAAACACTTTAGGATTATGCATACTTTATGTCTTAATGCCATGACGCAACCATGAAGGACTGAACTGACAAAACAGAAATCATAGACGAGAAAAACAATTCATGTTTGTGTAATAATCGCTTTGTGCCACTAGATGGAAAAACTTAAAGAGAACTTGACACCAACCCGCTCCAGTATGTCCTCGGAATTGCTGGATTTTGGCACCAGTGCTCCATTCCCAGCATGCAATGGTGTTGTCAAAAGACCCAGTCACCAGTTTCTGCTCATCAAACTTGACAGTGGCACATGTGTGGGTCTGGATGCCGTAGACGCACTGCCCTGTGCGGACATCCCATAGTTTAGCTGACAGGTCATCAGAACCTAAGAGAAGGAATGCTTTGATCAGTGCACAGCCAGTAACGATCATTATTAAAACAAGTAATACAAAAAGTCTTTTACCCATGTTCACCAGTAAACCTATTGAATTTAATAACCTACTTGGTTTCCCTCGCAAAGAAGCATTGTTTTAGCACCAGAAAGCAAATATGTAAAAACAAAACAACAAAAAAAACACAACTACATCCATATTCAGTTCAGCCTTTAAAAAGCCAACACAGAAAAGTTTTACACAAACCTACTACTCTGTTGATTCAAAATGAACATGCACCAATTATTTTTAATGGCCATAAGAGACATGAATCCATAAGGATTAATTCATCCCCATACAGGAGAACGAAAATTGAGCTTATGTAGGAGATAAAATAGCATTTAATAGTGTGTGTCAATAGCTGATTGGATGGAGGCAGATGTAAATGCGAGCTTGGGGTTGATTTAAAAAAAAAAAAAAAGAGTAGTGGATAGGATTAGAGAAATCTGTCACTTCAGTGAAAGCTTACGATACAGAAATAAGATAAAAAATAAGACAAATGCAAAAACATTAAGATCAATATGATGCATTCAGACAGAGTTAGTCAATTTTATGACCACACTTCCAAGAAAGACAACTATAAAAGTAACACACCTGTGCAGAGCAGCCCATCCCGGTAGTAGAGAGCATATACCCGAGCACTGTGTCCTATAAGAGAGCTTGTTTCAAAAGCATCCTCCTCCCTTAACTGCTTCATGCGCAATTTGGCCTTTAGATAAACCCCTTTCCAGTGTGTTGCATCCTGGATGGACTCATCAATGCGCCAGCCGAGGTCTTGACACACGCTCTGCCACACTTCTGTACAGGCACTGATGACTTTATTCCACTGCTTGCACACCAGACAACAGGTGAGCAGGGTTTCGGGGTCCAGCCAGCGGAGCAGGTAGAAGGCCAGCTCTAATGGCAGCAGGCGCAGAAAATCCCGCTTCAGAAGTGCTTCCAACCTATTGGACAGGTGTCGCAGTTGGGCGGCGCCACTCAGTGAGATGAGGTGGTCCAGCGATTGGTTGCGCTGCTGGTCACTTAGTGCCAGGAAGGTGGTGGAAACTGACTCCAGCCACCCCTCGAAAGCCGCCTTTTCCATGGGCACATGAGGGCGTCTACCTGTTGAAACATACAAAGATCAGATCAGACTTTTTGCATTGTATTTGAAAAACAATGATGTGGAATATAAATATAAGGAAATAAAAACAATACCACAATGGCTGCATCAAAAGCAATACAAAAGGAAAAAATCACATAATGGATGACTGCTTTCCATCTTCATAAAAAGAAAATGAGAGCCGCAGCAAGCGAGGAAATAAAAGACAATAAAAAGAATAAAAACGTCAGCTCTCCAGTATGGCAGTTTTTTGGATATTATAAGTCTGACCGTATTCAGACCAATGTCGTCTGCAAATTATACAAGACCGTCGTCCCCGCCAAGACTGGTAATACCACAAACTTGATATCCCACCTTAGCCGCGCTCACCCTATCAACCAACAACATCTGTTATCGATACGAAACAGAAATATTGCGATACAGTTTTTAGCCATATCGCCCAGCCCTAATTCTGATGCAACCTTTTAGTTTAGACTCATGGTCTTAAAGGTCTGTAAGAATTTTGAAAGAAATCGGCCACTAGTTGGCGCTAACATGTTTTTTGGCTTAGTAATCACATGGTGTTTCACACATCCACACAATATGCATATCATTTGATACCTCTCCTCCTAATGAGCAACTTTGCCTCAAGAACCAGTGCTGTCAATAAAATCGTTCATTAATTATTTGAAAATATGTTAAAAACCTACTTTTGCGAACTAGTCTCTGGTTTTCGGCTCAATCTTGATCAAACCACTGCAGTAATAATCTGTGGACTCTTTAGATCAATAATTATCAAAAATATGTTGAATTTATTCCTTTGGTTAGCTATACCTGGCTCGTTTAAAAATGGGGTGTGACCGCATAAACCCTGAAGGCCTATAAAACAAACAAAAACTCAAAACTTTACGAAACTTGGTGAAAACATGCATCACGACTCTTAACAATTATCCAAAGTTTCATGGACCATAGGTGGAGCTATAATAGCGAAAAATGCAAACACAGTAAAACACAATTTTCTATAGAAATACTAACAAAAATTTTGGAACATGTTCAAATATTCACACAAACATTTTCTTACATCTTTATATCGTATGATAGATCTTTTTTTTTTAAATATTGACTTTTGTCTTAAGGTTAGCTGTATCAGGGTCATTTTAAAAAGGGGAGTGGTCACATATACTGAAAACCCTATTAAACCTAAACAAAAACACAACAGATCATGAAACTTGGATAGAACATGTGACAGATGAGTCTTAGCAAGCATGCAAAGTTTCATAGAGCTCAGACTTTATGTAGAGCTATAACCATTAAAATAGGCCTTACATTTTTTTTTCCAGATTTAGTTTTTCACTCTCCACATTTAAGTAAATTATCTTAAATCCCTCATGTATTCACTTATAAACTACATCATGTAATATCATAGATCTCTTGGTTCTGAACAACTTTGCCTCTGGGATTAATGATGTCAATCAAACGGTTTTAAAAAAAAACACTATAATAATTTATTTATAATATTTTAACATTTAAAACCACATTTAGTTAAAGTTTACCATTTTGCTTATAAAGTTTTTACATTTTTGCCAGATAAACATTTACAGCGAAACCTGAAAATAACATGAATTCTTTAAAAGACTTGCAATAAATGTCACCTATCGTTTATTAACAATATCTAACATTGCAACACAATGTGTGTGAATGTATACCGGTGTATGTGTTTGTATTTATATAATAGTTTAACCATTTCATTTCTGTGTGTGTGCGTGTCTGTGAGCCTAATGTCCATGTTCGATGTGCTTCATTTTCTGCCATACATCCAAGTTGCCCTATACAACCTGAAAACCCTTAAAATGCTTGAACCCAGGTAATTGCTGCTTGCAGCTATACATATTTTTATGAAGAATCAAAACATGACGGCAAAAAAAAAAAAAAAAATCACACACAATTGACAGATCTCCATGACTACTTGCCTAACATGCTAACACAGATTTCTGCACAGAAACTGACAAGCTGTCATGTAACTAGAATGCAGTTCTCTGGTTTCCAAACACATCTGCTAAAACAAATACGCTAGCTTGAAGGCCAGATACTTTATTAAAAAAAAACATTTTCTTTTTTGACCCAATCAATCTTAGAAAATAGGACGAGCAGCTATTTAATAACAACATATCGTATTAACACACACTTAACGGTAAGACATCAAGGGGAAGACCAGAAACACTCACCATTTCCAGCAGAATCAGCGTGAGGAGAGCGCTAGCTAGCCGCGCTAGCTAACAGGTGTCAACGCAAATCGATATCGCGCTACTAATGAGAAACTTTATTTTTTGCAGTTGTCTCACAACCTGACTTTGTCTGATAACAATCTTATATTAGCGACGCAGTGAAAACAGTGAAACTTCCCGCTAACTTAGCTGCCGTCAGGCAAATCTGTAGTGTCCTGAGCTAGCATTATAACATACAACCATATTTGAATCTAACGGAAACGACTTGATTCAAAAAATTCATTAGCTCTCTATTAGGCCACATTTTAACGGCTGTATTATTGCAAAACGTAATCTCATACGTTCATTTCAAGTACATTTATTGTAGTTCTTTTCTGTTTGTGGAGTTAGCTTGCTAGGCTAAGATAGAGAGCCTCCGTTAGCAATGAGGAATTTCAGCGACAGGAAGTTGCGGGATGAGCAATTTGACACGAGCGGGAGGAAGTAAGGGGGCGTGTCCGCCGCCTGTCACTTATTCAAAACATGCATTCTTTTAATACTGTATGCAAAATGCTGTGAGTCAGTACCCCATTTAATGTTGTAGCTTTAACATTTTCAGCATTTTAGTCAGAAGTCGCACAAACTTGTTTATGTGGCGCAAGTTGTTTGATGGTCAACAGGGGGCACACTTTACCAACAAACTGTGACTTCAGTCATAAATGACTAATAGCCTGGTTTATTCATAATTCTTGCGATGGCCTTTTTTAGAATAACATTTCAGTTAGAAATAATTTCTTCTCATTATTAAGGCTTTGTGAAGTTTCCCGGATGGTTTGATGAATTCTTTGTTATATAGGATAAGCACATGTACAGAAAACACAAAGAACAAAGCAATAATAATACATAAGGAGAAGAAATTCAGTCGTTAAACCCAAATTAATGTGACACCTCGTGATAGGCTACATATAAAAGCATCCTCTTCAACATTTCTAACCCAAGAATATCAGTGAGGCCAGATTTGTTTTGGATTATACCTTGAAAGCAGATAAGATATTTTAGATATATGTTTAGAAAAACATACAAGGTTCAGGGAGGAGTGTAAAAATTCAGAATGACTGTGCATCTGTTGAACAGAGTGTCTCTGCTGCATGTAAACACAAAACAGTGCCATACTGATACCTACCACCTTGCTGTTAATAACATGTCCAACGAGGCATGACATGACAGAAGCTAGATGACCCTACATTCCAAAGGCTGAGAGTATCTGAGCCCAAGCATCCCATTAATACTGATGGGCTGTCAGAGAGGTGGCTGAGGAGCCCAGATAGCAAGAAAGTGTAGATATCTGGTATAATCAGTCAGCGTAGATCTCATATGTGCTGGACGAACTCTGACAGAAGTGGTGTTTGGGTCATGATTTAAAATGCTTAGTAATATCCACATGAAAGCTCTTGATTGTTTTGTAACACTACAGATTTAATGCATACGCCATGTATAACAGCATAGAAGCAGTTGGATAAATATGGAAAAGGCATAATTCATTTTCTCTTCTCTGGTGCCTTCATTGTCTGTACTTTCATTATTATTCATGAGACTAATATTTTCCATGAGTAAAATCTGGTTGGTTCAACTGATTATTGAACAATGCCAAGTGTTTCACTATGTTATGCAAGCAGCGAGGACCTGTCTGCCAGCTTGATCTTTTCTATCTCCATTTTTGGTCCTTTTAGCCTGGAATCCTTTCACACTGCATGTCCATTAATCCATTTCTATTAGAGGGCGGAGTGTGGAGATAAATGTTTGAAGCCATCAGGCACAATACATTCATGACTGAATAATAATACAAGTTTTTGGCTGACTGAAAAATAAAATATGTTGTTGCCAACTGAAAATGTATTTTCTTTGGTTTGATCATACTAGTGTTAATTCAGATTTTACATACTAATAAGATATATTATCCGTTCTATCAGACCAAAAGGTGGTGAATACTGGCTAGATCATGCAATATTCAGTTGAAACGGTTTCTTTTAGAGAGTAATGGCCCACACACCCTAAACAGACCCCAAGACATTTTTCATAAAAAAGTGTTTTTATTTAAAGAGACCCTGTTAACATTTCATTAACATTACCCCATAACTACAATATTTCATCTATTGCACTGTCTCTGTGACATTAAGACAGACTCAGCAGTGCATTTGCAAGTGGAAAGCAGATACACCTTAAAGGTTGATTTCAAAGCAGCTGAATTTTTGCATTATCAGTAATCTAAATACACCAACACTGTGCAGAACTTTAAACACTGTGGGCATCTGCAGTGCTGCATATGCTATTGGTACAAAATTAATCTCATTCTTTCAAACAAGTCAGTTGTGTAACACAATTGCTGTCTGAGACTGTTGACTGCACCACATACAGTATACGCCTACAGCGTCATGACAGTAATATGCAATACCGAAGAAAATTTGCATTCTTCATCACAAGGTGTACTGTGAGTCTGCTTATGGGTCAAGCAAAGCAGTGGCATGTGAGTAGTTACAGCCTCAGTCTAATAATACATAACAGCTGTGAGGCATTAACTATTACGTCTCAAGAATAAGCATGAGATTTGTAAGGAGATTTATACGTTCTGTTTATTGTTGAAGATTGCTAATTTACATAGAAAGGTTATATAAATAAATACAACTAGATGCATGTTGTTCAATGCCAGTGCTTGCTGCAGCTCTGTGTAAGAGTGCAACCGCATCTTGCTTCATCATGTAATGAAGAATCAATCAAAATCCAGCTAGGTCCATCCTATGGCAACGTCCACAGCTTTAAGTAACTCATTCATTGGCGTTTATAATATTTGAGTTATATATTTAAAATCACATTGATGTGGATGCCCTCAACGTCACTGTCTGTACAAGTGTCTCTTCAGCTTTATAAAAAGTTCCTTTACTGTACATCACTCATCCCAAATGAGTTCTGCAAGGGTTTACATTGTCTTTTTGTCCGATTTTGGTTTTCCAGTGACAGTGGAGATGAGTGATTGACAGCTGATCCACTCTTGAGAGCAGCACCCGCAATGCACCTTCATGTTGGCAGGTCCAGAAGATTGGTGACAGGTCAGCTTTCCTCTCACAGTGCCAGCAGGATGACATAAATGGGCTGTATTGATTACCTAGTAAAAAGATAGGAATGAAAAACAGAGTGGGTGAATGAATCAAAGCTATATAGAAATCTGTATTTTCAAATATTAAACACAAAATCTAAACTAAAATTAAAACTGAAAACAAAAATAAAAGCCAATTCAATATAATAAATATCAGTATATAAACAATACTGAAATAACACTGATGGGTGCATGTAGAAAAAGCATTGCTGTTATCAGCATTAGGAAAAATGGGAAATGGGACTCACTGAACGCCACTTTCAGATAGGCCTACACCAGGCCATCATAAAGAGAGAGCGCCTGTACAATAGAGGGGTCTGCCTTGGAACCCTCCTGAAACTCCTGCAGAGTCAACATCCCATCTGCATTCTGCTGACAAAAAGAAGACAGTTAGTTATAAGTCATGTCAGGTTTTCACACATAAATACACACACATACTTGTTTGTGGTGGAAGATATGAAAGGAATCAAGTAGAAAGACAGTTTTTAATGATGCATTCAAATCTCTTCTTTCTCTTTAGAGCTCACTGCTTTGAAATGCTTTTTAAATCAAAGCTTTCTGAGGTACTCTAGATGCAGTGCAATAGAGCTTCTATTTTGCGTCTTTCATGTGGCGTGCCTTCTGTGTTTCAATCACAGCAGAAATAAGCCTTCGGTATTGAACCTACAGGAAGTCATGGGATTGAACGGTTGTTTAAAAATGACTGAAAATTCTCAGCTATTGCAATTCACTATAAATGCAGTGCATTTTCTATATTTTTATATAAGCATCCGTTTCTGCAAGTAACGTTTATGATAGCAATGACGCGGCAGAGGACAATAAGTATATAGTAAATAAACACAGAATTCACCTTATCCATCATAGCAAAGATGCGGTCGACTCGCTTCTCTGGTGTGTTTTCCTCCTCAGGTAACTCCACTGTGTTCCCCTGCAAGATGGAAATCAGGCAAAAATAATTGGGACATGCCTATACTCTCAGATTTTGATAGAAGGATAAAAAACATCCCTAGTCAAAAAGTTTATTTCGTTGTGGACAATAAAGATACATGTTATTTTTATATTTTTGCACTTCAGATAAAACCAAACACATTTTTGTAACTGCCAGTTCAGCTGAAAAAAAAAAAGAAACAAACTAACAAAAGACTGCAACGAATACAAGCAATTCAGCTGACTGCATGTATCAAGCTGAACTGAAGGGGAAAAATGATCCCTGTAAGCGATACAGTGAATATAAAAAAATATGGTAAATTATGTTCATTCAATAGCATTCAAGGGCAAAACACAATAGTAATAATGTTCTACGGTAAGTTTCTGTATGTTAATTTAATGTATAATGTATTTTGGTATCATGAATAATAATAACAATATTATTTTTATTTAATAAAGTAATTTATAAAAATACTACTGCATTACATTCATTCAAATAATATTAATAAACAGAACTTTTACAGCGTTAGTGTTAATAAAAAATTGCAAGCTTAATAAATACTTTACATTTATTTTTTATTAATAGTTCATGTGAAAAATTTACTCATATTTTATTTTTTAAATATTCAAAATAGTCTGCTGCAGACATGCATAAAACGTAAAAGGTTCAATGTGTAAGATTATTTATGCATTCTTTATTTTATATACTAGTTAAATATATATACACATGTGTTTGTTTTACAAAAAACAAAAATATTTTTAATTTCACAACATAACGTCTACTGAAAAACTCTTGTTATTGTGAATTAATGGGCAACTTTCAAAACTTTGACCAAACAGGTGAATTGTTACTTATCAGAGCAGCAAAAAAACATCTTGTGTAACGAAAAAAGGCACACAATGTTACTGAGCTTCCTGGAAGCCAGTGTTTGTAAAGATATTCACTGCAATCTCTTCATCAGTTTGACAGACCTTCATAATCAACTTTTAAAGTTTAGGCTTACAAAAAACATCATGTTGGCCTTCCAAGATAGCTCTTTCACTAACTCAGTAGAAATAGAAAGTTATGGTTTAGTGAGAAGCAAATGACTCACCACCATCTGGTAGATGGCATCCACAATGTTCAGCATCTCATCTCGGGTTATGTAGCCATCATTATCAAGATCATAAAGTTTAAAGGCCCCTGTGACAGCAATAACAAACAAGCACATTAAGAAAAGTCTCTCTCTCTCTCTCTCTCAGTAGTATCTTCAAATGAGCATAGGATATAGACTATTCTACTGTTTGTTTTGACTTGCTCATCTTGTCATTAGTCATGATGATAAAATAAAAGGAAGACTTGGGAGACTTATTCAGATCATTTAGTGGCATATTTACTGCAGGTAAGACTGTTTAACTATAAGACTGAAATGTCAATTCCTAAGTGGGATAAATGAACACATCTCTGCTCAAACATGAAACATTTGGTGTACTGCTAACATTATGAGATACATAAAAGGAATTCTGGTCTCACATCTGAGTTTTTCATCCAAAGTCCCTCTAGATGTGACAGAGAGAGCTTGAATAAACTCTGAAAACTCAATGCGTCCATCCTGCAAATACACAATAAAAAAAAAACAGCATGAGGACTGATGGGTAAAGTGGAATCTAAAAGGAGTGAAAAAAGGTTTGATTTTACACTGCTTCGTTACAGCCTCGCTACAAACTGAGATGAAAGAGAAACCAAGGAGGCCAAACAACTGCAGAGTCACACAGCAAAAAAACTTCAGTTAAATACGACAGCAGCAGGGAAAGATGTTATCTTACCTGTGTTGAACACCACCTCACAGAAGGTTTTACATATTGAAAATGTCATTTTGACATAGTGATGTCAAGTGTGTCTAAAGATGTGATTGCAAAAAACAGTCCCGCTGAGAATATAGAAACATCTGAGAATGGTCTACAGGGGCATTAGACCGGCAATGTCTGACTCACTCACACACACACACACACACACACAGTTTCTTGTGTGTCATATTCTCTATAAAGCTTCTAAATGCATCATCATTTTGCTCATACGGAGACAGCAAATTGTTCTACCAAAAAATTCTGCAAATCTGTTGAAGCTGCATTTCTAAAACTAAAATGGAAAGACATAATGTCCCTGTCGCTGAGTAAATGAAAGTGAATGGGCTGTTTACACATGGTATTTTGCTATTCAGCCAAACAACTCTTCAGGGAGAGATTCTAGTGATGATAATTTTCCAACTCAGTAAAGATGATAAATCAAAATTTCTTGGTAGACTGTGACTTTAAAAAGAAAACAGTGCTTTCCTTTTATTGACTTTTTCCAATTTTTAGCCTCCTGTTACCTTGTTTTCATCGAAGACGTTGAAGACAAAGGTGGCAAATTTGGTGGGATCACCGAAGGGGAAGAATTGCTTGTAGATCTTCTGAAAGCCAGCTGCATCCAACTGACCACTGGGGCAGTCTTTGATAAAACCCTTATACCTGTCAGTGGGGGAGCAGGATTGAAGAAAAGAGAGACTGTTAGACTTGTGATTTTAAAAAATTTACAGTTCTGAAAAGAAAGATATTTAAACAGCTAATTACACAAACAAATACAACAAATTTACACCATTATTCAAAAGTCTGGGGCCAGTAAATAAATTGATACATTTATTCAGAAAGGATGCATTAAATATGTGTTTTTTTTACTTTAATAATGATTTTAAAAATATTTCTTGAACAACAGATCAGCATATTAAAATTGTTTATGCAAGATCATGGTGCATACCGAAGACTGGAGTAATGACTGCTGGAAATCCAGCTTTGCCTTCACAAAAAATTAATATGTAAAATAAATTAAAACAAATTTATGCTAATTACATTTCCCAGTTATTATTTTTTACTGTACTTTTGATCAAATAAATGCAGATGTGGAGTGCAACATCTTCCAAAAACATTTACTGGCACCAAACCTTGCCAGTAGAAAGGAAAGTAGGGAAAAAAATAGAGCTTTCAAATACATTGCTCTTTTTTCCTCCAGTATATAACCCCCCTGTGAAGATAAAGAGTCTAGCACCAGCTGTTCGCACCCAAATGCACTGCTAGCAGTGTTACAGAACATGTGGTCAGGGAATTTTGAGATAAACTAAACCTCTGTCACTCTATCCAGTAATTTTCAGAAACAACACGTAAATGGTAAAATGGTTGCTGGGGATATTACAGGATTTGTCAGTCTTCAGTTGCCAGTTCATTTCCAGGCATGTCAGTTTAGATTCTGCATTTCATACCTCATTTTAGAAATCTGTCGCAGTATTTGTGGCCCAAATTGCAAGGTGTGTAAACTGAACTACAGTATCTAAAATATGGAGTACTAGCTTGGGAGAAAAAGAAACTCATTGAAAACAAAAAAAAAGCAATTCTCTATAACTACATAGAATTTAGTCATTGTACAAAATGACCCTCGCAATCAATATTACATTCTCCAGCATATGTTGTGGTTAAATAGCAGTATATTAGCTAATCATTCATTACCTCCTCAGAGGGACTTGCTGTGCAAAGAGGAAGATTTTTCACATTACGCTAATTTACAGTAGCTTGATGACAGAATTCTGACATTACCATATGTGCAGCGCAATTTAATAAGTAACTGCAGGAGTGCTTTAAATAATCAAAACTAAATAGCTGTCATGCAGGGTGAAAATGCAGAATGTATGCTATCATTCTTTTTTATATACTGACCTCTAAACTTTCCCACTGACCACTCCCCAGCAACCAATCTCTTACACAATGCTATTATCACATCTCTACATGACAATAATCTAAACTTAAATCTCTAATTAAGTATATTGATTTACCTGCTACCCCCATAATAAGTGGTAAAATCTTTGTGTGTGGGAGTGTTACGAGAATTGTTGTTCTCATGGATATTTTTTTTAATGTATTGTATTGTTGCTCCTACTCTTTTCTGTGTTCTTCTTTATAGGCTAAAAGACGCTGAGGTGTTGACGTACTATTG
>JAUCMU010000097.1:5871762-5881824 GCA_032275025.1 Enteromius treurensis | reverse complement strand
ATTTGGTTTAAAATAAGTCAGACTAATTAAAACAAGCCTGGCTTATTTGGTAAACTTGTTTTATGGAACAGGCCCCTGCAGTGCCATCCAGAGCTGTGCTGGCACATCCAGCTGAACGTTACAGGATCCAATGCACTGTCAGACCCTGTGTGATTTATGATTGAAATCATTGGAAGACACAGCATGTTAGGTGCTGTCACAAAGGTTGTTTTTTGTGCATATATCTTAAAATGAACATAAATACATATACATGGCCAAATCTTTGTAAGAAAATGTAACCATATTACATTTTAACTGCATAAATGTAACACGTAATGTTACACGTAAGAGACCTGCTACCAACCCATTAAGTCTGAAGTGACACAGATGCATCTATCCACAACAGCCATTATACCTAGAAAGCCTCTGGAATCTCACTGCAACACTGAAGCTGAATGCTGGTCTGTCCTGAGAAAACTTCACCAATTTCTACTTTAAATTCCTTCCTTCTTACATCTGACACGCAGCAGATTCATAAGGGATGTTTGATCCTACCAGAGGGTGAAAATTAGTAAAGTAATGATTAATGTAAGCTTTCCCACTTCTATGAAAATGCACAAAAGTAAAACAACAATTCAGTCATATGGTAATCTGGCCATGGGCAATTTTCAAATGAAGTAAAAACAACAATAAAAACAACAAAAAAACTAAATCAGACAACTTTTGCTGCAGCTTTCAAACTGCTACGAGCCCACAAGAGGACCCAAATAGCAACAGGAAGAAGTAAACCAGGCCAACTTACAAAATCCCAAGCTGTGAAGGATTACCAACAGAATGCCTTTAAAACACCTGGAACATAAAATGAATGGCTACAGTGCTCTCCTCTATTCACCAGTAAGAATGACAAAATAGCCTCCTGACAGAAGAGCACCTTGCGTTAGAGATCTCAGTGCCGTTGGGCACTTGCATCATATAGTCCCAGTTTGTGACTAAATTGAGCAACATGCACTGAAAAGAAGTCAATTTATCTATAGAAACACCTCATAAATCTACAGCTACCTGCAGTGCAATGCTGATTACGTGAATCAGAGGACATCCCCTGCCAGGATGCCTGTGTGGGCCCCATTCTGTAAATCTTCTTCCACATCATGCCTGCAGTAGTGCCTCTACCCTGGGCCACCCACTGTGATATTTGATTAAGCCTATTTGTGGACATGAACTCAATGTGAAGGCAAGGAAAAAGACGGGCTATACCGGAGACTTCAGACCAGCTGACAAACCTGCTTGCCATGATCACCGGTGAGTTATCCTGTCTATCTCTTTCCGGATCTCCAGATGCCTTTACTTGAACGCATACCTATATGCATGCGCAGACAGTCAGGTACATCGTTTACAGCATGAGGCAACAAAGAAATCAAATTTGTCTTTATGCTAAATATATGACAGATGTGCCCCTAAAGGCCTGTTCATACTAAAACAAGTGTTTGGAACACAAAATTTGGTAGCAAAACAGTCAGTTTGTATTTCACAGTAACCACATTAGACAGTTTGGAAAATGTAGAAATGATCCAATTTCTGGTGCTAACTTCTGGCGAGATGTGTAAATTCTTTTGGCATGACCCTCACAGTGCATTATGGGTATTCACTAGACACTGAGTGTACATCAGTTATTGAAACACGTAATTTAAGTGTTTATTGAATAGAATAAGTGCCCTTGAAAGCATACAGTGTGTGTGACGTGAGTTTCGTCATCAGAATAGTATGCGCACAGCAATTATTGCAACTGCGCATAATTTGTACGTACAAGGCACAAATGCACATTAAATTTGTTTTGCAGTAATCAGTTGTTCCACAAGGTGGCAATACTGTCCCAGGGTAGAGCTTCTCAGTTTTTCTTTTAATATTTAACCATTTCTTTTAATATAAAAAATTTGTGTCTTAAATATACCATCTTTTAAATACACACACATACATTATATATTCAAATGTACAAAAAAAGCACTTTTAAATAGACTGCATCAATTTAATATTTTGTCACATAAATTATTTTGTTTATAATCGTGGGAGAATCGTGATCTTTATTTGAGAATTTAAACGTGATTCTCAAATTATCAAGAATTGTGCCGCTCAATCCCAGGGCATTGTTTCACAATAGAAAATGAAACGGAAGAGAAAAGAAACGAAACAGCAAAATAATGGAGACTGCAACAACAGGTGGCCACATAAAAAAAATGTTTCTGAGCAAGAGGGAATAAATTGGGTAGTTTAAAAACTTTTTATCGTTTATAAATTATGGAAAAAAATAGAGCAGACATGGATGAAGCTTTATGCATAAACTAGTGCAGGCATACAAATACGTATCATTTGAGCTTAAGGGCACAGGGAGGCAATTACATACACAGCCTGTGATTCTGAAGGCATTGATTAGCTGATTTAGGTGTGTTTAATTGTTGCTAAACACACATTCATTCAAATTAAAATGGTTTTTGTACCTTTGTGAACAGGCCTCAATGCTATAAAAAGTAATGAGACAGCATGTACCCTATCTATGGAAAGTAATATCAATCAGTGATTCATCTAGGTGTCAATAACCGTAGTCAAGTGATAGCACAATGGTTGATCATTCACAAAAGCAGGTGTATATACGTTTTTTAGAAATCTGCAGTCTAGCAAGGCAGGAAACTGCATCCTATTTCTTCTTATTGAAGCAGTGAAAGATATACTATCATCTTTTTACTGGATCAGTGGAAATAGCATATCGTCATGGTGACCATAAAACATAAACTAAAACAGAACAGTGTGTGTGAATTGTTGACAAAAACAAACAATCTGAGTTAAATATTACGATATTACAGACAGCTTGTGGATGTGTTAGGCCAAACAGACAGCTGCCGGTCTACAATTAGACAAGGTAATCAATCTAGTCAAACCAAAGGTTACATTTCTGGGTAAGAGAAGGGGGAGAAGATGAACATAGCTGATGTGAAACGAGTGATAATGACCGAAAGATTGAGAGGTGAGTGGAACAGACAGTGTGGACACAAGGCAAAGAGAACAAGAAGAGACAAGCTGCAACCAGGCTGAAAGAGAAAAGACAAGAGAGGACTTGAGAGGAGAAAAACTGAAGAAGGATGTGGGAACAGAAGGAGAGAGAGAAAAGAGAGAATACAAGGCCTGTTAATGGCTTATTACCGATTTCTTGCTTGTTTTTGTGTGTGTACATAAAGCTGTTCTTGCAAGGCAAATATTGGATATTACATGCCCTCTTAATTCTCTATGTGCAAATCGAAAAAATATCCTGGCTCTTCCAAGCTTTATGATGGAAGTGAATAGACCACTTTTAATCAATTTCTCTTAGTAAAGGAAACACAAAACAATAAAAACATCTTCAGGTCACTTATTTGACCATTGCATCAAAACACTTTTGACATTAGTCTTTGATGTTTGGTTTCTAATGCAGACATCATCTCATTGAAAGCCTGTTGGATTTATGCACGGCTCACATGGATCTAACCCTGCAGCGAAGAAGCAGGAAATTATTTCCTGACAGCTCTGCTTTACCCCCCACTGTGCACAAAACCCAACCTCAGCAGATGCTCATTAAACATGAATGGTTCGCTACTGCTCGGAATGTGCTTAAATTCCACTGAAGTTTAAAGGAGAACATAGCATAACTAAGTTACCTACTTGTAACAGGTGCATCTTTCACAATTTCCCAGGGATATGGTAGGTCTAGAAGGTTATTTATTTCTTTAACACCACAGTTCTAAACAGTACTAGATGAGTAACTATCGCTATAGTAACAAAAAAATACATAAAAAATAAGAATCCAGTTTGAAAGATCTTTTTTAACTGTCATGAACATAAAGGGATAGATCACCAAAAATTTAAATTCTGTCACCATTTACTCACTCTCACGTTTTTCCAATTTTCTCTTTCTTTACAAAAAAAGATTTGAAAAGATATATAAAAAAACAATTGGGAAGCAATTTAAAAAAATGACTGGGAAAAAAAATCATACAGATTTTGTGTAAAATAACAATAAAGAATAATAATTCATCATTTAGAGAACATTCCTATGAAGCCAAATAATATGCACAGCAAAAAACTCTCCAGAGAATCGATTGTAGTAAATAATTAATTACAAATGATAAAATATACCTTAAGTTATAAATATATCTACTGTACTTTGCAGAAACCCTGCAAAGTATGCAGCTGGAATTTGTAACGTTTGTATTGAGCCCAGAGGTCAATCTGTGACATTTATATCCACAACTGGTCAAATGTTTTTGTGACACGAAATTCACAGGTCAGAGGTTATCAAGCTTAAACGTCTGTATACTGCTTAAAATTGCAGTCACAAAATACTTCAAGCTTCATTGACTTCCATTTATATTCAATCACGTTTCAGGCTGAAGGTATATTTTAAATGTATTATTTGTGACTTATTAGAAACATAAGCCATGAAGCAAATCATCATATCCTTAATTACTGCATATTGTACACACTGCACACAGTGTCACTGCAAAAAAGCAATGAAACCTCTTTGCATCTGCTTGCATTTCCATGTGTTTGTATACATATAAATGTAAATGAATTAAACGCAGTCTAGTGGGACCATGGCTTTACACCAAAACAAAACAATAGTCACAGTTGTAGTTAGCCGTGCAGATTTAATTATGTCATAATCGCTGTTCCATGTTCCCCACTGAAATTTGCCTCACCTATTTCGCTCTGATTAATATGCAGCATTAGCAAGATCTCAAAGCCTGATCTCATTTCAGCAATCTAAATCAAGTCAAAGCCACTTGATGTGATAATGATAATGCTAATATGCTTTCACCACCTCAGGGACGGATTATTGCAACACAATTTGCAGTTAGCCCCACACCTTATTGACTCGACGTGAGAGTTGCTGCCAGCTGTTCATGTAGGCACCTTATCATCTCACAACAGAGATGCAAGCCAGTCAAAACACGCTTAATGATTATATGATTAGTGATGGAGGAGAATCAATGACCCATGAGACGAAATGATGATCACATTCTATTCACAGGTACATGAATGTAATCGCTCATAAGCAGGCAGGTAACGCACACACACACACAAATAAACAGAACCAATAGTGCAGTATAATAGCTTGGTTACATTAAGCTTAAGCCAAATTCAACTTTATGAAATCCACCAATGCTGGTAGGAAAAATGGTTTTAAAGTAAATACTATAGCAGGCTGCTTTTCACTTCAATTTAGAGAATGAAGATAATAGGGAGAATAATAATCAGATATAACATGCAATTAACCAGCACAAAAAGGCACTAGGTATGGAAGAAAGGACTGAATAGCAATACTCACAGTAGGTCTTTCTGCACAGCTCGTCCACTACCTCTGGCTTTAGTTTGCTGTTGGACTTGCCCATCTCTCCAGCTGGCCGCAACGGTTTATCCCCACTCCCCCCAATCCCACCTTCCACTTACATTTAAAAAAGATAGAGAGAAAGAAGGAGAGAGGGAGAAAGAGGCAGCACAAGAGACCCACAAGTCCTTTTAAATCGTGCTTTGCCTTTCCTCCAGACCCCAGCAGTGTCAAAAAAAAGACAAGTAATTGAGAGGAGCAAATTACACAGAAGCAATGTGATTACAGCATGCAGTGCCTAGAGTTGTCTCTCCTCACTCGGAGGGAATGAAAGAGAGAGAGAAACAGAGAGGGCTTTAATCTGTTAACCGGTGTCCCTCCTCCCCTTTCCTCCACCTCCTCCAGTCCTCCTGCCGGTGTGTGCGGTTCCCTCGTGGAATCAGTGGCTATGAGCAGAGCTCAAGCCCAGGACAGGTACTCTTCAGCGCTGCTGTCTGGCTCGGTCCACTGGAAGAGGAATCGATTCACTGACTGACTCAGACATGCAGACGCATTTGTTGGCTCTCTCTGTGAGCGTGTGTGTGTGTGTATGTGTACGCGCGCGCGGGTGAGTGTTGTCACCACGCTATGTGTTGATGCCGTTGTCCTTGACAACTAAAGCCACTCCCCCAGTGCTCTCTCTCCTTCTGTCTGAAAATATCCTTGTTTCCCTAAATACGTCCCTGACTCACTGACAAAGACTTTCTAGCTATTCATTGTTAGTTTCGTTAAAAGGTGCTTACTAAAATCTAATCTGATTGAAAACTTTGGATTTTGTCATTTTATTATATTTGACAAACATAATATGTGTACACACATATATACACAGGCTAGAAATGTGTGTGCGCATGTAACAGCAACTATACACTAAAAAAGATTTTAAAATGAATTATTAAATATTGATATCTAATAAATTTCACATAAATAATCATATTTATTTAATCTTATTTTACTTTATTAAAAATCCTAAAAAAAAAATAAAATAAAAAAATTGACTTTTTGAAAACAATTACATTTAATCAGTTAAAAAGTATGAACAAATATTTTAAATAGTTTAAATGCTGCTAGCATTGGAACAAGCAAGATTCTGTTAAAATGCATGAGATTTACATATAATAACGTTTATTAAGATGATACAAACCTCGTCAATGTGTTTTAAAAATGTTTTGGGGTTATACTATTACATGAATCTCTTACTACATTCATGTTGACAATTAAAAATATGCATTTTTTTTTAAAAATTGGTAATCTATGTAAACCAAATAGACAGAAATTTTAATATATTATATTCAATTAAAATATATATCTGAATATTAGGCCTAAATGTATTACTTACGTGAATATACATTATTATTACAGCAATTAAATTGCCATTCATGTATATGAAGGTTTTAGCCTTTGCCTTATGTTTATATATAACATGAGGCAAAGGCTAAAACCTTTCCAGACTTAATATAAACTGATATTCATGCACATTCATATGAATAATCCTCAAATAGGATTATAGTTGAGATTATAGTGCAGCTGCACAGAGGAAAGGCTCATAGTCTGTCATATTCTGACGAAGACACAGTTATAATCTGGTGGCCCAGTTTAGGTCCAGGCCCTTCCTCAGGGGAAGTTTGTGCAGTGCAGTGCTGTGCAAGTGTCAGAGAGAGAGGAAGGCAAATGTTTCTAAATAAAGAAGACAGAAACAGAAGGAGAGGACGCTGAGTCAGCTTCATGCAGCTCCATAAACACCCAGCGGCCTTTGCCAACAGCATCACCTTCAAGAACACTTTCTAAACTACAGTGTAGCCATTTAGTGGAATAACCATCTTTGTAGATTTTAAAAGTAGGTTGTAGTCAGTTAAATTTGCAGTTGTCCTGTAGTTGTCTGTGGTGACTGATTATTGTTATTTATTTTTTTTTTCATTTAGAATAAAACAGAAATATCTGTAAAATATTGTAATTAAATTTAGCTCAGAGCTTGAATAGCAATTTTCTAAAACAGGATCATTCTGGAAAACAAACAAACAATACAGCCAAAAATCATTTGGAAGAGGCCTATAAATAGCGTCTAAGCAAAGAGGGAGAAAATGAATCGATTTTCAGATTGACTTATGAGGTATTGCACAGCAGGAGAACAAACTGGAAAGTAGCCAGGATTTGAAAGACACTTTGAGTATTTTGTAAACGTCATGCAGAAAAAAAGAAAGCATTTCTCTCATCATAAAATGACGTTGTGCCAAGCGTTTGGTTTGCCAAGCAGCACTTTTCTAAAATGATGGAAGCTATATTTAGTAACATTCAGATATTTAAAGTAGTATCTCAAAAGAGACTTTTATGTTAGATGCTTTCCTTTTAGCTAAAGGTTATGGAAAGTTTTTCTTCTAAAGTTTCCCTGGCCCAGAATACAATGGCTTAGTGGATTCTGGGCTAAACCAAAGATTCCAGCGAGAGTGTATGCATTACATTAAGGTCATTAAAGTTAGTTTAGGACTACCTTTAAAGACTTTTTTTTTTTTTTTTGTCCTTATGCATATTCAACGCAAAGACCCAAATAAAAAACAGGCAACTTGTGTTTATTGAACTTGTATAGTATTATTATATTATAAAATAGTATTTATAGAAAGGACATTAGCTGGTCATGTGCTTGCCATAGGCTGGTCCTAACTAACTAGCTCCTGCTCAGGACGAGCTTACAAGCACATGACCAGTTAAAACCAGCTAAAGACCAGTACATGACCAGCTTAAACCAGCATCCATGCTTCAAAACCTACCTAACCAGCACATGCTGTTTTTTCCCCCAAAAGGGCCTATATTTGCTGTCATGATAGTCTATAACTACTAAAGTAGCCTAATACAAACAAATTACAGTACTTTGCTCAGTATACTGGGTATATTATACTACAATACACTAAACTAAACAAGTAAATACTAAAGTAAACTACAGTATTTATTACTAGTTAGGCTAATACAGAATGCTGTAGCATTCATTAACGTAGTGTTATGGTTCAAAAACTATACTAATATATACTCATAAGAGTATTTATTATAAATTACTATAGTATTTTTCCATGGGAAGTTGAATGATTCAAAGACTAATTTCAGGAATGTTTCTTTGGTGTCACCTACTGGCGTATTAATATCACCTGCAGAAAGTCACAGATAAACACTCAACAACCAAAATAAATAAATAAAATAAAATAAAACAAAATAAAAACAGCATATGCTGATAAGGTAGATTTTAAAGCTTGGATGCTCGTCCTTAGCTGGTCATGTGCTGGTCTTAAGATGGTTGGACCAGTGTGGGACCAGCTTTACCTAAACAAGAATAATTAATCATCTTTAACATTGTTTACTTCCACCAGTGATTAATTAAGCCGAATGATATTTTCAGCCAATACAAAATCTGAAAGCTATATCCGAGATATTCATTTTCACTTTCTTAATGGAATAATGATGATATTAATACCCTTATGAAAAATGATTTTGTTGGTGCATTGCTAACCATTTGTACCACAGTTACTACCAATACCATGGTTAAAGCTGTGGTTAAGCGTGGTTAATTTGTGTTTACCATGGTTAACTATAGTAACCATGCTTTTTGGTTTTAAAACCTTATTTTCCATAAAGGTAACTTTCCTAAATACTAGATTTTAAGCAACCGTCAAAACCAATTCTCCTGCCTTTGGTTTTGCACAGACAATCTTTAACCCCCTTAATCCTGGCCCCTGACTTAGTAGTTTAGTTTAAATAGTTTGCCTGAGTCAAGTGCTATCTAATCCTGCTTTTAGTCACTCTCTTTTACACCATGTGTTACTATCATCACCATAATGCTGGCTAAACCCTGACCTTCTAGTGGTAAATACACTGCAGTTAGCCTCTTAAGACGATAACCACAACTTCCACAGTCGAGCAGGCTAGTTTAGCTTTAAATAACAAACGATTTTAATAATACAAACCTTTAATCAAGCCGGAGTACAGTACATCACATTTTCTTCTACAATAAACATAATGAACATTTGTAAGTTAATTTCAGCAAATAATAGCTAAAAAGTATTTATCACCACACTGGCTTGTGTAAATAGACAATCCTAGTGTCATAAGGCAAGACGGACAATAACTGATGAATATAAAGTAATCAAATAACACATAATCACAGTCCTCCTGGGAATTATTAGATTCCAAACAAGGGATAAAATTTGCAAGTCAGAACATCTAACGCATGTTAACATCTTGTTCTAAAATACAAGGATAATGGATAGGAAATCAAATTAAACAAAGATTTTTCTATTGCTTTATTTTCCAAGGGGAATAGAATTAGCATGTGCAATTCTCCTATCTTCAGCAGCCAAAGCTCTTCATTAGTCCCTCTCTGCCATTTTGTCAACATCAGATTCTTTTAATGGCACTTGAGCAGAAGTGAGCACAGCACTCCAGACTTGTGAATTAATTATAAGTGAGCCGTTTGCTTCAGTGCTGTTAATGTTTGTATACTGTGTCCAAGCATAAGACACTGCTTTAGATTTATGATCACTTTTATATTATATAAAGAGGTGTAGAAATGTTTGTCCTGATATAATACCATCCCCTTTCAGCGTATTTCATGTGTTGAACAGCAAAATCTTCATGTAAACAAAAGTCTTAAAATGACTGACACAGAGATCATCAACATGTGATTGTACATGATATATATATATATATAT
>JAUCMU010000097.1:5856762-5866762 GCA_032275025.1 Enteromius treurensis | reverse complement strand
AAAGGCAAAACACTTGAAAGGAATAGATCACTTCAAAAACGAATATTTTGTCGTCTTTTACTCCAAACAGGTATACGTTTCTTTCTTAAGTTCAGCAGAAAAGAAGATATTCAGAAACATTTGGAAGAACCAAGCAGTTGTTGGTCCCCATTGATTCCCACAGCAGGGAAAGACTATGTAAAACAATGGGGACCATCAACTGTTTGATTACCAGCATCCTTCAAAATATTTTTTTTTATGTTCAACATAGAAACTCATACAGGTTTGGAACGACGTGAGGGTGACTTTTCATTTTTGAGTTGAGCACAAATGTTGCAGTAAAAGATATATTGTCATAAAAAATTCTGTGATTTGATTAATAGAGTGAACTGCACTTTTGGTATACTTCCACTACACTTTTAGTATCCAGATGCCTGTCAGCTGTTTAATCTGTTTTGTAAGTTTTATTATTCATCACTCACCTGGTAAAGCCACTTCCATTGGAAAGGAACAATGACCTTGATGAGACTGGCAATGATGCGGGTGAAATAAATATAGCATACAATCTGTGACACAGAAGGAGAAAACTAAGAGACAGGCAGAGGGATACACTTATCTAAAGAATTAGATAAATGTGTTACTATGTCTCAAATGACTAATCACTTTTAATAAAGACAAACAACCAAACGAACAGTGTGTTCTAATCTGTTTTGTTTTAAACAAAGCTGCAACAAAATAAAGAAGAAATGTATCTAAGGTTTCGGACTAGTTAGGTTAAAAATGAAAGAAGTAAATGTGACATTGATAAAGTGAACTCCCCATGGTCTTGATTCCATTGAAGCATTAAACAAAAGACCTCATAATACCTCACAATAATATCTTTTCCATTTTTTAAATGAATAGAAAGACTGCTATTTAATTGGAAAAAGGCCAGTGGTTAGTGGTTTCAGAGTTTGGATCACACTGGACAAAGCTGGAGGCACAGTTAATGGCAAGAAGTAATTCATTTTAAATTATCACTGCGAAATAAGAAATATTATTGCAATACAAAAGTGAACTCAATGCATTCATGTACAAACCTTCATAAATAAATGCATCTGTTCAGTCAATGCAAAACTAGTAAGTCTAATAATTTTCATGCGAAAACTAAGCACCAGGTATGTGTCTGTTTAAAATAAAATAAAATAAAATCACTGTGTCTGAATATGAGTGGTATACATACCATCACATAATAGTGCCTAAAAAGTTTCAGTTGAGCCAGATTGATGGCAGCTACAAAGGGAAAGAGAAGCCAAACATTACGATTAAAACAGAGCGAGAGAGGTGAGGAGCTGTCCTTTTACCTTTCATGCTTCAATTGCTATGCTTCTCGCTCCTGCTGTGAAAATTGTTAAAATCAGAAGGCAATCAAAGAGTATATCTTTGTGCCCTGCGAGGGACAGGCGGAAGATGAAAGCAGGAAAAAAATGTGATAGGCAGCAATGAAACAATGATTACTTGAGAGGGGAAAAAGGATGGTGATTGCCTGGAGAGAATATTTTCTCTTCAGTATAGGATTACATGAAGGCAACATATAGTGGTGCTGCAGTACATGTATCATATATTGTACCTAAATATATTTCCACTTTTGTAACTTACAAGACTTAATTTTCTGCAGTGGCAAGAATTGGGGCACAAACAGTGGGGCTAAGGGAATAACCTGCTTAATTCTGAGTGCTGATCTCCGACCCACACGCACACATACACACCGGCTCTTGTTCATACAATCTAATATTGGTAGGAAAAAGTTACTGTAAGCATGTTAGCTTGAAAATAGACATCCTCAGGGATCACATCAACGATATAAAAAAATAAAAATAAATAAAAATAAAAAGACAACACACATTAATTTCAGGCTACCAACTTTAAAAGGCCTCATTCAGCAAACATCACTATTTAAGAAGCATAAGGCACAGCAGGGAGTTGTCATCAAAACCTTGATTTCTCCCATCGTTAAGTGTTTTTTTTTTCTTAGCAGGATTTAAAGTTTTTTTTTTATGCAAGACTTCTGCATATCTGAGTGAACATTAATGCAAAGAAAAAAGGCTGTCTAAGCAAATAATAAAAACAAAAAAATAACGCACAGATGCACAAGTACTTCCGATGTGTTTCTGGCAAAAATAGATAGAAACAGACTAAAATTATATCAGATTCAATTTATATTGTATATATAAAAGGTATCCAAGGACCGTTCAAGAAAAAAAGTGTATATAGTAAAAACTATAGTAATATGAAATTGTTACAATTGAAAATAACTTCATGACCCTAAACCTTTAAATGGTAATATAAACACAGAAATGTAAGATGATACAGAATAATGGTTAAACAATAATTCCATAACTATTACCAAAACCCTTTTCTGATGCTTTGCAACATTATTTTAAAATAACTATGCCAATAAAGCACACTAAAATAAAAAATGTTTTCAGCTCAAACTGAAATGACATTATGCAGGGATTTACATTTAAGTAAAAAGGTTTCTGAATTTCCTCCCAGATGATGGAATATGCAGAGATCCCTTGCTGCAGGGTTGAATCGGTCTACCTATTCCCTGGATTTGTGGGTTGGATAAAGTCATAACCCAGGCTGGTTTCTCTGAGCTATGACATTTGCAAGCTGCCTGGCATCTGCTGTCACAACGGGCAACAGTGCACAGTGGCAGAGCGCATGCCAAAGACAGCATCTCAAGCAGGATTCATTTTTCCACTCAAACTATCAAACCACAACAGAGAAATACTGTGCGTTGTTTCATCTAAGTAACAAATGTTTGCAGATGCAAAGACGTGGCAATGACGTAGGCACCATATGCTCAAAGGAATGGAAAAATTACTCTCTGGCCAATCACTGCGGTCAGTGTGTTCATAATGACAAGTAGATCAATCAGTGTTTTCAGATTAGGATCGGTTCATCTGACTTATGGCATCAAAACAACAAACAATTGGTGATTTTCTGTTATACTGACTAGAAGAATTATTCATACTTTTAAGTAGTTTCTTACTCTCACTAAGGCTACATATATTTGATCCAAAATACAGTTAAGACAGTAATATGTGAAAAATTGTTATTATTAAAAGCTTTTTATTTTTTAGAGCTCTTTTGGATTTACGTAGCAGGATTTACTTTTTACTATGTCTAGAGCAGCAAATCTAGAACTGTTGTATTCTGGCAGACAGTACAATTCAATTTCATGCTGCAAAGTCCAAGTCTTTTGAATAGCATGTAGAGAACAGCCACATGTGAAGGAGCAAAGCTCACGCAACCAAGCAAAGCATTTGGAAAGATTAAAAATATGTACTTTCCGTAATTTTTCATTTAAACGGCCTTAAACATTGTGACACATGACTGACATTTTTTACAGCTGGTAATAAAAAAGGCCATTGAAAATGGTACATGTGATGACCAAGTTTTATCTCAGACTGAACTGTTGACCAGAAAGGGCTCTGATAATGTTCAACATACCTTTCCCATCTGTTGCTGATGCCTCTTGTAAGTGTCTTATGGACCTTTCAAACAAAAACAACTTGTTTTAGACTTACACTACTAAGGATAAAACCCAAAACAGCCTACAATTTACTCTGTTAGTCAAATGACATAATTTATGGTATAGAAATATGGCCAAAAGGACAAAGACACAGAGGACTTACCAGACCACTGGAAAGAGAATAGCCCCACAGCACAGCAGATCTACCAGAAAAAGGATCTCCATCCACAGACCATACTCACTGGAGCCCTCTTCTGTGGACTCAATAATGATGTATGCTACATTGGCCAGAACCTATTTTAACAAAACCAATAAGGTTGTGTTATATTCATAACTTTATTTATCATAGTATAACAGTACTAACAACCAAAATAAAAGAAGTACCTGCAGGGGAATGACAATCATGAAGATCTTTTTGTCTTTATCTGAGAGGATATGCTTGACAAAGGCCCAGCCAGTTCCTATTAACGCTATAGTGATGAACAACAGTGCCCCCTTCAGTCTGCATAAATGAAAACATTCAGAAAAAAAAAATCAAACAAACCACTTATATTCCTGAATTACTGTTAGAGAAATCATGACAGTGGTTTTTAATCCAAAAAAACAAGTTCACTACCCACCAAATCAACCAAGCTAACCTTAGGAACTTAAAATCAAAAACAAAAATCAAAACCGCTCTGCATATTTGGTGTGTCTCTCTTATTACTTCATATGTTTGTTCTATTCGACGGTAAGAGCCCTGCAGACATCACAGAATATTTAGTTTGAAGGGAGTGTAAATGTTCCATTCAAAGGACATTTAAAGTGTGCGAGACGTGAATTTAAATTGCATTTATTTTAAAGAGGTGTGATTATGTCACACTTCACACTTTTCTAGTAAGTTTCATCTGTGTGTGAAGACGCTGCAGGTCATAGCATAGCACAAATCCATGAATTAACGTTCTGAAGTGAAGTGAACTTCAAACCATTTCCAATGCTCAGGGAGTAGGGAGCAATAAATACTGTGCACAGTTCCAGCATGGAGCTCTCCTCTAACTAGCTTGTCATCTGAATCAGGTGTGCTGATTAAGAGAGACATGCAAAAAACACAGAGTGTAGTGTTGCTAGGATTGGAATTGGGAATCACTGCACTATGTAAACTTTGTCCAAATTTTTGACCCAGTTAGCAGTCTCAATGAATCACCACTAGTTGCTAAAAGTCAAAGCCAATGTGTAGACGTTGAGGAATCAGAATAGATCGCTTTCACATAATACTGTGTAATGCACTCTTCAGGCAATGAATTTATTTGAATGAAATTACAAAAGCTGACAAGTGTGTTGTAGTGTTTGAACTTTGGTCGGTTGGTGTACAAGGTCCAGTGTTTTACCCTGTAACCATTGTTAAAAGTCAGCAAGTATATGATGCCTAGTATTTTAAAATCTGCTTTGTTGTGTATTATACAGCAGTGCTTCACCTTATTCCTGTCTTATCCAGTCTCTCTCTCTCTCTCTCACACACACAAACTTAATATTGGTGAACTTACAAGTGAGTAATGTAATAGACCACAGCCCAACCTTCAATAGGAAAGCCCTGATTGGAAATGTAGTAATAGTCAATCTGTAAAATAGGAATATAACTGTTAAAACAAAGGCAATAAAATACTGCATTTTACCTTGGGCATCTAGTTTTGTGTGGTTCATGGAACAAAATGGAACTGCATTTCAAATTCTATTTCCAACAAACTAACATAGTTTGCTATTTTATGGTGCATGATTTGGATAAAAATAATGTTCTAGAAATCTGAAAACATTTATGTAAAATATAAGAATTTAACATTTACATAAAGAAGTAAACACTCACCGCATGGAATATAAGAGAAAGTGACTTTGTAAATGGAAGAGCAGCCATCAGCCAATGAATCTTGTAAACATCAGAGCTATAAAAAAAAAAAAAAAAAAAAAAAAAAAATTAATGAAGTACATAGTAATCAAAACATCTGCATCTCTAATTTTACAGGAGACAGTATGAGACTTTGCTGCTCTCTACTGGTTATTTCTTGTAACACGTATGAAACCATTTGAAATTGTAAATAAAGTCTGCCGGGGACCATGCTTCTTATGTCTCTTGATACATCCGAGATGAATTGACACATCTAAGATGAGATCATTGTGCTAATTACGAAGTGGCTAATTTGGTTCTTTGAGCACACTTGTTGTTGATGATTAGTATAGCTGGATTGAGTTGTCTAGGATTATCGCGCGTTCATTTAAAAGGCGATATGTATCGATAGTAGAAACACTGATCACAACCCCTTCGATTGGTTAATGAAATGGCAAAAGAGCGAGCTCAATTTATTTCTCAAGCGGAGCAAGAGCTTCTATTAGAGGGTTAAGGAGAATTTCAAACTTTAATAAAGACACCTGGAAACACAGCAAATGCTGCAAAAGCCAGGAGAGAGGGCTGCAAAAAGTAGCAAACAAATTAAATTCATTAGTGCTGCCCTTGTTACATGTTTTTTCCTTGATATGCTATTTTTACACACACACACACACACACATGTTGGTTTTTGTGATTTATGGGGACTCTCCATAGGCGTAATGGTGTTTATACATACAATCTACAGTTTATTTATTTACATTTATTATTTTGTCTTTTAATTTTTAATTTATTCTTTGTTGTGTTGTTTTTGTTCTGTGAACTGGTAGCTGTGACACCAAAACAAATTCCTTGTATGTGCAAGCATACTTGGCAATAAAGCTCTTTCTGATTCTGATTCTGATACTGTACAGACTGTATGTGGTATAGTCCTACACTGACCCTACACCTAAACCTACCCCTTAGAGGAAACTGCATTTTTAGATTTTCAAAAAAACACCATTTAGTATGTTTTTTTTTTTTAAGCCTTTTGAATTACAGGCACACTGAAAATGTCCTCATAAAACACCTACATATTGTAATACCAATGTCATACACATGTCATTATACAAATTTGTGTTCTCATAAACCACATAAACCCGCCCACACACAGACACACACACATATATGTGTGTGTGTGTGGCTGTGGTCATCATTCGTGTGTGAATTATTGTAATTATTTTCTACACTTTCTTGCAAGATACTTTTCTTTTCCGGCGTCAGTCGTGCTCTTTAACCATTCAGATGCAACCTCGCCATTTCAACCAATCATAAACCGCCAGGAGCGCAGCCTAAATCCTAAATCTCCCGAGCAGGTTTAAGCTTACGGACCTGTTGCTATGACAGCAAGTCGGAGATGAACGAAACAATCCAAGATCACGACAAATCCACAACAATCAAATTCAGCTAACTGAGTTAGCGACATACGAAGAACGGACCCCAGGACCTACCTATGTGTACGCAAAACATGAACCCAGAGCGTGCCGATGAGAAAGAAGAACATGGACATGCAGATGTAAAGCTTTGGTAAAGGAATCTCTCCCGCAGAGAGAAAGCTGTCTGGATTCTTTTCCTCGATGTTGATCTGAAACCATATTTACCGCTTGAGTACAGACTTGTATTTCATTACATTTAAGAACATTGCATTTTAGAACTCAGAGAAACACTCACATCGATGCTAAAAGGCAGCATGCCTGACAAAGTGCTGCCCGGTTTTAATGGCATAGAGAAGCAGTTGTAGAAATAAAAGTTATAAAGGCCTTGCTGTTCCTCCGTTGTGACATTGAAGTAAAACTAAAACAAGAACAGGTCGGTCAGTGGAGTTCACAACTGGGCAGATACAGAAAGGTATCATTTTAGTCACTTCAGAGTCCCCAGAGCTCTCACCAAAACCACTTCATGTCTCACCTTAAATGAGTACAATTTGCCTTCATTCTGAAGAGGATAGGTATCTTCTGTCTTGTTCTGAGGGAGTAATAACATTAAAGTCAGTTAAGGCAGAGACATTTTTTTTATTATTAAAAACAGATCTCACCTCAACATCTCGCTTGGATTTAGAACCTGCCACAAATTAATAGAAAAATACAAAATCTCATTAAAAAGCAGACTGATGCATGCCATGATGTGATGTGAAGTTCAAGATAAGAAATACTTACTTTTAGACTGAGATCCATCATCTGGCCCCTTGTCTTGGAGATCTTGAAAGGGTATGATTTTGGGAAACACACCAGCCTCTGCTGAAGTCTTCTTCCTTACTCTGAGGAAATTGCAAGTCATGACAGAACATTCATAAACCCGATAATACTTCTAGTATTTTTTTGTTTATTGTGAGTAATTGCGAGAATAAAAAAAAGGTTTAAAAATAGTAAAACCTACAAGTTCTTTTTGAAGTCCAGCAAGAGAAGCACCCCTGCAAAATTACTACTTGGAACCTTTTTAAGAGGACAGTAGTCAAGACCCTCGTCCTGCGTATTCATAAGAGAGGTCATCTGTTATTGGACTCAGTTTGACTGAAAGACCATACAGTGCATGCCAATGTAATGTTAGCTTTAATTTTAATATCTAAATTCTCAGTAAATCACCTTTAAAGTAAACTCCAAAAGAAGTTCTTAGAAACATGACATGATCTTTAATTAATATCTTTATAATTTTTTTTTTTACATAAATGGAATATCAATCATTGTGACCCATACAACGTATTGCTGGCTATTGCTTACACATATACCAGTGCTACTTATGACTGGTTTCGTGGTCCAGAGTCACAAATTACATTGTACGAATCATGATGTGTTGCTTTTGTATCCTTAAATGACAAGATTTCCAAGTTACAGTGGTTAATTTATGATAAAACTAAACTATGCTTAAACTAGCAATAATCCAGAGACACATTTAGTACACAAAACTGATACCAAAACTATACAGCAAAAGCACACAATAAGATTCAGATGGGCATTAAAGGCAAATACTG
The DNA here is from genome assembly GCA_032275025.1 of Enteromius treurensis. Lineage (NCBI taxonomy): Eukaryota > Metazoa > Chordata > Actinopteri > Cypriniformes > Cyprinidae > Enteromius > Enteromius treurensis. The sequence continues at coordinate 5,858,401 of JAUCMU010000097.1, read as the reverse complement.
ACCAGATATGTGGAGAAACCATTATTGCTTGCACGATCCAGACTAAAACCAATCTGCAATAAATAAAAACAAAACAATTAATTCAATAAAACGCGAGAGAAAACCATTTCATAAAGAAACCCAGTTTATCCTGATATGCATACAGCAGGTGAAACACATTTACTTAAATTTCATGACAATGAGAAATAGTCTCGTATACCGCGAGATAAAAACGACGTTTTCATATTGATTTATTCCGTCATATTACTGGATCTCAAAGCCGATCATTTAACAGACAGGAGAGAGACTGACCGTGGAGCTGTCAATGTTGTCCGTCATCCCATTACTGAAGCTGAGGCTGTTCATGCGTATGCTCACATAACCATCTTTATAAAAGCCGAATGTGTTCAGATGGACCCGCTGACGGATGTCGTCCTGAGACAAAACAAGTCTGTTTAGTGGCGCGCCAGCATTTAGATGCTGAGGTGCGTTTAAATTATTGTCTGTTTAATGGCACTTGAATTATAACAACACGGTAACGACTGATGAATCGTAAGACGGCATCCATTGCATTAAACAACAGTGACGACAATACAGTATACGAATATCCTATAGCAACATTGCACAGCACACACATACCTCAAGTACGAGGTGATGGATTCGACATTGACTTTCTATGATAAGAACAGTTATAATCGCATTAATAACTGTAAACATAGACCTCTTCCCGGTCGCCATTTTTAAAACGGCTTTAAAAATAAGAACAGGTCAATCACACTAATATTTCCGGTTCACATGTTTAATGAACGACGACCTCTAATGGACGAATGAGAGTTGTAAAAAAATAACAAAAACTAAGTTTTGACTACAAATAACAGTTCTTCCAAACGGCCCTTTTTCTGAATATGTGTGCGTTGATTATGAGTGTTTGATATGCCAGGATAAATACACTTTCTACAATATAAAGAATTGATATAAAAAGAATTACTCACATTCAGGATACAGTCATAATTCTCTTGAGTAATCTTACATTAAGTAATACAATGTTTTTCTATTGTTTTGGAAGAAGAACTAAAATGAAAGTATGTATGCTAAATGTTTGTGAAATAAAGAATAAACTCAATTGGATTATTATATATATAAAACCCAATTTTAGGCAGGTTTACCGAAGTCTCACTCTAGTGTTTTTTAATTTTTTTAAATTTTTTTTTTTTTTTTTAACTACTTTTTAGTTTAGGTAACAGTGTCGTGAATGAATTGCACAACTGTCGTAAAATGAAGTTGAATCGAACGGAAAATGAACTGAAATGCCGTAAAGCGCTCCATGACAACATGCTTATGTATCGGTGAACAAGTTTTACATTCATTTCTACTGTCGGTACATGTGACGATAGCGTGGTTATCACTTAAAGTAGTGACGGTGAAATTAAGCTTTCCGAAGCATCAAAGCTTTTCCTTCAAATGTATCTTAAAAAAGATTCATTACTCGAAGCTTTCCACCACTGTGCACACTACTGACATATTGTGGTCAAAAGGTGAAGGTGTTGCATGTTTCAGAGGACCCGTTATTATTATTATTAGGAATTATTATTATATTTGTATTGTTTCATGTAATAAAAAACTTTGTGCTCTGAAAACAGTTTTTCTTTGTGTATGTAGT
>JAUCMU010000097.1:5800274-5850095 GCA_032275025.1 Enteromius treurensis | reverse complement strand
CATCCAAATCATGCATCAATGGGAAGCTTATTTATTCAGCTTTCAGATCATGTATAAATCTCAATTTCGGAAAATTAACACTTACAACTACGGTTTTGTTGTCCAGGGTCACATATCTTCACCAAAGCTGCATTTATTTACAAACAATTTATTTATACAATTAAAAACTTTTTTTCCTGTTTCTATATCAATCACCTTTTAACAATACATTTTGTGTCAAAACACTGAACAGTAGCAAATTTGGAGAACAGAGTGTCAGTAATATAATAATTGGAAGATTAAACACTCAATTTTCAGGCTAAAGGCACTTCATTATTGAGTTGTCGTTGTCTAGATCAGCTCCGTTTCAGTAGGATCCTTGTAATCAAATCGACAATAAGCACTGGAAATGAACTATGTTTTACAGACGTGCTGTATAACATTTTTGTGGAAACAGTGACTCTAAGAAAGCCCTTGAAGAAAAGAACAGCATTTCTTTCAAAATAACCTTTTATAACATGAAATGTCTTTATTTTACTTTTAAGAATTAAGAATTCATTCAGAACTACTCACCCCAAGGAATTTTTGAAGAAACTTTTTGGAGCCATTAATGTCGATGTTAGAAATGCTGCCATAACCTCCCAGCATTCCATCCACAGTGGGCGGGACTTCCTTCCAATAGTGTTCTGCCTTTGAGTAAAAGGTTGTCTTGTCTTCTATCAAATAGTCTTCCATCTTTGTGCAAATCCTGACCACAGAGATAAAAACAAGTTAGTTTTGCCACAGATATGAATGAAAAAGCCATTTATAATAAGGTTTTATCATACTGCATTTATATAAGACTGTGCATCATGGATAGAGTTGCAAGTTTTTTAATATACATTGCTTCATATTTAAAATAATTTGTAATATTTTTTTATGGAATTCTATTTTCTGTGTAAATGTATTTATGCTGTCTGTTCTGCATTACAAGTCTGTATAAATCATGTATCTTTCCATGGTATTTATGTTTCTATAGATGAAGCTTCTGTGCAATGAAAATGCAGAAAATGAATCAGTGGCATTCTTTTGAAAATGCTATGAACTACTATTAGTCAAGTTTCTGTACAGTGCTTTTCACAACATGGACTGTTTTAAATGTCTAAATATTTAGCCTGGAATGAGACCTAAAGTGTTGAAACATGTCACATTCAGACACCTGGATCCAAATGCAGCTCTGCTGTCAGAGCTCAGCTGTCAGGAAGCATCACTTCACACCACACACTGACAGACAAATGACCGCTTGGACGGCCAAGTTATTACAACGTGCAGTCTACTAAGAACACGCAAGCATGAATACATATAGGACCTGCAGTGTATATATATAAATATCAACAATTTTTGGTCTGTTGGATAGATTAAAAAAATAGGTATGTGTAAGTACAACGGAATAACTACAGTAGTTATTGTGGTACAGCTGCATGTTAACCTTCTTTCTCATTACTCACTCGTGCAAAAAGATCTCGAGCGTGGTCCTGCCACTGCGCTGCAGTTAAAGCAGTCTTGTCTATCGTCTATATTTAGTGGTGACAAAAAGTTCCACGTGTTGACACGAGCAGAAGGAAGACACACGCTTCCACCGCTTCTCTCTGACCTCTTCATGTCCTAACAGTAATTCAGACAGTGAAGACTCACATACCTCTGCTGCACTCCTGCTCTCGCTGGCTGTCGTTTCTTCCTATCGGTCATGTCACAACTGAACAAACGTAGCAGAATTGCCCCATGAACGCTATTCCAGCTCCCCTGGCTTCCCAAAGCAGAAATACTGCACCCCTCACGTCATTTCCTTATTTGACTTCTGCGTTTCCCTTCAGTGGTTTGTTTTTGTATTTGTCTCCATCCTGTGGCCACACTCATACTTGCGCGCGGCTAAGAAACGGTTAAGAAAATGTTTTTTGTTTTTTTGTTTTTTTTTCACCAAAAGCTCATACATTGTCCGAAATGTTTTAGATTTTTGTCAATTTTCGTTTATTTTAATTGAATTCATAGTAAAGTTCCGTGTTAATGATATAATAATACATTAACTTGAATAATTTTCAGTCATCTTGTGACCTCACTGGATGTTTGTTGGGGCCCAAATGAGGCATAACTACAGGGGCACGAAAATCACATATAGGGATTCATGAGAATATAAAATTGTTGTAACACTTATACAACCAAAGCAGCATTATTAATCAACGAAATAAATGTGTAAAGACGCTTTTTTTTTGTCAGACAGGCATGACTTATATATATTTTAAGACAGAATAGGTTGCATCCCTCCTTTGCTATCTATCTTCTAATTTTCTAAAGCAATCAATTTCATCTTCATATTGTGTCCAAGATCTAAATGTAGGCATAGCTATCCTGTTATCCTTTTATGAACATCCTTTCTCTCTCATTTCCCAGAGATTTCCAGCCTCTTTAACAAAGGTTTATCTGAGTGGTCCTAGTTTCAATCCTGTATTTGTTTTGTATTCCGTCCAGCATCTTGTCCAGCCACTGTTGCTTTTTCTTTCTTCTCATCCCACTCCCTTCATTACCTGACAGCATGCTTTCTGTCTCGCCTACTTATGCTGGACTCTCCTCCCCCACAAGCCCAACATTCGCCGCTCTCCCCTGGGTAACCCCTCTCTTCCTCGTTCTCCCTCCCGGCTCTGTCTGCTCATCCTCTTTCTGTCTCTCCTCCTCAGCCGAGCTGGCAGTGTATACAGATGATGACTCAGTACACTGCTTGTCTGCATCGGACAGCCTGAAGTCAGTCGATATTTAATCTGATCTGCTCTCTTTCACCCTATCTTCGTCTGTCTACTCCCTCTCTGGCTCCTGACACCTTTTACACTCTCATTAGAATTACAAAGGGGCTGGAGAAATGGAGCGGAAATCAACACTTTTGAAATGTCCTGAGTCAGCAGAGCTGGCCAGCTCTTCTTCTCACCTGCCTCTGCCTGTAGTCCTCTCTCTCTCTTTCTCTGCCTGTCCTCTTCACGTTTCTCCTGTCAGATTAACCTCTTTTGCACTGCTGCATATGTAAGACACCAAGATTTCACTGTAGACTTTTAGAGTTTCTCATCAAAGGACACACTGTGAAGGCAGTTTAAAAAGTTTAGTTAATAATAATATATAATATAAATAATAATAATAATCTGTCACTATATATATTTAATTTAATATATATACATTTTGTTGTTTTTAGTACTTCTATGTAGTTTTTATTTTGAAGTATTTTAATTGTAAGAATTTTAGTATTCTAATTTAGCATTTTTATTTATCAAGTTCTAAATATTTGTATATTTTCATTTTATTTTAGCTTTATTTCAATCAACAGATATATATATGAACTATCCCATATACAATCTCTTTCTCTCTCTCTCTCTCTCACACACACACACACACACACACACACACACTCACACAAGAATACATTTTTCTTTTTAAAACCCCTTTTATGTTCCACTGAAGACAGAAAGTCATACTATTTAAATTTCTCTGATAACAGGTCAGCTAGCTTGACTAAATTGTACCACAGGCTTTGACTCTGGTCAGTCACACAATGACAGCACCAGAACTCTTTTCAAGAGCCTTACCAAGAGTATCTGATTAAAATGCGATCTAATTGGTATTTAGAAACATATATCCTCCTGCACTCTAGGAGTGGAGTGATTTTCAGCTGAAGCTGAGGAGTTTGGTTGGAGGGAAAGGTATGAAGATACGTCTTGCACAGGGTGGAAGAATCATCTTATCATTCTACACACAGACCTTCAGTCGCAGTGACTCAGACTCAAGGACATATGTATCAGTTTATAAACGATCTGTACACATGCATCTATTAAGGCATTCCATTTACAGTAAAATATGGTATCCCTGAAAACAAAAATACAATATAAAGCCACTTACAAACACGTGCACACTTTGAATTACTTGCATTTAAATTGACCGTTAAACTTACTGCTACTCACATGATACAACCTGTGCTACTTGTTAGGCAAAGAATGAACTAAAAAGGTGTATTTTGCAAAAGAGTGTTTAGGTCATTTGTAGAGTGTTTTTTGTCATGTTGTTGGTGTCAAATCATGAATCGTGCAACGTAGTGATATAAAGTGTTATGTTATTATTGAAGAAAAACACTTTAATTAAAGTAGCCACGTGATGGCACTGTTGCACTATATTCAAGCTAAGTAGGACAGCGTAAGGTTAAAATCGTTCCTTCTTTCAGGCAGTCAGTCAGTCATTTATACTATTATTAATTTATTTATTTAATCATTCACTCACTCAAACAAACAATATATTTCTTTTTGTTTTTAAACACAGGCACAACAGGATCTGTAGTTCTCTCAAGCAAACTAACACTAAACATATAACACAATGCCCCATAGTGGTCAGAGCTCAAAACCACAGTGTATGGAATTTGGGTTACAAGTTGTCCTATTTGCCCTAATATCCAAAAGTACATTTTAATGAAGTCTATATAAATGTATATGTACAATTATGTTAATTGTTACGGTATAGCATGGAGTTCTCATGGAGCGGTGTTAAAGGTAGTTGAATTATGACTGAAATGAGTTCTCATGTTAGATAACTCTGAGGACTCTTGATGCTAAACCTTTATGTTTGTGTACTTTATATAACAGATCAGATGACAAATTGCTGCGTTTCTGTATGCCATTCGCTACACAGTCATATGATTGTGTTTGTGCATATGTGTATGCAAATGTTTGCGTTTCTACACTCTGAAAGGTCACAAGGAGGTCAAGGAGCTGAACCATATGGCCAGAATGTCTGTCACAGAGCCAAAAGGCAAAAACTACCAAGCTAACTAAGAAATTTTACAGCATCGTTAACAGTGTTTTAAGAATGAATGACATTTTTTTCTCAAATATGAGTCAGGAGCAAATTTTAGCCGAACACACATTGCAAAAGTCTTTGAAGAGAGAGAGTGTGTATGTGTGTTTGTGACACATGACAGCTGTGTGGTTCTTTGATGTTTGGGATTACAGTTGGATTACATCATGGTAGTTTGGTTGGGAGCACCTGTATTGTGATAGGGAAAAAAGAAGAAGAAGTAAAATACACAGATGAAAAGAGAGACTGGACTGAGGTCGCTCCTGAAGCAGAACAAATCAATAAGACTTCTTTTGTCAAAAAATAAAAAATAAAATAGACTAATAATAAAAAAACAATTAAGAGTGTAAAGTCGTGCGTGTCTGTTGGTGTGAATGTATGTTTGTTTCTTTAAATATTTTGCACTGAATGCCCCTGTATCAGTATTATGTTTTGTATTGTTTTAGAAGTAATAGCCATCAAGTGCTATACAGCTCTCTTGAACACTAGATTCTGATTGGTGAGTCATGGCATTTGGAAATTATATTATCTTGTTTACATTTGTTACAGTAGATAAAAGTTGTTTTTGGTAAATGAAATAAAATATAAATATTATATGGAAAACTTGAAAATCTGCATCCATTTATTTTTTCATATATACATGAATTATAAATGGATGCACATTTATTATGCATTTTTTATTATGTAATCAGTATAAACGTATCTGTTCAAAAAAATCTCACCTTTTCATATTTATATATCATTATAGTCCTTGTAGTAACATACAGCAATATATCAGCAGTAAACTTCAACCAGTCAACACTGGGCTCTTAATCGAAGCCAGAGCTCTGCAGGGCGTCGAGCTGAATGCTTAATGACTGAATTACAATCAGGTTTGGGTGAGAACAGGATTAGTTCTGTCTTTGAAGGTCTTAGGTCTGATGTGGTTTCTAGTTTCGCAGTGCAGCAGTGCCTCGCGTTCTGAAAACAGTGTAAGTATGTGTGTGTGTTTATGGAACAAAACAGGATTGAACATTACACAACCCAGCTACATGTCTGTATCCCATGCTATGCTAGTTGCATTTTCCTCTCTTTCTGATTTTTCCCCTCTTGTTCTGTTTTCCCCATGTGAGCCTCTGACACCCCCATCACCGCCAACAACTCTCTCTCTCTCTGTATCTATATTTTGTGAGATCAGCCCTGGTTGGGTAGATTGAAGTGGACAGCGGTGCAGAGCACACGCTCACTACTGCCTCGCTGCCTAATCCCTGACCTAGAAACAGAGAGAGAAAAAGAGAGAATACTAAAAGGTTACTCAGAGGATAGAAGTGTCCTGTTTGGGTGGCTTTACTTAGCTGAGGTTTCTGGAAAAACCCCTACAAGTGAGGTAAATCATTTCATAAGCTTCCTTTGGAGACATTTTAGATTTATAATCATGATGAAAAGTTATTATTTAACTCACACATGAAAGAAGTGAAGCTTTGAGTGAGGGATTAATATAATAGTCAGAATTTAAGATAAAACATCATCAAAGATGAAGGCAGTTTGGTCAGGTTACGAGTTTCCAACCTCGTTAGGTGCACAGGAGCTCCACACCTGGTCTGGAGGAGAATTTACACTCCTCTGAGACTTCGTCTGGCTGGCACATAGTTAAAAATGCATAAGCCATTTTCTTATTAATATTTCACATATGCAAGCTCCCTATCACCAGTGCAGCTGTAACTATGCAAGCAGTACAGAGGGCGAGAGAGAGACAGAATGTGAGAGAGATATAGAGAGATATTAAAGAAGAAGAACTATGCACATCGTAAAAAAATATAACTGTTGTTATAAAACCAGTTCGCAGATGAACTAGATCTCAAATGTTTAAACTGTTTCTTTGACATAATTTCTGAATTGTGCTTGTCACTTGGAACAATATGTGTACTTTTCAAGCAAATGACTCAAGTCAACTCTGGAGACTCTGCATTCATTTTTTCTCTTTGCATTATATTGAATTGTAAACACACTGTAGAGCAGCACCATCTAGTGGTAGTACAGCCAGACAGTAATATTGTGAAATAGTGTTGTTTAAAATACATTTGTATATTTATAATTCATTTTAAAATGTAATTTATTCCTGTGACGACAAGGCTGAATTCCCAGCACCCATTACTCCAGTCTTTAGCGTCACATGATCCTTCAGAAATCATTCTAATATGCTGATTTGCTGCTCAAGAAACATTTCTCGTTATTATCAGAATTGAAACGGTTGTGCTGCATTTTTTTTTTTGTTTTGTTTCAGGATTCTTGAATAAAAAGAAAATCTTACTTCTATTAAATTTTACTAAACAAAGCATACAAAATAAAAAAATAAAAGTACCCTGCTTTCAGCAACATTTCATCTCTATCATCCTTCATTTCATCTAGAAAGTGTACAAGTCATGCAACTGTGTAGTGACCCAGTGTGTTGACAACCTTTCATTTTTATTTAGAATTATTTAATTTTATCCCCCACCTAGCTAGGAAAGACATCTGTGCTAATATAGTGCTAATTATTTGATTAAAATCATAATCAATTTCTGTACAACCAAGTAGGCTTGCCGACACCTAGGGAAAAAGCGTCCTGATTTCTAGACTGCTAGACGCATTTGCTTAAAACGATGTCTCTTCAGTGTCCTGCTAGCTACTGTCTCTGGTATCGTTTGTTCTCGTCGATTGAAAGTCGACTTTCATTTGTTTCTTTGCCATTGGAAGTTGATCTGATACTTTCAATTCTAGAATGTCTTTTTGCAAATCACTTTGCAATGTATCTGGCTGCCGTAACAATAACTTTACACGCTTGCTGCTGTTCGCTGCAGTCCTCTCAGAGCAAGGAGCTTCTCAATTTAGCTCGCTAGCTAAGCTGGAGAAATGCCCAAATGAAAATGCGCTTTCAACGATGCAAGTAAAGTGTTTTCCTGTCACAGTAAACGTTCGTTTTCTGTTGCCAGCAAAGGTGAATTAAATAACGCAGTTCACAAGAGCCTATAACACTGTTAAATGTGGAATTGCATTTGTTTATGTTGTCATATTTTGTTTAAGTAAAGATTTAATGAAATGGACATGTTAATGTCGAGGAGAACATTTTCTCAAGTTTTCTTGTTCAGTTGCCTAAGAAACTGATGACAATTGGACAAAAGATGATTGTGAAACATTTTAACATCAACATTTTAGTACGTACACATATATTCACAGACATATACAGGAATACATTTTTCTTTTTAAAACCCCTTTTATGTTCCACTGAACACAGAAAGTCATACTATTTAAATTTCTCTGATAACAGGTCAGCTAGCTTACATTGTACCACAGGCTTTGACTCTGGTCAGTCCCTTATAAAGTGTCAAATTATTCTGCGAGAAACCTTTAGGAATGATTCAGTGGGTTAGTGTACCACCCAAATAAATCAAACTGCATTACAAACACTTGTAGACCTTTCTGCATCGCTAGTTGTGTTCTAAGCAGCTAATAGAAAACACACATAGCATGATTGGAACTACTATCGGGGGAAAATGATAGCCATGTCAGTATTTGGTCATTTTTAGTGCCAAACAAGCTTTTATTAGTAATATGTTACCAGAAAAAATTAAGTATTTGACAAGGACTCTTGCCATATAAGAATCTATCAACGTATCAGTTCAGACTGCAAGATTGAATCTCTCTTTCTTTTGCAGTGGAGCTGTGCATTCAACAGCACGCCAGCACTGTATTTTCAGTTTTTGACTTTCATATTAGTTCATATTTATAACGTTTACTACATATAATCTGCACATAAACGATTTCTAATGTAGAGTGAGCAGGCATCTTGATATAACCTTAAATAATCCTGAAACTGAAATTACATTTTATTATAATTTTTTTTTTTTAACATGGCCATCCAGCCTCTCAAAGTATTTTATTTGTAATTACTGTACATTGTGCGGTTTATGTTGTCACATGTTGTTTTAAAAATTAAAAAATCCAACAAAATTGGAATCTCAAATACTGCTATTGCTTGCACATCATGTTTTTGATATGCAACATTCATTAGGCAATGTTTTGAGATTTAAAGAATTATTCCTTTAATTGCAAGTCAAAAAACACATACATTTATTAATTTATTTGAGGAAAATAGTTTAAAGGAACTGTTTTTTTGATACTGATATGATCTGAAACTTTTTTCTTTTTTTTTTATGATCATCTCACCCTACTTAGATATTAGGTGATTAATGTAATGATGGAAGTGCACAATCACACACACAAACACACTCAAGCAGTATGCAAGGCTGCAGCAGTGACACGTCTTGGCATCCTGTTGCAGAAGTCAGGCCTGTATTCCTGAGTATGTGTGTGTTTGTATGCGTGTAGAGGATCGATCCAGCCATCGCAAGCACCAGGGCCCTGAGAGACATGAGGCGGGTTGAGCGAGGGGGGATGAATGAAGAGAGAGAGAGAGAGCAGCAATAGCTGCAGCACAGCTATTCAAGCTAACTCGTTATGTCCAGGGCTTATTGGAAAACAGTCCGACTGAGGCTCGGCACTGAAATTAGTTATTGATCTTGCCTTCCCATCCCCAACCTGCCTCTCTCTTGCCCTTCTCCTCCCCCTCTGCTTTGGGACCGCAAAAGCCTCTTCTGCTGATTCCTACTCTTTTTCATTTGTTCCCCTCTTCCTCGTTCATTCCCCGGCTCTCGCTTTCGCCATACTCCCTTTTTTCGTTCCATAAATTCATCCGTGTTTTTCGTTTGCAGTCCTTTGTTTCCAAGAACCAGGCTTCCACGGTTTTGATCAGTTCTCTCTCTCGACAGTGGCTCTCTGATTGGTTAACCTTCTCTCTCTCCTTATATTCAAACTTCTTCTTTACCTTTGCCTACCTATCACTCTTTCAAATTCTGTTTTCTTTCCCATCCACTGCCTTCCCTCTCTCACTCTCGTTCTCCCTTGTTGTTCTTTTCTCACCCACGAGTGATTCTTTCTTTTCCATTGCTCTCTTTTTATTTCTCGTCTTCGCCTCCTTTCTCTCAGCTGCATCAATTCTGCAGTCAGCTGCACAAACTAGTTATAATTTAAAGGTAAGGCAGAGCAAGAGAGAGAGAAAGAGAGAGAGCGAGAGACAGAGCTGAGGGATAAATGCAGATGTAATTGGTGCAGTGAGGGGGAAAAGAAATTAAGAACGTGACATAATGGTTACGCCACAATCCCAGAAAATTAAACACAAAATAAAATGTGCAGTCAAATGCTAACACACACGACAGCGCTGTATTTGCAGCCAGTGCATGATGGTATTGTGACAGATACAAAAATTTGTATATATATTTAAACAAGCAAGAATTCAATAAATATAATTATTTTATTTGCAGTTCCTGAAGGAAATGCTAGAATTTGAAAAATAGTGTTAAACTTTAAGATGAGTATGGTTTTAAGGCTTTCACTCTTTGTAAATCAGAAGCCATTTTTTTTGTGTGTGTTCACATTCCAAATGCCATAAAAGTCACAGTTTTTCGTATAATTCTGATTAAGCTGTGTTGGTACAAAAGCTGTCACTGAGGCGGTATCTTTTCAAAAGGGACATGTTTGTACCTAAAGGATCCATTTTGGCACCTTAAAGGTACATATCAGTACTTAAAGTGCACTGTAAAAAATGGCCGTAAATTTAACTGTAAAAAACAGTGAAAATGCTACATGGTTAATGGTAAATTCCTGTTAAATTAACAGGGAAACACCGTAAACTGACATTCCCAAAATTTCCTGCATTGCCTTTTAAATTTTGTTTGAATTTGATGTTTTTTCTTTGAAGTAACTAGGTTTCTTCTTAGTTTTTTGTATCAGTTATGTTTATTAGGGTTGTATGTTACATTTAATGTTGTTAAATGAATGTTTATTGCCCATTTTAGTTTAATTATTCTTACCATGATGGTGTTCAGTGTTTGTGTGAATCAAACTGAGCACCTTCTATATCCTTCACTTGTTTAATGCTACTCGTGATGAGCTTTGGTTCATCATGTGACTTTCTCATAACCACCTGCATTTGGTAGTAATCAGTGTATTTCAAAGGTACAAAATGGATTTCACTATTTTAACAGTTCGGTATATTAACATTATTTCAAATATTACAGAAAATACGGTATTTAACTGTAAATTTAAAATAAAACCGTAAAATTTTGACAAAACTAAAAAAAATTATGTTATATTTTTCAATATAAATTTGTAAAATGGTTTTACCGTTATTTAATGGTAGAATTTTGGCAACCCCATATTATATTACCGTAAAAATAATTTTTTTTTTTACAGTGTGTATATGTTTTAACCTATTAGGTGAAAAAAGTGTATCTTTTGAAAAGGTACCACCTTGGTGACAGCTTATTTCTGAGAGTGTTTTGTTGTTTGTTGATGTTGTTTCTTATTTCGTATTTTTAAAAATTATTTGTACTATTCAAACTTTCGGTGGACCAATATAAATAAAGTATACAAGTATTACAAAGACGTCAACTTGAATTTTAAAATTTACTAAAAGTGTAACACATCCAAAAAACAAATATGGATAGCACACTAATACGACTGATATGATCTATAACACAAAGTTCAAATACAAGCTTTTCAAGCTCTTGACCTTCCTCGAGATGAGTTTGCTTAGTTTCATCTGTTCAGCGTTAGAAAAGTTTGAGTAAGTTACAAAATTAAGTAATCTGTGCATTTTGTACATGAAAAGCATAACATAAAGTATTTTAAGCGGTACAAACTACTTGTCTTTGAAATGTAGTCATTATATGTTGCATATATACAACAGATTCATGTGAATACAAGTTTAAAGGTACTATAATAAACACTCTCCCATCATTTACTCACTCTAACCATTCCTTTAAAGAATCTAAATCATATAAAAAAAACTTTTTAAGTAATTTTAGACTCTCCTTTTGTAGCCCTGTGCTGTTGCTTTCCTTGAGGACAGACAGAGGCCCTCACATGACTCAATTTCATTTCTTTAGTCACATGAGCATCAACATGTGGAGAGAACATTGAACTAACATTCTTAAGGTAGCTTGACAAACAGGGTAGAGTTTCTGACTCAAGTTCCCAGGCTGCATTGCTTTCTCATATTGACACCTCAAGTAAGGCATCTTGAAAATGACTTGACCTCAGATTGGGTCATTAATTGAAGTGTCAATGACTCGTGCTCAAATTACAACTTCACAACAAAAATGATCTAACATGCATACTGAGGTGATTCAGGCAGGGAACGGGGGAGATTCTGTGCTTGGCAACAACGTTGTTGGCTCATTTATTCTGCTTCTGCCATTTGGCTACCAAACCCACAATTCTGTGGGAAAACAGTTGTCTGTTCATGTTTGTCAGGGTTCAGATTGGGGTTGCACAAATAAAAGGAAAAATGTAACATCTAATGGATTCTAGCTTTTTCTTACATTGACTTTTTAGTGGAAGTTCAGATATACGTGATTCCGGTAAATTGCAACCCTTTAACAGCTTTCAAGATTATTATAATTTAAAATGTATTACTAATTTCCATTTTGATATTCAGTTTGTCTTTTTTTTCACCTTAGTGTAGTTTAGTGTTTAATTCACATTTAATAACATGGGTTGTTTTATTTTTTAAGAAATTAAGACTTTTACCCATGTATTACATTGATCAAAATAATGTTACAAATATAACAAATAAATGCTGTTCTTTTGAATACATTCATTAAAGAATTCGAATATGGTTAGAGAGATATTAAGAGATATTAAAAAGCCCAACTTTTTTTTAAATAATTGGCAATAAGTGGAAATGTTTCTTGAGCAGTAAACCTATATATTTTAATGATCTTTGAAGGATCATGTGACACTCAAGACTAGACAAGCTACTGAAAATTCAGCTTTACCATTACAGGAATAAATTACAGTTTAAAATATACTAAAATTAAAAACAGTTCTTTTAGATTGTAATATTTACATTACAGCTTTTTGGTGAAAAAACATTGTTGTCTTAAATCAATGTTTTTATTTGTATTACATTCAGAAGTGTTTTTATTTAGTTTTTCTCAACACTGACAACTTCACCATTCACAGAACCAGAAGTTATATTTTGTAGTCAAACAGGAAGTAGTAACCTCAGCTCAATTAACCCTCATCCCTCCCGCTCTGAGCGCTCCATACGCTCTTACTCTCTTCTGATCTCTCTAGGCTGAGAAACGAAGCTGCAGGAGGAGAAAACGAAGGAATGGAAATAGTAAAGGGGGTTGGTGGAGAATACAGGAACAAAGCAGGAATTTAAATGGAACCCCTCCACCTCCCCCCTCCTTCTCCTCCTTGCTTCGAACCCCCTCCGCACCCCCAGCCCACATGCCTCCCGGCCCCCGCCTTTTTATGCGCCTGTCAGGGCTCTGCAGCCCGGCTTCAGGGGGAGTGCGGAGCGATAAGGGTCTTCACGGCATGCGTGGATGTGGGATGTGGCAGGGAGGGTGTTTTAGGGTCATGGAGAGAGCGAGATGGTGAGGTGAAAGGAATGTTTACATTATTGGGATCCCCCACTTGCTCTCCCAAATGGAAAAAAAAGAGTCTTTCCTGGAACCTACCACATGTCACCTGGCTCTGGTTTAGCCTCTTTGTGTGTGTGTGTGTGTGTGTGTTCAGTGTAAAGTCCATTAGACCCCTAAATTTCAGTATGGTAGTCCAATAACCCACATTCCAGAGAGCAAAGCTGATCTCATGGCTAACCAAGAGTAAAGATTAACCATAATACATGCAGCTCTATCAAACAAATGGCTTACGAGCACCTACTGGAGAAATTACCTCTCCGGTCCAAAGAGAAATGGTATTCGTCCTTCTCAACAGATGACATGACTGCTGATCTACAGGAAACGGCAGCTCTTCACTCTGTTCCACGAGAGAAATGACCTTCAGCATTTAATGAAAGAGAGGGTTTTCTACAATACAAAAAAACCCACAGTCATTCATAGTGCAAATATATCAATGGCAAAATCAATTTGCTGGTCTTGATCTGTGATTTTGTTCTGTGCTGCGGGATAGTTCACCCAAGTCTTAAAATTCTGTCATCCTTTATTCACCCTCATATCATTCCAAACCGGTATGACTTTTTTTCTTCCATGTAATGCAAAGTAAAATATTTTTAAGAATATCTGTAACCAAACAAACACATCCCTCATATTTTTTGACCATAAAATGGAAACCAAAACCGTTTGTTTACCAGCGTTCTTCAAAGTATCTTCTTTAGAGTTAGTCATACAGGGTTGGAACAACACAAGGATGAGGAAATGATGACAGAATTTTATTTTGTGGGTGAACTATCCCTCTAATCAAAATGATGAACTATATTAAATATTTTAAATACGCTCCATAATAAAAAGGAAGGCCAGAATCAACAAATATACAGTAAAAGCAGTATACAACGTCATATCTATGAGTTGGAGTCATTATGAGGTTCTCTTTTTCATATCACCTTTTGTTCTCCTCTTTCTCCTTCCACATAATAGTGATGGAATCTGAAAATGTGAGTCAGGAAAACAGTCATCTCCTTCCACGAGTTCTCTCCTCCACCCACAGTTTCCCCCTATTGCACAGAAACCATCAGGAAGTGCGTCATAAGTAAGGAAGCACTTCCAGGAAATGGAGCAAATGGACAAAATAAGGAGGGAGAATATGGGGGAAAAAATCAATGCTCTCTTTTGTTTATTTGTTTTATCAAAATGCGCATAACGATAGAACTAGAAGACCTAGAGCTACAATACAAACATATTGGAGGCGGACTCTAGAGGTTGACTAGGTTCTAAAAAGCAAAGTAGTTCTGTGGAGGAAAAAAAAAAAGGTTAAGGCAAAATCTCAGATGCGCAGTAATGGCAATTAGCCTGTGGTGGTGCTCTAGTTCCTAACAACTGTCATGTGATTAATGTAGTAGCAGCCGTTAGCCATCAGGTGGCACTGTTAGTTAGGGCACTTCCCAGTATTCCTTACCCAGCCCTTGCAAGGTACTCAGTGCTGCTAGCACAGGAAGAGATGAAGTGGACTATTTGGCCCATAAAAAGTACATGGGGCTGAGTTCAGTGACTGGAAATCACAGCGGAGATAGGGCAGGGAGCGGAGGTGAGTCAACCTCATCTGCCTCAGCAGGACTCTGGAGCCTACTCATGCTTTTATCACCAAGTAGATCAGTAACGCATTCACTGCCTCGCTTTGTCAATGAAAAATCTGAGTTTTTCCCAATTACCAGGTAAAAACGGTGTAACAGACTGCACAGTTTTGGCAAACAAGGACAAGTGATTCTGTTCAACCTCAATTAATTTGCTTTAAATGGACTTTTAATAAAGAAAAGGGCCTTTTGATGCTTAGAAGTCAAAGTTTGAAGCTAGTCAACTACTAACCCTCCCCATTAAACAGACAAACCTCACAAATGAAAGTTTTGCAAGCTCAACCCATCACAATGTCCTTCTGCCACACTTGACACTTTCAAGAGACCCAAGGTGCTTTTGCGAAACACGGAGGCACAAAGAGCGGGATGGTTGTGTACTGTAGGCAAAACTGCCTCAGTCAGAGTTAGCTTTAATATGTGCTCTAAACCCTCTTCAGCTCCGGAGCGGCGCAGCTCTTGTTTACCAGGAAGAGAATGACGTGGGACGTTACATAAGATTGAGTCTGCCTTTCACAAAAAGCGCTATGAAGCAATCTTTAAAACCTGCTTGTTGTATGTTAACTAGGCTACACCACACCAAGTAACAATATCACCTTCTGTTTTGGGTGTGTGATGTGCTAAATAGGCTGAATGACTCTTCAGGGTGTGGCAAGGCAGGTTTGTGTGTGTTCTTGCGTGTTTTGTACTGACTACTGACAGTTCCTTCTGAAATCTGTTACTTCTTCGTTCTTATTTTAATTTCCTTCATTCTTAAGAATAAAGGTTTCAAAATTGGGTCTTTGCAGCAATGCCATAGGAGAACCATTTTTAGGTTCCCCTAAGAACCCTTTAGAAAAGAACTTTAAAGTTTTTAACATTCTGGTTTTGTTCAGTTATTTTAGACCTGGAAAAATCACTACATCATTGGAACGATATAAAACTCAATGACTTTTATGGCAGTCAATTGTAACACTTGTGTTGTTTGTGGTCAAATATTACTGCCATTGAAAATATGCAAAAAATACAAAGATTATAATATACAAATTTGTGATGCAGGAAAAGGTGTACAGCAATGAAGGGGTGACGCTAAAATTTTATGTGTAATAAAATGTCTGTGTTCAACAGAATAATTTACGTTTCAAAATAATAATAATAAATCTAAACCTTTACAAAAAATTTATTTGAGAATGCCTAAATAAATATCCAAACTTAAAAAAAAAAATGTCTACAGACAACTAGAGAATTTATAAGCCTTTTATAAATAGCTATTTAGGAGTCTAGTGGCTAAACCATGGAATTGCAGAAGTTTTTTACTTAACCAGATGGCACTAATTTGACTTAAAAAATTGGATTTTAATAGCATTGTCTCTATTTTAACATGAAACACTGCCATAACAGAAAAGATATATAATATAAGAAATGTATTAGAAAACTATTTTGTAATAATTATTGCAATAATACATTTTTTGTTGGTATCAAAATACCAACAAAAAAAGAAAAGAAAAAAAGAATTGAACAAAAATATATTAGATTGATTTTACTTTTTATGTGTCTGGTCACATTTCACTGCAAACAAAATAAATACTAGATGCGTAAAGAAACCTTTTTCATAACCATTTACAATGCTGGATGTTTTAGACTGTTGTTGTTCACAAATAGATTCACAAAGGTCTGGTTTGTCTTTCATGTGAAAAAGTGTTTGCACCCAGAATATGATGGTAGAATGATTGTAATTGTCTAGTATTTTCATATCCAAATTGGTAAAACTTTACAATAAGGTTCATTGTAACATTGTAATTTCAATATTTACTAATGCATTGTAAAAATTTAAAGTTGTGTTTGTTAATGTACTACGAATTAATGAACTAACAGTGAACAACTGTATTTTCATTAACTAACATTAGCAAAGATAATGATAATAATAATAATAGTTGTTTGTAACTAACATAAATAATTACCTTAAAATTAATTCAAAAAGCACAATTTTTAAAAAACAACAACTAAGTGCTGTACAATACAATAACAACTAGACAAAAACACATCAACGATAAAGGAATTTAGTGTGTAGAGTGTTTATTTAGCCAGGCCCTGCTCAATATAAATCAGACATTACAATCAAAGTAAATTTGACAACACTATGTTTCTAAAGTCAGGTGCATCTGACCACAAAGGAAGGACATTTCTGCAGACTGCAAACGAAAGTGGCTGGAAAAGGTTACAATGCCATTTTTATGGCTCTCGGGCTCATAAGGTCAAATATCAGAGCCAATATTCACATGGAGAATGTTTGGAATAGATGTAAATTTTATGAGAAGCATCAGTCTTTGACAAATTAACAAAACCCGTCACAATTTTGCTGTGGTATTGTTCATGCAGTGTGCCATAGATTTTACCCAATGACGGGGATCCTATCATACAACTGTAAATCCTATCATACAGACTGTAAAGCTCTAAAAAGCTCTCATATATTTAAGACAGTTATGGTGATTGGGTCTGTAAGTCTGCAAATGTTTTTATGTTATCTTAAATATCTGTATAATTATTCCACTTTCATCTGCTACTTACTACTTAACTTTTAATAATTATGTTTACACCAATCTCCAACTCCATCACATTTCATTTTGATCGGTTTATCTCAAACACTAAAAATATGTGTATGTGTATTTCAGTCATCATAACAGTTGTCAAATAAATGTAAATTGAAAGTAGTGGTGCAACCCTCTTTGTCTACTCTTTGTTCCTTCATGTCATTTATATTTCTCACACAAGAGTAAATGCTTTCAAATCAAACGGTACCTGTGCTCTCATTTTAGATCCTTCAATTTAGTTTATTCAAGTCAAGGTTACAAATCATTACACCGAAGAGAATTAACCCATATTTAATTTTTGTCCTATACATCCCTATTATTTATATACAAAGACTTTCCATTTAATGTCACCACTAGAAGCTGGTGCTCATGTTTGATGGAGCTAGTACTTGTACCTAAGTAGTTAAACTGACAACTAACCCTCTGTTACAACCATTTCCAGTCTCCTCTACATCTCATTGTGATCTCACTCAAATTCGTGGGTTTGGAGATCTGATGACATTAGTAGACAACTAAATAAAAATACAGAGACACTTTTTCAGAGCGCTAACGCTAATGTGACTCTCTAAAGTAAAACTGTCCTCTCTCCCCCTCCCTTTCTGGTGAGTCAAACTGTAACATTTCCTTCTCCATCTCAACTGCTTTGCCGTTTCTCTCTCTCTGTTTGGAGATTAAATGGGCATCCTGCCAGTTTTTCATATTTCCTGACAGCAAAGGGGCCAGCCAACTTCCTGGAGGGGAGGGGCTTACTGAAAGGTTACATTTGCACAATGTGCCTATGGAAAAACACAGAGCGGGCAGAGAACGCGAGAGAGGGGAGGGGCGGCAGGGGAACAGATAGGGTGAGAGAAAGGGAGGGGGAGCTTGAGAGAGCGTTAGGCAGCTTGGGCTAAACTAAACGACTCCACCATTCTGCTGTGCTCGGGTAATGGAAAAAGCCCTCCAGGGGAATATTCAGCATGCAAGAGTATCGAGTTGCTCTCCATCATTACAATGCTGCCTAACACCCCCCAACACTCCCCTCTCAGTCCCTGCCCCGCAACGGCCTCCTCCTCCTCCCAAGCTTAATTTTTCCCTCCTTTTTCTCCGTCCATGCATCTGTGAAATGAAAAGGCTTTCTGGGAGGCTAGCTGAGGGCCACGGGAGGTTGTTTGAGCCTGGCCTATTTGAAGTCGGTGTATAGGTGTTCATGTGCATCTACGTGTTTGTGTGAGTGGCAGCAGTTGGTTGGTTAGTTATGGGAATGGGGTTGTAGTGCAGTTGTATTGGTTCTTGTGTTTAGTAGATACGCGATGGAAACAAGCGTCCTTGTCATTGTCTATTCATAGAGTGGAATGAAAAACAGAGCGAGACTGATGGAGATAGGAGGAATAAAAAAATGACTGCTTTAAACCCAAAAAGGCTAAGTTGGGTTTGGAATGGCAGATTACAGGCCTGTTCACACCAATACAAATGTTTAGTGTGATAAACAAATTAAATTTAAATAAACATCTGTTTAGACAGACACAAATTAGTTTGCCGTCAATTCGATGGATTTGTTTATTTATTTTTTACTGAAATACCTAAATCTGTTTAATTCTAGTTATAATCTTATTTCCAACACACTGTGAAAAAACTTACCTACCAATGAGGGGTTTTTTTTGTATCATGACTATAGTTGCTGTGTTACATACAAGTTACAATAAGGTGGCATTTACGAATAATGTATTTTAATAAGCAACATTGAAAAGCAGAGAAGGAGTCTGGGGAAAGCGTTTTTTATATATATATTTGAGAACATTTTAATGCAGTTTGAGTTACTCTGCTCTGTGATAGAGGATTCATACCTGACCCTAGCCCGACGGTACCCGATGATATATATATTTAACTGTGTCAGGCTGGGATCGGGCACGGACATAAATATCTTGATGCCTGTCAGGCTCGGGTCGGGTTCGGCTACTGCTCTGTCAGACACGGGCCGGGCTCGGACAGAAAAATGTGGCCCGATCCGCACTCTACTCTGTGTCAATAGGCGCCATCTACTGTCAGAGAGAGAATCTGCATTTTCATTCAGCCCATCTGTCCACACACACTGGTCTGAAAAGACTAGCACCAAAAATGCATGTTGGTGTAAATAGACCAGAAAGGTTTGCCCCCAAAATGGGAAAAAAATACACACACACACACACACACACACACATATATATATATATATATAAATATATATATATATACATATACATAAATATATTTAGGTTGGACATAAATTGTAATTACAAAGTCTGCACATATTTATGTTCATTTTTTTTTCATTTTGTTCAATTATTTGTCAAACCATATTTACATTTTTCTGTGCTGTCTATGATTTAAGAAGAATAACTATTTTATAATGAATATGATGCAAAAAGACACAGAAATACGAACTATGTAACAAACTGACTGGTTATTTTACATGTTCATCAGACTGCTTCTTTTGGTCCAAGTAGG
This sequence comes from Enteromius treurensis, assembly GCA_032275025.1. Classification (NCBI taxonomy): domain Eukaryota; kingdom Metazoa; phylum Chordata; class Actinopteri; order Cypriniformes; family Cyprinidae; genus Enteromius; species Enteromius treurensis. Next base: position 5,830,103 of record JAUCMU010000097.1, on the reverse strand, counting down.
TGGTTCCCAGCCCACAGATAGAAACCTGAATCTCAGACTAAAAAATAGAGCAAAAGAAAACAAATCTCAGTTATCACAATTATCCCCATCAATTACTGTAGAGAAAACTGAAAATATTTCCAAAGGGTTTAACACCTGGACTGTACATTCGAAGCTTATGAAAATGTCTTGCTTGGCCAGAAGAAGTCTTACTTGTGAAAATACTCTGATATTCCTATGTCCTTCTTTTACGTAATCAGGATCTGTTACAAAATAGATATAGCACTAACGATAGTAGTGATGACATTCATAAAGCAAAGCGTACTGCACACTGCTAAGAATGGACTGCACCACACCCTTCCCACTCCTACTCACTCAGTACTTCAAGCGTAAGAACACTGCTAAATTCTGGCAGGACGGGCAAACCTTCAAAGGACTTGCACAACCAAAAATAAACTGTACGTACTCATAGTGGCCCGAAGTGTCAGTGCATGAGAACATTTTGAACTTAATATTGAATGGATAGCCTTCTTGAACAATACTTCATTTCGCCTTTTTGCCCAGGCTTTGAAAAGCCTATGAAGAGAGACGAGGAAAGAGTTAGAATGAGAAGCAGAGGAAAAGCTAAATTATTGTCCCTCAAATCCTTTTCAAGTCTGTTTGAGCTCTAGCACTGCAGCCACCCACTGAGAGGTTAGTACAGTTTAGCACAGCACGGCACGGCATGCACCGTCCACAAGACTCCAGCACACTCTCATACTCTCTTTTGTTCACTGTATTCTTAGTTTTGTCTCTTTTCCTCACACACAAACACACTGGAATGTTCTTTAATGTTTAAAATCAAAACTAGTCATTCATATTGAAATGACACCTTAGTGTAAAGTCTGTTCAGCAAATAGTATCAGCATTTGCTGCACTTTATTCTTCTTCTAGTTATTTGACTAATGAAACAGAAGTCTTATACCTTCGAAGAAAATAGCTTACTTCATTGTTTCAAAATAAGGTGAATTAGGTGTTCTTAGGTAAGAGCCGAAACCAAAAAAAAGGGTCCTGACTGACGAGACTTACTTTGATTAGTGTAAAAAGACACTCAAGAGCTAATCAAAATAGTCCCGTAGATGTGTAAACTAATTAAGGACCATTACTCTCAGACACCTACTTTATAAGAGTGAACCAAAGCTGGTTTGAGGTCAGTAAGCTAGGAGAGCTCATTTGATCAGCTCCATTGAACACAGGAGGACTGATGCTGAATGAAACACTTCCATCTAATGCAGCTCTCGTACTGTAAATCATCCACCCACTGCAATCAGGCTCTGACATCCTTTATTTCACTGGAGGGATCCAGGCCGTTTTGTAACTCGTTTTAATCCCATTGCATTCTCTCTCCATCCCCCTCCCCCCTCTTATGCTCAATGTGCGTGTCTGTTTCCCATACCAGACAGTGTCTAGACCGAAGCAATTACAGACAGCGCTTGAGCGCCTTGCCGCGGCCTGATGTTTGAGGGCCCTGGGACTGTCCTGGCAGCGGACAGTAAGAAGAGGGGAGGGAGGAGGTTTACTGGAAGGCCTTATCACCCAAACATTTCATTTGCTCATATGGTTGGAAGAACAGCTCTTATATTGTTCCTCGCACCTCTAAATCTCACCTCCAAATCTTGGAAGATCAGGACACTCTTATGGAGTCCAGGAGAACTGAAGATGAAGAGGTGAAAGAAATGAAAGCTAGACTGAACCGGCTCCCTGTGGCATGGCCTGCATCTTCAGCATTGTGCTGGAAGCTGCAAGGAGAAATTTCATGTGCTGGAAATTCCCTGCTGTATGGAGATGGAGGAGGGCTTTTGAATCTAAATATGAAGCTGTGAGATTGTGAAAAGTAACATAAATATTTAATCTTGAGCAACTCATTATGGGCTATCTAAGATTTGAAGGCATTATGAAGCTTCAGAAAGATCACCTCATAAAGGAAAAATGTGGAGGACACTGGATTTACACTTTTTTAAGGTTCCTGTTTATCTCTTCCTAGATTGAGAAATAGAAATGTATTTACTGGTTCTGTTCATTCTACAAGTACTTCAGTGGAAGTAACAATGGACATTCCTTAGAAGACCGTTCTTACAACATAATACTAGATATATGTGAGCCTGGAAGACACAACATCAGCACGGGTAGGCCTATATTTGTAGCAATAGCCAACAGTACACTATGTTGGTCAAAATGATAGATTTTTCTTTTATATATCAAAAATCGTTAGGATATTAATTTAAGATCATGTTCCATTAATATATTTAAAAATAAAATATGTAAATTTCCTACCATAAATATATTGAAACGTAATTTTTGTTGAGTATTAAGCTTTGCTATAAACTTTATTTGGACAATTTTAAAGGAAATTCTATCAATATTTAGATTTTTTCTCAACAAAATGTTGCCCTATCCTGGCAAAATACACATCAATGGAAAGCAGATAATATATAATCATCTACAATCATCTATCATTGACCTTTATGACCCTTTATGATTGGTTTTGTGGTTTAGGGTCACTTTTATACTACCTATATTTCTTTGTATCTAGTGCCTGTGGGTTTGATGCTTATATTTTATTACAATATATCAGTTTTCTGTCTGCATCTGAGCAAGAATGTACATTACAGAACAGTTCAAGCAGTAGTTCACACTAAATAAAAAATTATGCATAATTTACCCATGATCATTGTCCCATGACCATGGTCATTCCAAACCTGTACGACATACTCTTTTCTGTGGAATATAAAAGAAAATATTTGAAAGAATATTTCTGACCAGCGTTTGTCCATACACTGAATGGCAGTTAGGGTCCAAACAATGTTGTTTTGGACCCCGCTGACATTATTTTGTTTGGAACAAAAAGTGAGCAAATAATCACAGAATTTTCATTTTATGGGTGAGGAATAACTATTTTTTTATCATAACACACGCCTACACCCTATTTTTATTTTCCATTTATTACATCCTCATTTATGTCTCATCCCACTTTCTATCTAGTAGTAGAAACTCTCACCTGCACTTGTTTTATCCTCTCTCTCGCTCTCTCTCTCACTAGCTCTTGTTTCTCTCCTACTTGAGTCTCTTTCTATCCATCCTTCTCTTTCCTCTCTCTCTCATTCTATCTCAACCCAAAACCCCTGCAGTGGTGTACTCCCACCCACTTGTACCGACACTGACACACAGAGAACGCTGTGTGTGTGTGGACAGCATTGCTCTCCCATCGCCACAGACAGGGTGACTTCAGCGGGAAAAAATGCTCTCTCCTTCTGCTCTCTCTATGACTTCCTCTTTTTCCCATAGCCTCTGCCCTCCACACAGCACAGAGAGCACACACACACTATGAGACGAAGACGAATTCACAGGAATAAGTTACATGTTAAAATATTGACAAAGGAAACTGTTATTTTCTCAATATTACTGTTACATTTTTTGGAACATGTAAACACAGTTTTGGTGAGCAAAAGACACATTATAATAAAACATTAAGATCTTACTGACAACAAACATTGGTACATAAGTAAAAAGCCATAGGGCTATATGAAACAAACAGAGTAACTGAAATTTTCCAAATTTCCACAATTTTAGAATTCACAGTTTTATTTCTTTCTTTTAAATCAGATAATTGTATGCTTGCCAAGCTACCACTGTTGATGCATGCTGGTCCTCACATCTGAAGTGCACCTATTAGTTGCTTATTAGCATGCATAATTGGCTAGAATATTAGCCAATTATTAGTAGTAATTAAGCACATATTAATGCCTTATTCTACATCCCTAATCCTACCCAATACCTGAATTTAACAACTACTTTACGTACTATTAATTAGCAGATTCTAGACCCCTTATCCTTACCCATAACTAACTTAAACACATACACATAAGTAGCAGATTAAGAATAGTTACTTATTCTGATTATATACCAGGATTTCTTTTAAACTGTTGGTATGCAAGAATGTTTCTCAAGACTTTGATAAGGAAATTAAATACGGAAATGTTTTTAATTCAACACGAGTATGTTTTGACATGATTTTCCAGTACTTTTTACACCCCTGTTTGACAGTAGTTGGGATTTTGAAGCTATTTACTTGACTTTAAAAATAAAAATAAAATATAAAATATAAATGAATGAATGAATTAAATGGATACGGATAGTGAAACCCAAACATGCTCTCAGTTTGATTTGAATTTCCAAGGTTCTAGATCATTTCTAATTGTCCTATCAGTGTCTGTCATGTCACTGACTCGACACGCTGTCCTCTAAGCATCATCTCATCCTCTCACCCATTCAGCCCAATCATTATGGGAAGGTGGCCATGCCCTTGGTGAGATCGTTTGGTGGGTGCAGTCAAGGTACATTGTTTGACCTGCCTTTTCTTCTCCAAAACCCATTCTGATGCACCAGCAGCAATTAAAACTCAAGCCCCAGGCCGTCGTATTCAGTCATTGATGAGGATCGATGATGGACCCAGTGGTGTTTAAAAAGGAAGAGGTCTATCTCCTGCCCCGCATCTTTTTCTCTGATGTGGTAGAGAATTATGGGCATTGCATTTTATTTGTAACGTGAAATTTAAAGATTTAATTTCTTTCAGACGGCGAGGCTGAATTTTCAGTATCCATTACTATTATTTCAGTACATGATGTTTAGTAATTATTCTAATTTGCTGATGTAGAAACATTTCTTCTTATCATAAACAGCTGTGCTATTGGAAATAGAATGTTTAAATGCAAAAGTCTTTACTGTCACTTTTAATCAATCCAGTGCATCCTTGCTGAATAAAATCATTAAATTCTTTAAAAATCAATCTACATGGTAGTGTAGACATTATCAAAATGCATCAAAAATCCTAATTAGTTACTAATGTTAATGTGTAATGGTTAATATCCTGTATCTGCTGGATATGGTGTGCCCTTGAAAAAAGCGACATAAATGTTTTTTTTTTTAAACATCCTAAATAAACAAACAGCCCACATTTTTGGATTAAGGCATTACAAAAGGTTTGCAGTCGCAGATTAGAGTATCTCTGGAGTGTATGTGTGTTGGACTGTGTTTTTATCCTCACGCTCCAACTGTGTGTGCTTGTGGGGGATTGTTAGTGGCAGCAGGGGGTTATGGGTAGCCCTTTTGATTCAGATCTGTCAATATGAGGAACTTTTAACCCCACGGACAGCAAAGCAGATCCTAAAGTTCTCACCAGTTGTGTTCTCAACAGGACATCTATATTGGAAATGTAAATTATTTATTTGTAGTAATTTTCTCAATGTTTTAGAAGCTGCAAGATCCAGTTTTTTTTGTTTTGTTTGTTTTGAGCATCATTTTCTAAAAATGTTGAGTTATTTATTTATTTATTTTTCTCTTTATTGTATATATTTTGTACATACGATGTAGGTAATGTCAGTAATATTAACCAAACAATGATTTTGGTGAACATAATTTCGTACTAAAGTTGTGAAAGCATTTCTAGTCTGTGCTTAATTCTTTACTTCACACATAACTCCGGTAACAAACAATGTTCCTAGAAAAAATAACATTTGGTTTCCTTTATTATTTTATTTCTTGTGTTACCTTCCTAAAACCCTAGAAAATTCCATCAGCCATGAATAGGAAGCCGTTAGAAATAATATTTCGTTTTTGAGGGGACGCAGTTTAGCTTTAATAGAATAATCATAGATTTGAATATTGGTTGTCATGTGAGTAAGGTTTGTCACTGTTCTCATTATTGTCAAGTATGAAGCAAGATCAAATGGAAGCACAGTGTGATATGTCACAAAAGAGATGACTGTAACATTTTTGAGCTTGAAGTGGCAGCAGACAGACTTCAGACGCTCAGCAACACAACAAAAGACAACAAACACTAAGTACTAAACAATGAAAAATACAAGTATGAATAATCTACCGTACAGTATAGAGCAGGGATTCCCAACCTATTCTGTCAGTTGAACCTTAATGACTGAAATGCATTACAATGAAGCACCTCTTAATCTTTCACTACATAAGCATTTGACATATTATTTTACTGCCCTCATAAAAAGTATTTAGCTCTTATATTTTTAGAATTCAAATGAATAGGAAAGAACAAACTGGTTTGATAAAGAAATAATTATTTATTCAGATTTTATGCTAATGTTTTAGCAATGTTAAATTAAATTTTTTGTAATATCACTGTCCTCACTTCTCAAAATGTACAATGTGTATAAAAAATCTATTTATGTAATTTTTATTTTTCAAAAATTACTTATTAATTTACTAGCACTGTCAAATGATTAATCGTGATTAATCGCATGGCAAATATAAATATACACGGATGCATGTATATATTTGCATATTAAATATTTATATAATATAAATGATATAAATATATTTTAACGATCAGGTAGATGTGCCAGCACAGCTCTGGATGGCACTCCAGCTCTCCCCGGACTGTGCATGTGTATGTTTTCCCCATGGACTATCACCTGTTAAACATGTTCTTCACCCACCTCATGTGTTCCTACGGTTACTGATATGTTCTCCACCCACCTCATCTGTTCCCATGGTTATTGATATGTTCTCCGGCCTGTCTGTGTCATTACCTCCTGTATAAATACTCCGGACTTTCTCTCATTTCCCGCTGATCATTGTACGTGGCTCGTCTCGTCTCTGTAAGCGTTTCTCCCCTCCGTTTTTCCTCTGTTTGTTGTCTGAATCCCCGTTGCCGATCTTGTCTGTTTTGACCACTCCGCTTGCCTTACCCATCTCTGGATTCTGTACGCACCTCGTTTGCCCTGCCGCCTGTATTTTGGATTGTCTTTGCTTTGTGATTTTGTCATTAAATACTTGCGAATGGATTCGACTGCCTCTGCCTTCATTCATGTCATATATACATTTGTGTGTGTTGTGTGTATTTATATATACACAATACACTATTATGTAAACAAAAACTTATTTTGGATGTAATTATTTGTGATTAATGTTTTGACAGCACTGTAATTTACATGTCTATAGTGGAAATGGAAAACCTGGAGTGGTGCTGGAATAGTGATTACAAAACATTTATATTTTAAGAGTTTCTCTGCGTTAGTCTCAAATGCTTGGCTTTGAGTAAACTGTTGGTGGCCTGGCAAATTTAAAGCAGATTTAGTTCTGGCAAATAATTTTAGTCAGAAGGAATTGTGCGAAGAAGCTGTTTTTAGGTCTCTCTTTGTCCAATAAATCTGCTCTTCATGTGATCTTGAACTACTTCAATTGCAGTTTGCTATATAATGACCAAGTTAAAAGATTGACCCAGTTAGCTACATGACAAAACTCAATAGTAGCTACAGTATGAAGCACCTTAATCTCAAATAAAGAAAATTAGAGGACTTAACCTCAAGTGAATAGTTAAACTGAATCTGTGAGAATCCAGAATTGACCCCGTTTCACACCAATGAAGGTAATATTTTGACCTCAACCCTTGGTCTGGACAACAGTGTCTCAGGTGACCACTTATTGTCTCATTAGACCGAAAGCCATTCTATAAAACTTCCTCTCGTCACTTTTTCTTTTTATCTATTCACTCTCTTTCCCCTCTTCGCTCTATTTCTTTATTTTCCTTCTCAATTTTTCATCCTGGTGGCCCTTTACTTCTGTTTTTCTCAGTCCATTCCCTTCCATTTCAATATATCTGTCACACAGCCACATACCACACATAAGAGGCAATAAAAAGAGAAGCACAATACAGGCTGCAAATATATGTATTTATTGCACATACAAGAGAATAAACAAGGAAGAGCAAAGAGGTAAAACTCAGGCTAACAAACAGAGAGTGTGTTTTGGTGCTATTAGTCTACTCTTATGATGTCCATTTCTTCTTATTCCCCTTGCTATCTTTCTGTTTTCATCTGGTTGAATTCAGCCTGAGCCCAACATTTGGAACCACTTCTGTTTCGGGGCGTTTCACACTGAAACACAGCCTTTCCTTCTCCAGAACAGGCTGTTCTCTCTCACTCCATTTCCCTCCCTCACTACACTCCATCTCTCGCATACACATCCACAAGAGCACGCAGCACTCGGTTTAGATTCTGTTTATGTTTCCCAAACAAAAGCCTCTCTGAACTAGATTGCATGTTCGTTTCTAGTGAAGCGAGTACAGAGGAGGTTCACAGAGATGTGACTTTGCTACACGGTGAGAGTTCACTGTGTTCATGTTTGCTCCATCAGGCCTCAGCACACTGTGGGTGATGAAATGAACAGGGGGGAAAGCAGATGCTTGGGTCTGGAATGCTTTCTGCAGCCTGAAACAATTTTAGGGTGGAGAGAATGAACGGTCTGAGAGTGGTGTACTGACAGGGTGAACGAGGAGGAATGTGTAGTAAAGCCTATACATTTGTGATGTGAGGTCAGAGTTAATTTAGTACCATTATTGTATTTAATAATGTTTTGAATCACGTTTTGGTAACACTGCATGGGATTGCACATTTAATAGTATCTTAGTGTTTTCCTTCAATTAACTCTTAACTACTTTTTTGCTGATAGTTACGTTTAGGTTAGTTATGGGTTACGTTATGGAATCTAGAATATTGCTACAGAATAAGGCATTGTCTACCGAATAAGGCATTGATTTGTGCTTTTTTAATCACCAATAAACAGTTATAAGCAACTTGTGGTAAAACTTTAAAATAGGGAACACTTACTCACTATTAACTACTAATTTTCCCTCAGTAAATTCCTTATTTGCTGCTTATTAACAGTTAGTAAGGTAGCTATTAAAGTATTCAGTAGGATTATGGATGTAGAATAAGGTCATGTAGAATAAGGCATTATGTGCTTAATTTATTACTAATAAATGGCTAATGTTCCAGTAATATGATAGTAACTAGTTTAGAGACCGTAAAATAAAGCGTTACCCAACTTGCTAGTAGTGCCTAGTGTTTCACAAATTTTAATTTCCATTTTAGTTTTTTCTTCATAGCTTAATTTTTTTTTTAATAAAAAGAGGAAACTCTCCCCAGTGCAGAGGATCTCTTTTTTCGGCATGGAGCTGGACTCGGTCGAAAATGACTGCCCGCCTCACCAACGAGAGCGCGCAGGCCATGCAGAAGTGTCTGGACCTCTTCAGGCACAAGACACAAGAAACTTTTCAGAGGCCCCTGGGGCAAATGGCAGCCTCAGTAATGCTGCTGGGCTTGCTTCATATGAGACCGCTTCAGCGTTGGTTACATGATCGAGTCCCAAGATGGTCATGGCACCGTGGCACTCTTTGGATTTGCGTTTCCCCGGAGTATCCCTTTAGGACAGGTGTCCAGGCATGTTGTGGTCAACATAGATGCCTCCTCCACGGATTGGGGTGCTGTATGCAACGGGCAAGAAGTCTCGGGTCCCTGGACAGGGGTCTGATTGCTTTGGCACATCAACTGCCTTGAGTTGTTAGCTGTGTTTGTGGCCATGCATCTCTTTCGCCCGATCCTGCGCGACACACACCCGTCTGGACGGACAATACTGCAGCCGTAGCAGCTGAACGCGGCTGAATTTGCTGCACGCTGTTAACATTCCAGGGACAGTCAACTGTGCAGCCGACCATCTCTCACGGCAGTCCACCCACCCTGGAGAATGGCGCCTCCACCCCCAGGTAGTCCAGCTGATTTGGAGCCACGTCAGCGAGGCCAAGATAGACCTCTTTGCCTCACCCGAGTCTGCCCACTGCCAGCTGTATTACTTCCTCGATAAGGTGCCCCTTAGGCAGGGATGGACTGGCACACAGCTGGCCTCCGGGGCCCAAGTACGCCTTTCCCCTAGTGAGCCTCCTTGCACAGCCGCTCACTGGAAAATCCCTGTGAAGAAGGACCTCCTTTCTCAGGGGATGGGCATGATTTGGCACCCGCATCCCGATCTTTGGATCCTGCCCATCTGGCTCCTGGACAGGACACGTCAGACATCTTCGGCCTCTCTTCGGCCATGATAGACACTATCACTCAGGCAAGAGCTCCCTCTACGAGGCAGGCTTACACACTGTTCTTCGACTGGTGCTCCTCTTGTGGAGCGGACCCACAGAGATGCAAGGTTGCAGTAGTGCTTTCTTTCCTGCAGGAGAAGTTGGTGCGCAGGCTGTCCCTGTGTATGTTGCTGCTATCGCGACATATCACGATGCAGTGGAGGGTACATCCCTCGGGAGGCACCAACTTATCGTGAGGTTCCTAAGATGTGCGAAACGGGTTAACCCCCCCAGACTGCACCTCATACCCTCTTGGGACCTTGCCGTCGCCCTTCGTGGCCTGCGGCAGGTACCATTCGAGACACTCGCATGAGTCGAGCTGAAATATCTGATGCTGAAAACAGCGCTCCTGATTGCGTTGGCCTCCATCAAGATTGTAGGGGACCTACAAGCCTTCTCTGTCGACAAAGAGTGCCTAGAGTTCGGCCCGGCTGAGACCCTGGTCCAGCTGAGACCCCGGTCCAGCTACGTGCCCAAGATTCCTACCATTCCCTTCCACGATCAGGTAGTGAACCTGCAAGCTCTGCACCAGGAGGAGGCAGACACGGCCTTAGAGTTGCTGTGTCTTGTACGCACACTGTCGGTCTCTAAACAGAGGTTGGCCCATTGGGTGGTTGATGCCATCTCCCTGGCTTATCTACACCAGGCTTATGCGTTGGTTCATGGCGCCCCGCTAGCGGACATTTGTAGGGCTGCATGCTGGGCCCACACCCAACACCTTTGCGAGGTTTTACAATCTCAGCGTAGAAGCTGTGTCCTCCCGTATCTTCACTGGTGCGGAGTAGCTCCTGAATGTGCTCCTACTGGGTCTCCTTCGCCCAGTAGGTTGTGGCTACAAATCTCAATATTCCAGCTAGAAGGCCTTCAATTATACCCATAATCTTATTGATAAATTGAATTGTTCAAAAATTCCACCATGTAGAAAGGGCAAGTTAGTAACATGTGCTCCACGTCCCCAACCAATTGCTTAAGTAACAACTGGCAGCCCTGTGGGGCCCCCTATTCTGGCCCCCAGAGCCTTGGGAAGGTTACATGCAGACTACTCTGCTGGCACGCTTGCCTGTCGGCACGGGGGTCTCTGCGTAACGCAGCCTCAGGGTCATGGCCTTTTCCATGGGTCTGTTCCCATATGTAACGTCGGAGTGACTCGACTGAAGGGGAACGTCTAAGTTATGAAGGTAACCCTCATGCCCTGAAGGAGGGAACAGAGACATTACATCCCCTTGCCATGACCCAAAGCCGATTGGTTCCCTCCTTCAGGGAACGAGGATTACCTTCGTAACCTAGACGTTATGACAAACGGAAACTAAAGCTTTCAAGCTTCAGAAAAGATGCAAAAGCACATTGAAAATTGATCATATGAGTCTATGCACTATATTTCAAGTCTTTGAATCCGTACAACAGCTTTGTGCAAGTAACAGACAGAGAAATACAAAGTCATTATTCAGTGAAAATCTTGCTCTATCTCTGCTTGATGCTTTCATGAAAAAAACGTCAATGCTGGGTGTAATATTCAGAATGAAGCATTTGATCCAGTTTAAACTTTTAATGATTCAGTTGTTAATTTTTGCATTTGAACGATCCATGTTCCCATTAAATTTAACTGTATTACAAAGAAATTACCACTTTAATTTTTAGGTGAAATGAAAGCTGTGTGGAGTGGCGTCAGCATAAAACTGCATAAAGAAAAATAATTAATCTCTGTCTAAAATAAAGTTGAAATTAAACCGGCTTAGGCAAAATCTCAAAAACATTAAGCATAATGCTACTGTGTCAGCATCATCAGCGATTAAACCTGCTTTACAACCTGCAGCTTCGTTTACTAATTTATTAATTTTTGATGCCGGCCACAGAGCAAGATAGCTAGCTTAGCATACACCCGACACCTTCGCCCGCTTCGCCTGTGTGGCTGTCGCTTTTGAAATAACAACCCTTTTTCTGCTACACTCAATCACCCACACACATACACACACCAACCGAATCTCTCTCTTTCCCCCCACTTGCCTGCTCTCCCTCTCTGCCTATTTCTTGCTTGCTCGTTCTCTCTCTTCCATCCACCCCCCTCCCGTTCAGCTTCTATAATTCAAATCCTGTCAGCCCTGTTCCAGACTGCTGGCGCCAGCCTCTCTCTCCAGGAAAAAAAGAGAGAGGGGAAAAAAAGCAAAGGAAGAAAAAAAGCTCTTTGAGGGACAAAGCCGACAGAGCCACACGCGCACACACACACACACACACACACACAGGCCGAAAAGCAGAATGAAGTTTTTTTTGGTTTAAAAAAAAAAAAAAAAGCAGCTGTGGGTGGACTTTTCAGGACCCAATATTTTTCCTCTTTTTCACTCCCTTCTTTTCCCCTTTTGTTTTAATCTTTCTCTCTCACTCTATTCTCCTCTGTTGCTCACTCTTTGATCTTTCCACTGCCTCAACTGGTCAATGCTATAAAATCCCACTCTGTAATTATTGACCTTTTAAAATGAGTTACAACATGGACAACTTGGGCGAATGTTTGTCTAACCTGGACTAAACTTCCACTTTTCCATCCACATTTAATATTGTCTAATTCAGTTTTGGCAAACTGCATGGAGAGACAAAAAAAGGTTCAAAGTCAAATGCAGAACCTGCCACTGCTTGTCAGCATTTAAACTGGGCTAAATATAGCCCATGAGACCAAATCCATCTATTTCAGTTCTTAATGAGCAGTCTAGTCATGTGACGCAAACAGGCAGAAATGATAGCCATCGTCTGCATCTCCTCATCAGACTCTCCCACAAACCCTCACTCGCTCACACTTGCATTAACTCTCACTGTTGTCCTCCAGGGGTGTGTGTGACACAAACACACCCTTGTTTACTTTAAAAGACAGAGCAACCCAAACACTTCTAGCAACTTATACAGTCCATCCACTGTACACGAAACGCTAATTTCTGGAACAATAAGTGACTTTCACTACCACTTCTTCTCTGTTTCTTTATCTGTCCTCCCACAGACTGATGCAGAGCGCTGCAGCCGCTTCTGCGGGACAGGACGACCCCTATGTGTCCTGCTCAGAGACAGAGCTCCCATGAGACATTAGAGAGGATGAATACTCTCTCCTTGCCCCACTCCTTCTCCCCCCAGCCCACCCCCATTTTCTCTCCATCGCCCGGACCGAGTCTGAGGCTGCCACACGCACTGGCTGCAACGGTAATTGGAACATAATGGAACATTTTTGCCGACTGAACTGAACCCTTTGCCCCTATCACCTTCTGAACTGCTCGCAAAATAGGCCCATACTCTATGGCCTACTGCACACACACACCTGAGTTTAGATTGACCACTTTGGCAGGCATCAAACAAAGCACATCACACACACTGTACCCTCATACACACACCACAAACTGAGACACACACATATATGGGTTTTTAGAGTTTGTTTAGCAAGAGTTCTTAGATGCTATAAAAATGATGGTGGTGGGACTGAGTGATAATCTAAATTGTATGTTCATTTTTGATTATATATAAATAAAAAACAATTAATTCTGATTCTGGTCTGATTCCAGAGTGAAATCCTTTCATGTTCTTTTTACTGATTCAAAAGTCTTAAGATAATGACACTTATAAAGTGGTTCTTTTAAATTCATTAAAATCACATTTTGAATCACTTAATATGACCTGATGACTGAATTAAAAAAACAAATTAATAGAACTACTCTATAGATAGCTTCCTCATAAACGATCAATAAATAATAATTTCTCTCTTCTGTGGAACAAAAAAAAAAAGAAAATATTTTGAAGACTGGTGGTAACAACACATACATTTCTCAGAAGATATTTCACGGATCAAAGAAATTCATGCAGGTTTGGAACAACATAAGGGTGAATCATTTATGACATTTAATTTCTGGATGAACTATAAGCAAAAATTATTATTACACTTTTCACGATTGTGTCATTCACAGCCATTGCTGTTTTCAAAATGTTATTGAATTTCCACAAAAGGCCTCTAAGAGTTATGGTAGTCTATATATTAGTTTGGAACTGAGAGCATCATGACCTCTCCAAGCATCCCACCAACCAGCAGCTGAGCCAGAGGTGACAGGAGACCAAGCCCCATCTGGCTCCACCCCTGCCCTCAATGTCAGTTACCCATCAAGTCATCAAACTTGGATTACTATTTCACTGCTGGCTCGTTCTGATACCCTCTCCCTCTCGTCAAAAAATAAAATCAGGGGTCCAAACTGTGCTGCCAAAATTCAGCCGGCCCACAACGTTGTACCCCATTATAGTCACTTCATTTGTAAATTGGCTTTTACATGGAGCATATCCCAGCTGAGCCTTCCCCAGCCCGTCTCCCTAAAGGACCCTAGCCTCAGACTGGCCACTACAGCACTCAGTCAATCAGGGAATCCACCAGGGACATCAAATCGCCTCTTTCTGTCTGTGTTTTGCTTGCTTTCCCTCATGGCACTAACAGACACACAGAAGGGCTTGAGCATTTTACTGTGTTTTGATTGAAGGAGGCCACTACAGTGTCCTGTGTTTTGCCAAATCAGTTGGAAACGCCATAGAGGGAGCTTACTAGGAATTAATTGTATTTGCATGCAATGTCAGAGATGTTTTAGCAGGAAATTATGCAAATAAGGCAACAACACAAAAGTAGAAAGAAACTCACACAAAAATTTCAAATCTTTTATATCAGTTTTGAGTGCCTGGTTGTCCATTTAAGCAGCACGATTATTTTTACCATTGATAATAGCAAGAAATGTTTCTTGGGCACCAAATCAGATGGATAATGTGACACTGAAGAGTGGAGTAACAGCTGTTGAAAATTTAATTTTCATATCACAGGAATAAATTACAATTTTAAGCATATTAAAATAGAAAATAGTTATTTTAAATTGTCATCATTTTTCTACAATATGTTTTTGATCATACACATGTCTTGGTGAGCATAAGAAACTTCTTTGAAGATTACTGACCCTCAAAAATTTGTACAGTACTGCAACAGGACTTTCCCCGTTTTTTAGATCCTGACAATCCGCTTATTAAGTCTGACGTCAGCCGTTCTGTGACCAAATGCTCTAACAGATACCACAAGAAAACAACAAAAGGTTCATATATACATAATACCTGCAAAATATATATATATATATATAAAATCCTAAACTCCATACCAAAATTCCATCCTGACAATGAAAATATAAATATAAATAAAAATATAGAAAAAATTATTTGTGTTTGGGACGATGTGAGCATGGAGACTGTAGTGTACACCATAAGTTTAAAAGGTTTAGCTTAAATGTTTAATATGCTCACAAACGGCTATTAAGGTAGTATTTTCAATTGAATTGAGTTGAGGCTTAATCCTGGCAAGCAATTACATTCAGACATCAAAAAAAAAAAAAGTTCCAGAAAAGTTTGAAAGACTTCGTCAAAATAATCCATCTGTGGTTCAAGCGTAATGTTAAGAATACTTTTTGTACGGAAAGAAATAAATACATTTATTTAACAAATTTGGCACCGTAGAGTAACCATAGAACCGTTGAGGAGAGTATATCTGTTAAACAGTTTCCCTGCAGCTTCACATCTCACATTTCTTATGGACATATTCAAACACTCCACATTTATTGTCCATCTAGCTCTTCGGCCTTGGACAGTCTGGTTTCAGCTCTACCGAAGCTTCTTAATAACCAAGAAGGCCAAACATGAGGGCCTTTTTGCTGTAGCTGTACCCATCAGCCCCCACCCACAGGCCCCCGGACTAACCCACAGGTCTCTCTGTCTGCTGCTGAGCTTTGGAAACAGCTGTGCAGTCATAACAGAGTGTGTGCCCAGACTTAACGCGTGTTTTTTGTTGCTTCAAAGGCAATCTGATACACCATCCCCTGAAACATGCAGACACAATCACACCCACATGCTTGCCCATACGTATATTCACAGCATGTACAAACAGTGCTAAGATGAAATGTTCTGGATAGCACTCTTCTGTTTTGCCAAAATCTAAAACCACATAATTAATAGAAATTATCCTTTTATCCTTATGGTTTAAGGTGCATAGCATAAACTGGACAACATGGGTTCATTTGGAAATGTTCCTTTTACCTGAATTTCTAACTACAAAAAACGTGAAACTGAAATGAACACTAACATTTTAACCCAACTTTTAATCATTTTTTTCACTCAAATTATGTTTACAGGGGCATATAAAAAGTTTATAAAGACGTATTCTTGCAAGGATCCTTGACTTGAATAAAAGTGCATGATTTATAAACCATTTTATTATGACATTTGACAAAAAAGCGTATATCTGTTGACGCAAGCTATAATAGCATAATTGCATTTAAGTTTGCTTCGGTTAATATCTGGTTTAATACTTATAGAGTTTATTTTCTTACGAGCATTAACCTTTTAGCACCATTTTATCTCATCTGCTGCATTATATCTACAAAATATAACATTAAAATTGCAATCCAGTAGCAGGTTTTGCATTAATCTGTCATGAATTAAAACTGAGCATGCTTTTAGCGCAACTTGCTGGATTAAATCATCAATGCAACATCAATGAAATGTCATTTTGCAGAAATGTCGCCACAGGTGCATTTCTTTTTTTCAGTGAGCCTGAGTTGAAACTGGAAGAGGATACATGAAGATTTAGGATTTGAAAAATTTAACTCTGGAAATATTTAATTTAGACATATTAATAAAAAAAAAAAAAGTCAATTTTGGGCAAGGCTTGTGTGTCTGTGACTTTTTAAATTACAGGAAAATGGCATGAAATTGGTGAGATTACTTTGTAGAGTGAATTGTAAGTGCACTTTTAAAGGATGATTCATGCCTTTTACAGGCTTACAGGACTTCCGTGGGCTCCTAATAATTTTCAAATATGTTTAATTGGTTTCCGTTGGCTCGAGTTCATTAATGCAGGTAACTCATATTAGATAAGCTGGTGTGAGTTTCAAAGCCTTGACAGTTTCAGTTAAACAAAGCCACCGCTGACAATGAGAAAAGATACCAAAAATGTTATGCTCCTCTATGAGGGAAGGCACCCTGCTGTATGTAGAGAGAAGTGCATTTACTTTCTATGCATTTTACATTACGAGGTAGTATGCCTTTTTACTCTAAAAAAAAAATGCAAAAAGGGGACCATATTTACACTTGCTAAATTAAACAAGGCCGCCCCTACAGTTTCTGGCCCTCCTGGACAGCATATCAACTTTGGTAGTAATCCATCATTCACCCCTGGGAACAAAAAACTCATTGTGTTGACTTTTGACATAACACAATATACAAGTATGGATTACTTTCACACTATTTAATGCTTATGTAAAAAGTGTCTATATCAACTATATCAAAAACTACAACACACAAGATGGCGGCTCCAAGGTGAAGCAAGTCCCGCCTCCTAAATAAAAGAGCCAATCACCAGTTAGATGGTCAATGCGTCACTTCAGCTGCCACTGGAAAAATCATGCATCATTGCTGTACATCCAATCTAAATCAAGAGCTACTTGAGTGTAAATAAAACAAAATTTGACATTAATTATCCCATAAATGTGTTATTTAATTGTGTTTATACCCCTTTATACCCCTCATTCCAGTAGGAGGCATTACAAATATGGCCACTGAACCAACTGACTTTTCTCGAAAGGGACTTTGTTTAAAACTACTTTTACAATCATTAGTGTATCCCTGATGTCACCTTCTAAAATTAATTCACCTAATTCACAATGAAGCAGGCTTTTCAATTGAGTGCTAAAATTTAGGACACGCTTCTTTTGTCTAACGCGCCGAAATGTCAGCGTTAATCCCTAATGAACAACCCAAAGACAAACTGCTAGTTTAAACAAAGCGAAACGTTGGTAGAAGCAGCATGCTAGGCTTTCTTTTGCGCTCTCCTTCCCTCCCCCTGCAAGTCCAACACATAGGGAGAGAAAGAGAGAGATAGAGCGAAATACAGAGAACGCAGGCACACAAAGGCGGGCGCTAGCTTTCCATCGCTGGCTTACTAATCGGCTCCTTTGTTGTGCTCGATGCATGCCTGTCCCTGTCACATGACCGCGTTTCCATGGCTACCGAGGTCTGAGTAATCATTTGCGCAATGACCTTTATTCCCTTGAGGGAAGAGGAGGGGGAGGTTAGAATGAAAGCAGAGCCAGCAAAAGCAGGGAGAGGCGGAGGGAGGAAGGGAGGGGGGAGAACTGGTGAGCAGCGGAGCGAGGCAGTGGGGACCTAGACAAGAAAAAGAGGAGAAGGAAAAAAGCAAACTGATTTTCTCTTAGCAGTACTGAGAAGAATCCGTTGGGTTTGGTTAGATAACGAACAGAGCGCGCAAAAACAGACTGAGAGGGAGAGTAGGGAACGAGGGATACAGCGGAGCTGGAAGAGATAGCTAGAGATAGAGCCGGGCCAACTGTGTGAAAAGAGGAATGAGCTTTGCGCTCAAGCCGCTTGAATGAAAGAGCCTTATAAACCGAACGGCAGCCTTCTCCATGGTCCGACGATTCCCACGTTGAAGAAAAACACGCTAGCTGCTAACGCGATGCCAAACATGCGCTGGACACGGTTCGAGCGCAAGACTAATAGTCTACCGATGACTGCACAAACTCTGTCACGATAATCACTTCTGAAATCTCCCACACATGAATGTTATGCCTGAGAGATGAATAATGATAATGGCGGAATACATGCTAAATGGTCATTGCTGATGAGCACCTTTGTTTACATCTACTCCCCAGTTATGCTGTAGCCGTCACACAGAATGAGCCCGGCACGGATGACACATGCTGACAGTCTAAGCTCAGTCATGTTTGGGTCACTGAGTTTCTCATTCGTTCTCTTTTTCGCTTAGTTGTTTCTGCTTTGCCCTTTTCTGATGAGTATTATGCTAATGCTTTTTTGTGAGAAAATTCGGTTAGCTGCCCTCTTCGCACACACTCACAGATTCAAGAGGACCTCCTATTGTCTCTCTCAAAGTAGTTTTTATATGTTTACTGTACGGAGGGTTTATAAACAAAACACAGCTTTTCGTTTCAAGGATAGAAGTGTTTATTCCTAAAAGACCCCGATTTTGCTTGGAGTGATCACTTCTTATAATTAAACTTTTGGCAAACAGAATGCTGCTACAATTCACACTCCTTCCTTAAGGGGGCAGTAGTCCACTTTTCTGACAGCTCCCTTAATAGCTTTTTCGGGTCAGTGGAGAAGAGATATGAGGATGCTGCAATATATATATATATATATATATATTTTTTTTTTTTTTTTGTAAATGCTGTCATAAGGGCTGTAGTTTCACTATGATGGGAATAAGTTTTACTGTCCGTGTGTCTTTCTTTTGCCTGTAATTTATATTTTAAAAAATGTATATTCAAAAGTTCCAAATAAATTGTGAGATTGTTAAATGACATTTATCAACTAATACTCCAAAGCAGAATTTAGGAAGCTTTGTGTATCCTAAAACTAGATACAGGTTAAAAATAAAAATTAATAATTTGCTCATTGGTGGGTTTTCATTTTATAGACAGACACAGTTGAAACGTTTACCCTTTTTTTTTGCGAAAGAATCAAGTCATACAGGTTTGTAATAACACAAAAAGTAAACTTATAGTTTTCATACATGAGTAAACTACTCCTTTAAGGCAGTCAGGCATACGTTTATTTTCCAAGACTTATGAAAATAGTTTTTGTGGTTGTGTTTCTAGAACGCAGAAGGACATGGAAGCACTTTTTTGAGTTTTGACTGCTGATAGTAAGCAGACCATTGTGCCGTTCAGCCTTCGGCAAGGACACCATCTCTAAGACCATAGAAACATAAGGATTCACCATGCAGACCTCAAGAGAATGAGTAGCTCCTTCCTTGAACACCAATCAGACACACTATGCACACACCAAAACACACATACACAAACTCTTTCTCTTTCTTGCTCTCTATCATGCTCCTTGACAAACACATGCTCATTTTCCGCTCACACACACACACACACACAAAACCATCCACTCTCTTCCATACAAATCACACAGACAGACACACACACACCTCACACAGACTCTGCCTATCTAAAAAGACACACCAGCCAGCTGGGACACTCCGTAAAGGAGAGAGAGAGAAAGAAGGAGCGGAGAATATTGGGCAGGAAGTAGCGTGGTTGGGTGTTTGATGGGGTCGGCAAGACCGTTAATCACAGAAATGGTTCTGTTAGCCATGACAGCTGAATCCACGGCAAAGCACACAGGACAACGCTAGCATACACATGACGTCACCCTTCCTTCCAGATCCCTTGGATTAATATTCCAATAATAGGAGAGAAGGGCTGGCTGAAGGTTGAGACGACATCCCTCCATGCATTACTCACCGTTTCACCACACGACTTGGGCAACCCAGCACTCACATTGCTCGGAGTGCTACACAGTGATGGGCTAGAGTGTACAGCAGGGGTGGGCAACTTCTGTCCTGGAGGGCCGGTGTCCTGCAAAGTTTAGTTCCAACCCTAATCAAACACACCTGCCTGTAACTTTCTAGCCGATCTTGAAGACATTGATTAGCTTCTTCAGGTGTGATTGATTAGGGTTGGAGATAAACTCTGCAGAACACCGGCCCTCCAGGACCCAAGTTGCCCACCACTGGCGTACAGTATCTAATATATACTTTGCGGAACGGTTTCTTTTAGTAGTAAGATGTCTCTTCATAGCTGTACGTAGGTTAATAGCTTTTTTTGGTGTACCTGTTTTTAGCCTTCTATTCTTTTTTTTTTTTTTTTTTTTTTTTTATTTTTAAAAACAGCTGCTCATGTATCCAAGGTCTGGATAAGAAGCAATTCATTTACATTGTTGAGGGTACGCTCACCTGAAGGCCACCCCTCCTCCAACACATTTGGTGTGTTCTCTCCCCCTTCCACACTTCCCCCTGCAGCTGTCGACCCCCCTGACCTCCTGGTCAAATCAATAGCTCTCCTCTAAGGCCTTCTGCTGGCAGGTAATTGCTAGTCTACATTTCCTCACCTAAACAAAAGCTAACCAGAAGAGATGAATACTTTAATCCAGTACTGTAGTGTAAATATACATAAAGTACACACAAATATGCACTATATTTATACATTTATTTTTTTTGTTATTCAAATAAATTAATACTTTTAGTCAGCAAGATCTAGTTACTTTGATTACAAGTCAAAGTAATGACATTTTAAATGCTATCACAGATTTTATATTCTAAATTAATGCTTTTCTTCTATTACTCAAAGAATCTTAATGTATCAGGTTTCCACAAAAATTTTAGTGCTGTCAAATGCTTTCAAAATAAAAGTTTTTGTTTGCATAATATTTGTGTGTGTGTTCTGTGTACATGTATTATGTAGTATGTATATTAAAATATACATACAGTATATATTTAAAAAAATGTATGTCTATATTAATATTCATAAAATTAATATTATAAATATATATATTTGATATACAAAAATAAACAATTTTTCTGAAATATATACATGCCTGTGTGTGTATATATATATATGCATAATAAATATACACAGTACACATACTTATATTATGCAAGCAAAAACTTGTTTGGATGTGATTAATCATTTGACAGCTCTAAAATATCTTAAACACCACAACCAGTTGAACCCTGATTATAAATGATGACAAAATCATATTAGATTGATTTCTGAACGATCATGAGATTATAAATGATGACAAAATCATATTAGATTGATTTCTGAACGATCATGAGACAAAGTCTGCAGCACAGTAATAAATAGAATTTAAAAAAGCAAACAATTATTTTAGACTATAATCTTTCATAATACTCCAATTTTTTACTTTATTTTTGATCAAATAAATGCTGCCGGTAAATAACTCATGTCATGTCATTCAAACTGCTGTTTGCCTGTTGGACCAGTTGCTCTTTGACATCAGACAAGGTCACGTGCATAAAAAGCAGACTCTATTTGACCAAGGGGGTCCACTTTGAAGGCCTTTAGGGAGCCTAAGAAGGTTAATTGATTATGTGGGTGCGTGTTTATGAGAAAAAGAGAGAAAATGGTATGAAAATAAAGAGAGAAAGAACTTACTCTGTACCCCATGCTTTCGGTTTAAAAACAGAGCCTCCATTGTGTCGCTAGAGCCTCTGGCAAGAGTTGAAGCTCAAGTCTATGACTGACAATGAAAGGGCCTTAGAACCGTATGAAGTTCAAGCTGCAGCTCTGTGTATGTGTTCGTGCCTTTGCGCATGCTGGGGGAGGTGGTGGGGCTGGTTCAGACACCAGTGCTACATGATTCACTCCACAAGACATCTGGCAAAACTGAGCAATTTGGCTGTGTATGCCTGGTTTCTCAGCAACTCACTCCTGTGGCCCAGTTCAAGAAGCCACAGCTCAAGAAGGAGATGAAATAGGCATTTGGTGTTTCTCCAGGAAGATCACGGGGTGGAACTGGTCTGAAACACTTGCCATAAACTAAACTCAATTCAAAAATGAACTACAGAATTTCTGCCTATCCTTTGTTGAATGACAGCCGCACTTGAACTCCAAGTCCAAGTGTCAAACCTGTTGATCATGTTCTCCAGCATTATTCGAGAAGATCTAAAGAGCACTGTGTCTTTCCATGAAAGCAAGAACATCTGACAAGGTACATGTATATTGGTTATTTCAAGAACAAGATTCTTGACATCACATTTTTGAAAATGTTCAAACCAAGCATTATTTCCAAAAAAGTTTCAATTGGATTCTTTCAATGTGATCTCAGGCTTGATGATGAACAAACTCATCTGTTAAATGCTTAAAAAGTGAAAGTGAAAAGATTTCTATTCCACGAAAGAAGAAAGAAACGGTCAGTCCATCCATCTGTCAAGCTAAATCTGGTACCTCCCTCTATCCATCTTTTGACCACAGCTGTTTAATCCCCCCATTTCCAATGGTGTGCACACGCACACGTACACAATAAGACCCCCCGTGTAGTCACCACCCAACGCTGTCTCAGTGAGATAAAGCAGTCATTGACAGCCACGTGTCTCAGTGTTGAAGCCTGTGTGCAGGCCAAGTGTCCAGACAGCTGACCAGACATCAGTCTGCCAAACCAGCCCGCAGACACACATACAAGCAGCTCAATGGGACATGATGAACCAGGATTAGCATTGGATTTCACGCACACCCTCCCATACAGTGCTGATTCTGGTGTCTAATCCAGACCCGTTCTGTGCATTTCCGCCAAAGAAAAGGCCAGTTCTGGGCCGGCTGTTTGACATGCTGGTCTATTTTTGTCATCAACATCAACTGAATCCTGGTTCACTTTATTTTCTCAATCCATCTAAAAAGGAAATATTTTTTATTTATAAATATCTTATGAATGAATAGATTTATATTATTTTTTTGTAACATTTGAATCAAAAGTTTAATTCAACCAAAAATTTAAATTCTGTCACACCCATAAGTAAAACAAAGATTCTATGTGATTAATTTTTTTGCACAAAGAAAATAAAAATGATGACTTCATTTGTTATTTTTGTCTATGCAGGGCTCTTGGATTTCATGAAAAATATCTTAATTTGTGTTCAGAAGATGAACGAAGGTCTTAGATGGGCTCGGAACGACCCATGAGGGTGAGTAATTAATGACAGACTTTGCATTTTGGGGTGAACTATCCATTTAACTTTTAAAGCCAGTCTATGATGGAAAAGATGCTGATTTTTTTATGTTAACTATATATGTTCTCAAAACTAATAGTAACACTCTGGAAGATGAAGGGTTGTCTGTTTGTGGCTAGGTTAGTCAGGTCAACGTTCAAGTCTCAAGTCGCAGGAAATTTGGGCTGGGCTCTGATAAAATTGAACAGATTCCCAGGATGGGCAACAGTGACGGCACCATATTTTTGGTGGAACATGGGGTGAGAAGGTACATCTCATGTAAACTGACTTCTGATTAAAAAACAACCTTTAAAAGAAACAGCTGTCAAACAAACATGTATAGCAACCAAACATAATTTATTTCACTTTTAATAACAAGTGGGAAAAAAAAAAAAAGCCAGACACAAATTTTATTGCCACAGCATTTTCCACAATGTGTACTCAAGACAGAAAAATAGTGGATATTACAGTGTAAAGACAAGCTATGCAAAGTCAGCCAGTAAAACTTGCCAGTATTCGACATTTTTGTGTGCAATATTCATTTGACAGTAGAGTGAATGGACTGAGAGCGGTGTGCAGGTGTGGGGTCTGAGGCTGCCGTTGCCGCTAGCATAAAGTTCACTTATTTTAATAACTGTCCCACAATTAGCTGTAGTTTTGTTAGGTGCATTACATAAGCTGGGTTTATTAATCAAGTGTTTGAAATCAGTGAGAATTTCAAAAGAAATGAACACTCTTATTCAGCAAAGATGCGTGACATTAAAGGAATTTATAATGTTACAAAACAATTCTATTTCAAATGAACGCTGTTTCTATTCATAAAAGAATTCTACAAGCCTAATGTGTTTCCATTGCTAAAATGAATACGTGTTTTTTGAATTAGAATGCTTTCATAAAGGATCACGTGACACTGAAGACTGAAGTACAGGCTGCTTAAAATTCAGCTGCTGTGCTATTTCAGAAATAAATTTAATTTTCAAATATTTTCAAACAGAAAACATTTCTTTTTAATTGTAATAATATTTCAAGCCCAATTAAAGTTCACAGAGAAAAGCAGTTCACAATGTTTGCAGTTTTATTGAGGTCTTTTTTTTTTAAATCAATATTTTAATATATTACTTATGGCCAAATAATATCATTAACACACAGGTCAAAGGTGAACCTATGAGCCACACTGCGTTTCAGAAAGCAAAAAACAGAACATCTATTTTTCTCAATCCTTCACTATCCCCTTCCCTCTCTTCCCTCTTGGTTGCACTGTGTACTCGCTCTTCTCCTTCTTTCTCTGGAATGTTCCACCCTCCCTCTCTCTCTCTCTCTCAGTCTCCTCTACATTCACTCCTCTTCCTCTCCTCTGTTTTCTCCAGGGTCATTCCAATTACTCCTCTCTCCTTCACTCTCTGTTTCACTCTTCCCGTTTTATTCTCTGATCGTATACATGTGAGCTACAGTATACTAAACGCATCTCGCTTGAGAAGTCTCCACATCTTTCACCATCCCTTCTCGAGATCTTTTTGTTCTCATTTCTACTCATCTTGTCTCGTTTACTCTCCTCTTTTCTCGTTACTTCTGTTCTAGTCTTTTTGTTTTTGTCTCTACTTTGGGCTTATAATTCTCACTTTTTCCCTCGCTTTACTTTTCTTCCAATTATTTACCCTGTACCCAGTTCCTCGTTTCATGCGCTCTCTCTCTCTCTCTCTCTCTCTCTCTCTCTCTCTCTCTGGTATGGGGAGGAAAGAGCTGCTGCAGGACTGCAGGGCTCAGCAAAGACACATTCTATTTTCTGCCACTTCCTCTTCCTCTTCCAACCGTTTCTATGGTTACAGCAGGAGCCCACAGAGGCCGCTCCCTCCTTAGTCATGGAAGAGGAGCCAGAGTTATCACTCTCCTTTCTCTAGAATTCTATTTCTTCTACACTCTTATCTATTTCACTCTCTTTATATTTATATCACTCCATCCGTCCGTGTCTTCTCTCGTTACATTGCACTCGCTCACTCTCTGTGCCCTTTGTGACTCCTCTTTCTCGCTCTCTTTTCTCTTTAGTACGTCCTCTATCCTTTATGCTTGCTCCCATCTGTTTCATTGATTTGACATTTCATCTGGTTTTCTTTTTCACTCAATTTCCAATTTCAAAGTAAAAGTTCAAAGTATTTTATACATGCAATATTATCAAGACATCAGATATACAAAAAAAAAAAAGTCACAGCAACTGTCCTTTCACCTTAAGTTTTTTGTTTTTGTCAGCTGTTTGAGGACCAACATAGATGCTTCTTCAAGGGCGAGAAGAAAAACGTGACCTCTATTCCGTTACTGAGACTCACCAAACCAACCACCTGCTGAGTTACACTCACAAACATAGAGCGTGGTGACATTTCTTGGCGATGACAGGGAGAGGCAACCAACACCGCTTGCAATGGATTTCAACAGGCATGACGTTCATTCTAAAATGGGGCCTGTGCAACAAGCCGCGTGAGTCACTGGGCAAAGGTCAATGACAATGAGAAGGCAGCAAATTCTTCTCCATCTCTGCCATTAGCGTGCATAAACATTGCTTCATGTCTACTCTTCAGGGTCTCTTGCTCAATAGCGCCGGTTCCCTGAAGTAGTTCTATTTGAGCCAGATTGTAAAATGTTGTTGTCATTTCTTTCTTCACACTGCACTGTTATACTTCGTGTACTTTATTACTCTGCACTTTATTTTCTGCTGGGGTGGTGGTAAGTACTCAAGGTAGATCTCTTCTCTAACCGACAAGGTCCACAAACAATACAGCACTCAAGCAGGCTGTATCTTGCATTGATCTTAAGAGTTAAAAGGTGACTGTTTTAAAACCTCAAACAGAGAGGTTTGATACTGCCTCGCAATAAATCAGAAAAGGTGTTTTTTAAGGATATTTCAACTTCAATAAGACCATTTACTTCTAAGTTCAATCAGTTCAGTGGGTTACATATTTCAAAACAAATATACCAACTGTTTGTGTGGTTTTACAGTATCAGAGTGTATATTTGTTACTTTACGCACATAAAAAAAATTGCAACTTCATATCAATCAAAACACCCATCAGTCAACTTGAACAAACCTATTTGGACTACAGCTGCTCATTTGGATATTGAGCATGACACTGTAAATTAAAGGCTAAATGACAAAGCTCACATGGAGGTGGGGTCGAGCCACCCACTGGCCATTAATTTGACCGCTGTGGGCTTTAAAGTACTGGCGATCATATTGTGTCACTTGGAGTCTTAATGATGTTACGAAACACCCCCACATCAGGTGGTGATTTGTTGATGGCTTATCTTGAGCTTATTACTTTATGAGTCAGTTTAGCCTAAAATGGAAATTTCTTTATGAATTTATTCAATTAACTGTTGTTCCAAACCCATCCAAGGTCCTTCATTCATCTTCGAAACATAAATTAAGATACGTGCACCGAAGCAAAGTATAGATATCATAAAAATAGTCACATGCTTAAATAGTGACATGGAAGAGAAGAAACCATTGAATAAAGTCTTTATTTTAGTTTTTTTGTGCACACAAAAAGTATCCTTAAAGCTTAATATGATGTCACATGAACCGTTTTAACAATGTGCTTACTAAGTTTCTTTCAGACTTCAAAAATATATTTAATTTGTGTTCTGAAGATGAACAAATGTCTTGTAGGTTTGGAATGGAATGAGGGTGAGTAATTAATGACAGTATTTACATTTTTGGGTGAACTAACCCTTTAGTAGCTAACTAGTAGTAGGGCTGGGCGGTATGTCAAAAAAAATTATAACAATTAGGGCTGGGTGATATATTGCATGCTATATTCATACAATCAATAAAGCCGGTGCTTTGGTTAGAAGTTTTTATTTTTAATCAGTCAATATTGATAATCATCAAATGTCAAAAATATTTATTTTTTAATGTTTAAAGCCGAATTGCGCCAAAGTAAAAAAATTCCTTAAGTTTCCTGAAAAATAAATATCTTAATAAAAAAATTATCTTAGTTTCTGCCTGTTCTAAGTGATAATGTTTCAAATAAAGAAAAAAGTTTGGACTGGCTGATAACATTAATAATAATTAATGCTGTCAAATAATTAAATTGCATCCAAAATAAAAGTCTTAATTTACATAACATGTGTCTGTGTCCTTTGTATATTTATCATTTATATGTAAATCTACACACACATGTATTATAAAAAATATATAACTATATATATATATTATAAATGCACATGTATAGCTTGAGTTAGGATGCAGATAAATTAACATCTGTAAAAACTGTAGAAATCGTGTTGAGCAAACGCTGACAGAATTTTCATTTTCCGCAAACTTTTAATCCCTATAAATCCCATTTAAAAAGAGCTTGAAAGATGCCTGGCCATTCAGTGTCTCTGTGTTTGTCTGTACAGATGAAGAAATGTTTCCAACTTAGTTTCACTTAGAGCAGTCAAGACCTGTTTTGGTTATGTTCGCTCAAAGTGCCAAACCAGTGACTGTGTATTTCTGTTTGTCTAAGGTGGACACGTCTTTCAAACTCTTTCTCTCTCTTACTAAGTTAATATTTAACAACCACACAAAGGTGAGTCTGTGTCTCTAATTTGCTTTTTGGTTCAAGAATTCATTACATTACAATACAAGTCTTCATTACATTTTATTATCCTTTCCTAAATGACACAGCAATGAATGTCACTAATTAGAAATAAAGGAATTAATAGATACTGTATATAGTAGGGCTGGGTAATGCTAAAAAAATTACAGATACCGATACCTTGAGCTCGATACCGGTTCCTGAATGATACCTTTTGAATACCAATTTTATTAAATCAGTTTATACAAAATTATGTTATCTCAAAAAAAAAATAAAAAAATAAATCAGCTTGTTGAAGTTTACAGACTCAAAACTTCATCTCCTGAGACACTGCATGGAAAAAAAATATATCCAACACAATGAATCAGTGCAAATTAATTTTAATAAAGTTCAAATGTTCAAGTTTTCAGTTTACACATCTGTTATGCTACCTTTACACTAGTGCTTTATTATTTATTCTTACAGTAGCCTTATTTATTTCCCCACTGAAAATTTTAAGGCATAAAATTTTCGTCTTTTCAATTAATCAAGATTTCATTTTATTGTTGGAAAATAAAGGGGAATATATATTACAGTTTAAAACAGTGAAGAAATAATTTTTTAATCATCTGTCATGATGAGCTTGAGATGCCAGCGTTTAATAGGGGAGCTGCCTGCCATGTCAGTGGTATGCAAGTCGCCCATAGAGGGCGTCGTTCTCATCACTCAGCAAGAGGGGCTGGGTGATGCTAAGCCAGTTACCACTCCGGTGGTTCCCGAAACGGCCATAGAAGGCGCCGGTGCCATCGCTCAGCGTGATAGGCTGAGTGATGCTCAACCTGTCGTTGACCGACAGCTAGGGGAGCTGTCTACCATGTCGGTGGTTTCCGAGTCCGACCCAGGTTTGGTGTCGCCAGAAGCACCAGAGCCGGCTGTGGTGCTCGGAACACCTGAGCTCCATAGGAAGAATGAGGTTCCAGGGCTTTTGCGCTGTCTGGTCCCGGCTACGGAAGGTTTATCAGTGGCTGCACGACTCCTGGGGATGTTGTCTACGGTCATGGAATTCCCAGGGGCTCCGCTGATGGCTGCACAGCCTCCAAGTGGGCCCGGTCAGTCCATTAATGTCTCTCTGCTCCTCTGTGCAGGTCAGCCTTCTGCTCTGCCCTGGGGGGCTTCCCTGTTGTCTGGTTCGCTCTGGTGGGGACTTCCGCTGTCTCGACCACTCTGGGGGGTATCTGCTCCGCTCTGGTGGGCTTCTCCGCCGCCTGCTCCACCGCCTGTACCACCCTGTTGGGCTTCTCCCCCGCCTCCTCCGCCCCGAGTGAGGTCTCCACCTCTTGCTCCGCCCCGGTGGGCTTCCCCGCCAGACCCGGTTTGGGATCCGGAACTATGGTGGCCGGATCCACCAGAACCCCTCTGTGATCCTGATCCATTGTGGCCGGATCCGCCAGGCCCGGTCTGTGATCTGGATCCGCTTGAGCTGGTTGGTGACCCAGGTTTGGTGTCGCCAGAAGCGCCAGAGCCGGCTGTGGTGCTCGGAACACCTGAGCTCCATAGGAAGAATGAGGTTCCAGGGCTTTTGCGCTGTCCGGTCCCGGCTACGGAAGGTTTATCAGTGGCTGCACGACTACTGGGGATGTTGTCTACGGTCATGGAATCCCCAGCGGCTCCGCTGATGGCTGCACAGCCTCCAAGTGGGCCCGGTCAGTCCATTAATGTCTCTCTGCTCCTCTGTGCAGGTC
>JAUCMU010000097.1:5783249-5794690 GCA_032275025.1 Enteromius treurensis | reverse complement strand
TGGTGAAGAATCAGCCCAGAACTACACGGGAGGAGCTGGTCAATGCCGTGAAGAGAGCTGGGACCATCGTTTCCAAGACTACTATCAGTTATACACTAAGAAGTCATGGTTTAAAATCTTGCATCTCACACAGAAGATTCCCCTGCTTAAGTCAGCCCATGTCCAGGCCCATCTAAAGTTTGCCAGGGACCATCTGGATGATCCAGGGGAGTTATGGGAGAAGGTCCTGTGGTCAGATGAGACCAAAGTAGAACTTTTTAGTCTTAACTTCATTTGCAGTGTTTGGAAAGAGAGAGAAAGAGAGGGCGGGAGAGGGATGACAGAATTACCAATGTCTATGCGTCTTTCTACAAACACCTTTACACCTCATTGCTGAGGAATATAATGTAGCGATCTAGTATAGTGTATCTAGGCTATTTT
The DNA here is from genome assembly GCA_032275025.1 of Enteromius treurensis. Lineage (NCBI taxonomy): Eukaryota > Metazoa > Chordata > Actinopteri > Cypriniformes > Cyprinidae > Enteromius > Enteromius treurensis. Next base: position 5,794,270 of record JAUCMU010000097.1, on the reverse strand, counting down.
ACCGTTGACAAGATTGTGTTTGCAAAGTGCAATCTGCGGTCTCTGACTCTCTCTCTCCCACTCTTTGTGTGTGTGTGAGAGTGACAAGTGGGGGTTTGTGTGCATCAATTAAAGCTGTGCACTAATATAGAACGGTGATTAACCTGGCTTGAAACTACTCGTGCATTTAATGGTTTTATTGCATTCAGACAGACTATGGTATAACTGAAATTTGACTGTATAATTTAGAAATATGAAGCAAATACATAGCGATTTAACTTTAGCGTTGTGAAACTACAACAAAAAACACGTCAAAGGTACAAAAACAGCAGATGGGCTGAATGAAAACTGAAAATTCACTTCCTGCCACTAGGAAGCACTTTTAGAACAGCAGGATATAGCCACTAGAACAGCAGGTTACCTCTGTAAACAAAGCAGCTGTGCTTATAAAGACTACTATAATGCATTATACAGACGCAAGATGAAAAATACTAAAACATTTTTGTGATGACAGTCAGTTCCCTTCGGACATGCATTTATATAAACCCTCACTCCAAATTGTATTTTAATTGTATTTGTAATACCTATGTCATACCCATGTAATTATACAAATTTGCATCCTCATAAACCACATAAACATGCACACACACATAAATACATATACATTAGGGCTGCACGGTATATCGCATGCGATAGTAATGTGCATCTCATCTGTAAATCTCCATCACCTATTTGTGCACAATATATAAGTATTGATATATTCACACATCTCATCATTAAAGCCGGTTCTTTGATTAGCGGTAAATCTCCATTAGCTCTATTTAAACGGACCACCAGATAATACACAGAGCTGTAGATCAGTGACAAGCTATGTAATATCGTGTTCAGTTTCGTGGGTGATTCACTGGCATAGCTTTTCAGTAATCTACGGCTCTGTAAACGAACTGGCAGTCCGTTTGAAAACAGCTGATGGAGAATTACCGCTAATCAAAGAACCGGCTTTACTGACGAGATGCGCACATATATATCGAAAGATATCGCAGAGCCCTACTATTTTCAGTTTGAGCGGCATTTGTTACACAGAGCCACTGTTTACTGACAAGCTATGCAAAATCACATTCAAGAATTATTTTAAAATCACAGAATCAGCTTTACTGATGAGATGCACATGACTATCGCATGCAATATATTGTGCATCCCTAATATACTATACTGTATATACATACGAATAAGCAAAGAGATATAAGAGGCTGTGCTGTAATGGGAATAAATCAAGGCTGAAGTTTGTGCAACCCGAGGGTCTGTTGAGCTAGTTTGATTGGTGTGTTCCACACATCGGCAGCAGTTTGCCCAATTCAACATGTTGAATCGGCATCGAGGCCAGCAAGAGTGAGAACTCTGATTGAATGTTCAGTTCAGCGAATGAGTCAGTGCCCGATAATTAAAATAAAAGTGATGCAAACCAGTAAGCAAATGAAGATAGAGTGCTATTCTAGTGTTACAAGATGCCACCCAAATGTTCCAACATGCAAAAATGTTCATAACATAAAAAGCTTAAAAATGAAGAAAGTTCGACATCCAAAATGGTAAGAAAGCACTGCTTTGTTTACATTTTGTATGTCTGCATTTATCTTGAATTTCTTTGTTGTGGTTCCACTTATTCAAAATATTGCAAAATTCTGGCTGGCTTTGTCCATTACATGTCAGACGCACATTCTCCTGCACCAGAACTGTAATACTTTAGTGCTACTCTTGATAAATGGAAAATTATGTCAATAGTCTTAACTGCAAAGTCATCAATTCAGTGTGAAACACATGGTAAAGCTTATATTTGAGCAGTCCTCCTGCGCACACATTCACAAACACACCCAATTCTTCCCTCTCATCTCCACATATGAACACATGTGCACCCTGCACACAAACACACTGAGAAATTGTATGGCCCCGAGCCCTCATTTGCATGGATTTGCATGAGATTCCGTATGGGGATTATTTATTCATGAGCTATCGCTACATGCAGATTTCAAACGGACCGAGCGGTTTGCCGTCCTTCACCCTGACAGAACGAGAATACAGTGTTTGCTTCTGGACATTCCGTGGCCTGCTTCAGTTCAAAATAAGTTCAGTCTCAACCAAGACATGCAATTCAAAATACTAAAGCACAGAAAAGCTATTTTAACAAGCCATAAAGGACTAAAGGACCATATTTTTACACAAAGGACCTCATTGTTACTATTTTAAATAATTTTTAAATAGTCTGCAGTCCCTTATTTATTTTTTTCAGTTAGTTTATTTTCAATATAATACGGAAATATAAGGAAAATCATGATTTTAGACATAACGTATTTAAAAAAAGAAATAAAATGAGGAAATTAATGGTAACACTTTATTTTAGAGTGTCTTAACTAGTAGCTTATTAGCATCCATATTACTAGAATATTAGCCATTTGTTAGAAGTAATTAATCACATATTAAAACCTTGTTCTACATCACTAAACCTACCTAATACCTAAATTTAACACATGCCTTACTAAACATTAATAAAGAGCAAATATAGGAATTTATTGAGGAAAAAGTCATAGTTAAGAGCAAATAAGTTCTAAAGTGTTACCAATCAGATTTTGTTAATGGGTATCACGTGTTAGATAATACGAATGAAGGATGAAGGAATCTGGCATTCAAATGATATGTCTAACAAAGGAGTAAGGAGCCTGTTAATAACAATTAGCTTAATTATGACTGTATAAATATGTTAATTCAGTACCCACATTATCTTACTGGTCACAATTGTGACCAACCATAAAACAAACTTCTCAGAACAAAAGTAAAAAAAATTACTAGATTTTTTGTCAAAGGGTTATAATGACACCTCATTTGGATATTTTCATGTCTGGGGAAAAAATTGGGATCAAATGGTTAAGGGTGTAGAATTCACCATTTACCGGGAGTTTGACTGAAAGGCGATCTGGCCATTCATAATGCTGAAAAATGATGTGTACTGACATCTTTCTGCAGTTGAACAACCTTCTGATGTTTATTCATTTTTATTTCATGTTATAACTAGTGACCTGTGATCACCAGGGCTGCATTTATTTGATCAAAAATCTATTTTATTTTGTATGTATTGTATTTACATTTATTTCTCTGAATATGTCAATCATATAAATATACAGTGGTGGCCAAATTTATTATAAACAGCTAAAAATGTTTTTTTGTTGCTGTAGTGAGTCAGTAGGAAACATTAGTTTACATTTTCAAACATTCATTCAGTGTTCCAGTGAGATTTGCACAAGGAGTCTGACAACAGCTAGTGCTCCACACAGAGATCTGATCTCATCATAATCCAATCTGTCTGGAATGACATGAAGAAAAAGGACAGATTGAGACAGACTAAACTACAGAAAAACTGTGGCAACGTCTCCATAATGCTTCAATAATAACAACAACAAACACAACAACAACATACTCACCCCCAAACTTTTGAACGGTTGTTTTTTTTTCTTTCTTTTTTCTTATTTCTTGTTAATAATAATCCATTCCTAGCTAATAATCAAACTTCCTGGAACACATTCAAGTAAAAAATTCACCTAAAATGTCCTGGGTAGGCCACAGAACTATTTATGGATTACTAAGTTCCCAGACATGTTTTTTCCCTTGAGCAACTGGGGCTTTCCCAGTCTGACCTTTGTCATAATGGGCTTTCCCACACAAAGCTTACATGCTAGTAGGCTACTACAATGCCAATACCAGCTACCTATAGTTTGCTCTGACGTTAATCAGTCAGTCAGAACAACACCTGAATCTCAATACATACACTACTTTTAAAAGGTACAACTGCTAAAAGCGCTTTAAGAACTGTAGAACATGACCTTATTCAGGACTACAGAGAGACTACTGCTTGGAGAAGCATGAATCTGAGAGTCAGAACATAAGACGGAAATACAGAGCAACAGAAGGAGAATGAAAGAGAAAGGGTGTACAGGAGAGGTAAAGCTGAAGCAGACCCAGTCAGCCCATATAAGGCCAGTCTGAAGGAGGAGAGCAGCCTCAGGAACGTAAGCAAGAGTTTATGACCTCTACAACGTAAAACCATTGGAAGAACATTTTCCACTGTTCCCCAGCTTATTGATAATATGGTGCAAAAGAGAATGCACTCACAACCCAGCAATATTTTGCAATATTTAATGGTAAAAACATTTGCATCTAAAGAAAATGTTACCAAGTCTTGCCTATGCAAAAAATACTGCTATCATGCTAAGGGGGTTTCCAATGTGTTGCCATGCAGTCGCTATAGAGTTAGCAAATGTTTTTATAGCATTTTCTGGAGAATTTATAAAATCATTAATTCATTCAACATACCTCACCCAAACACTCATGTCATCTAGCACATGTAAGCGCTGATAAACATGATGCAGGGTGACGACAGCCCGCAAGATGTATAGCCTACTGGAACCCAACGTCCACAATATTCAAGATGAAGGGGCAAAAAAAATCCCACTGTATTTTTTTTTTTTTTACATTTATACCCTATGAATACCCTTCAGAGATGTTATAAGACACTCAGTATGTACATTTAATTATGCTAAAAAGCTTTGATATTTCTGAATTAAATTATAAACATATATCTACTTCGTTGCAAGAGCAGTGTGCTTCCAGGCAGGGCCCGCCCAAGCACACTTCTGACTGGCTGGGATATTTGATTGATTCTGTTGTGTTGCGGTGTAGCATCTAGTGTGGATATCCAAATTGTTTGTTGCTGGAATCTTAATGGACCGCGTGTAGTTTTCAGGTTGTTTTAGTGCAATGCTATGTGGTAGCTACTAGCTGGGATACTCTAATGGCTGCCAACGGCTCTGGTAGTTTCCTTACTAGCGCAAGCAAACGCTAACTCTTGTTCTTCATATGGTTTGGTTAACTCCCTAAAAATAAGAATTAGGAATATAGAATTTCTGTTTTGGTCGCTCAGAAAAGTAATAGCACGTCAACATTAAACCATATGTCTTGAGGCATCATTTGCGTAGCAGCAACAGAATGAGACGAGTTATGCAGTGGCCACTAGTGTTAAGCCTACCTCCAAGTAAGCTCACATACATCTTTAGTGAGAGTGCCAGTGATGGGACCTGAAAGAAACACATGAAAGACTTGCCAGTCTTCTTAAAATTGAGAATAATTTCTCTCCAGTTCTGCGTCCCCTGCACAGCTATGCAAATACATGCACATACGCTCACCAAGACGCACAGAGGAGATCTGCAAACATATTTGATGGATTTACAATACGGTGCAATAGCCTCACACGTTCCTATAAAGGAGATGCGCAAATACTCACATCCAGACACACACGTGGCAGCTATACATTTTAAATCAGCCTTCTCAGAAAATAGAGTGTTTCCTCTCTGAAGCAGAGCCTCTTTTTATTTCAGTATTAAAAAACAAATTCCAACCTGCTGTAAAGACTCCCTCCTTCTCTCTCCCCCAATAATCCCCCCACCCTTCAGCCTCTCTTCCTCTCTCCATCATCATCTCTCTCGCTCTAGCTTTCTCTCCACAGTATTTGCATAATTTCTCTGCCGTATTCTGATGTATGCGTGTGAATAATAAAGCTCATGGGCGCGGCGTGCCAGGCTGCCACTGTTCATTACGACCGCGCACAGCAAAGCTAGGCTCCGCAGGGCCCTCATTAGCTATTCCACTCAGAATAAAGGCTCACTCACTCTCTCTCTTCCTAATGCGCTCGCTCGCTTGCTCGCTCGCACCCGCAACTCTCTTTTACTCTCTCTCACACACACACACTTTTTTTCCTGTCACTCACTTTGTTTTTCTCTTTTCATTTACTATTTCTCTCCCTAAATTGTGTTGGTCTAGGGTCAGCATTGTATAAAAAAATATATATTTTGAATTAATTTTTTTATTTAAAATTTTTAAAACTTAATTACGTTTAATAAGTTAGAATTCATTAAAGGGATAGTTCATTCCAAAATTTAATTTCTGCCATAAACCAGATCAATTCAAAAGTGTATTCTTTTGTTTTCTTCTGTGGAATAAGTTTTTTTTTTTTTAATGTTTTTGTTGTTGTTGCTTTTTTGGACCCCATTAACTTTCACTGTATGGACAAAAACAGTTAAACGCACTTTCACATTGGGAACAACACGGTGGTAGAAAACATTATTTTTGGAGTAAAATATTTAAATTCTCAATGAACTAGAATTTATTAACACGGAAAAATAGGATGTTCATAAATTAAACAAGAATAATAAATGCTATATGCTTATAAGTTATGCAAACCTATTTCATGAACTAATTTTAACTAACATCAAACACATTAATTGTCTCTTTCTGTAGTTAATATCTAAATTGAAATGGTTAATTTAATTTATGTATATTGTGTTTTGGTATGTATGTATATGTATATATAGGTATATATATATCTGTACCAACACAACTCCAGGCCAGTAGATGGTGCTGTAGTTTTTCTCCCCATCTCCTAACTCTGTGGCAATGGTTATAATGACCGTGTTAAGATTCTTGCCCTCATCTGACCTCCATTGCCTTCAAAGTGAGACGACCCACTGTATAATCCTCCCACCGCTCCAATGTGCCACTTGAATACACACGCCCTTCCGCTCATACACACACACTCACACATAAGCACCTATAGACACACACATTCTCTCGCTTTCCTTCTCTATTTCACCCTTCCTCATTAACCACTGTTCTAGCTAATTAACACATCCAGAGAGCCATTAACATCTCCTCCCTGCACAGGGAGATGGAGAGGAGTGAGAGGGGAAGTCCCCTGAACACTGAAGGGCACACACACGCACGCACTGTCCAGTTTCACCAGACAATGGAGAGACTGGATATTGTCACCTCAATGAACTGAATGGTTACTTTTTTGGAACCGGACTCTGTATTTCTTGTTTATTCAAAATGAGTTGGTCGTTGCAAATTTCTTCTTCAATACTCCAACTATTGCGCCTCATGGGTGTGATAAGCAATACTTTGAGTTTGTCCGATGTTTTCTTTTTTATTCCTGATATTTACATACATTCTCAGTTAACTTTGGTGGTAGCATAATTGTTAAAAATCTGGAGTGGTGCACTTTAAAAATGTTAACATTAGGCAATGCATTAGCTATTATGTATATAACACACAATGCATTATGAATTAAAAATATATATTTTGCAGCCTTTATTAAATGTGGTTGATGTCAATTTCAACATATACTAATGAATTAATGTGCTATGAATACAAATAATGAAAAATAGCACATTTATAAATTAAACCAAGTTAGAAAATGTAAAAATGTTACAAATATTGTTGAACATGACAACGTACAGTCACGCTTTTCCTCATGTTAAACTGAAAATTAATGTATAGCGCTACTGAAACAGAATGCAGAAGATCTTAATCATTCAAGATTTATTAATTGAAAAGTGGAATTATTCTCATATGCAACATTTGTTGCTTTTACTAATGTTACACTGTAAAAGGGATCAAACTATCAAGCTAAATATACATAGTATTTCAATTATAGTATGTGACATTAAAATCCTATTCAGAATATCTTCACTAGATCACATTTTTGAGAAAGACTGAAAGACAGAAAATCATTCATATTTATACGAACAAATCGCATGTATTTGGCTACTGATTGTTTAATGTAACCATTATTAGAATGATCAGTCCTGGAAACACAGTTACATTAAAAAGGAAGGAAATTGTATGGGTCCTCCACCCTTGTTCATTCCCACTGTAACTACTTACTTCCTTCTTGCATGTGTGTGTGTGTTTTGTCTGGTTTCGGTAGCCTGTGCGTGCACACCCTCCAGTGACAGATGGCGTCAAAGGATCATGGCTCTCATTGTCCTCTGACGGCTATTTGTGTGCATGGAGGACAGCCGTTACTGAAGGGAGAGACTGAAGCGGTCCGCACACCACTGAGGCCCCCTAGACAGTGGAGGAATCAAGGCTGCTGCTATATTCACTGAAACACCTGAGAGCAGAGCTGCTCATCGACCCACCCCCTTTACTTTAACTAACCAGTATGCTACGAACATGGCCGGCTATTCACATTTCACTAGTATTTTAGTGACAGGAATGGATTTCCTAGCAAGCACACATCATTGTGTCATACAATAGTGGTTCTCTTCATGACAAAGACCTGATTTAGCTTCTGCTGTGTGGAATTACAGCATTATTTAAAAAAATTAAGAATGAGTGAAATATATATATATATATATATATATATATATTTAAAATCACAAAACAATTAAATAAACACAAATTTTACTTGTAATTTTAGTAGTGTTTATTTTATATACAGGCCATATTTATACCATTGGAGCTTTCTGATAAAATACATTTCAAATATAAATTAAATCATTAAATCAAACATGCATTTCTTTAGATACAGTAAGAATAGAAATATGTGTAATCTAGTCTTGTGATGGCAATTACTCCCAAATGAGCAATTACTCCAGTCTACAGCTCCACATGATGCTTCAGAAATCATTCTAATGTACTGATTTAGCAGGAAGGATATCAGGTATCAATGTTAAAAAAGCAGTTGTACTGCTTAATATTTTTTGTGGGATTTTTTATTTATTTATTTTTTAAGTTTTTTCTTACTTTTCATTAAAGCTGAGAAAAGAACACAACACTGCAGACAACAGGTAAATGCCTTTATTACTGTTTTTCATGTTTGTGGAGTAAATATGTTTACATGTTTACGGCATGTTTATGGCTAATCAGCGTACACTTACATCACTGATAGTTCCTACAACTTTTTTAGACCCTACTCTGAAGTAGGAGCAAATTTAGTTCCTCAAAACAGAGTACTTGGAACTAAAACAGTTCCTAGTTCCTGCGATGAGGACATACCAAAAATTGGGTAGCTCCACAATTAGTTTGAATATTATGAAAAGGCTCCTGTGTGGTAAACCGTCAAAATTTAAATAAAATAAAAAGGTAAAAAAGAAAGAAAAGAAAAAAAAACAATGATACCAGCCTTTACTGGTAGAAGGTGAGCACAAGGTCAGTCCGACACCTGCTGCTTTCAAATGCATCAAAGGTTTCTATTTACAACGTGTTTTTTGAAATTTGATATTTTGTTCAATTAAGTAAGGCAGCATTCTGATCTTAATTTAATGTATTTCTTACTTACAACCACTAAATAGTGTTAACAAATAACTACTTCTTTTATTCATTTATTTGTTTGTTTCCAAAGTGTTTGCTAAAAGTTCAGTAATTGATTAGTTGATACATTATACTGCATGAGCTGTATGCCATGCCTCGCCTTGTCTGTTTTGTTTAATAAACATTATATAAGTAAGTTTGTCATTGTAACATACTGTTTTATTGTCATGCTTTTTAACTTAAGAACAACAAGAGCTGGTTTAAGCTTACGGACCTGTTGCTATGACAGCAAGTCATGGATGAGCGTCGAAGAACCGAACGATCCAAGATCGTCAACAATCAAATCCAGCTAACTTGGTTAGTGAGGTACGAAGAACGGACCCCAGCTTCCAGTTAGGCTAGTTCAGGTCTGTTGTGAAATGCGATTCACACCACTGCCATAAGGGGCGCTAGTGGGAATTAGCATAAAACTCTCTTGTTTTACAGTCCATTTTTTCTTTTTTTTTTTAAACTACCATCAAGGCTTAGCAGCAGTTTAAAAGACAAAAGTAAAAAAAAAAAAAAATGTTTACAGCAACAAATCAGAATAACATGTCTGGGTAAATAAAAAAGACATTTGAAGGGAACTCTATCGCCCCCTTGAGTTCTGAGGTTTGTTACCGCCAGACCAACACAGCGCATATCAAGTGTGTTTAACTGGACCACATCAGCCATCTGCGTACTTGTGTCAAGTGTGTTTCTGACCTCATTTCACGAGAACAGGTAAGGCCCTGTGAAAAGAATACAGAATTAAGCAGGTGAAACGATGAATGGCTCAAAAACGGCTGGAATGAAGGAGTGGCTAAGTGAATGCCATGAGGAAGAAGTGATTAAGGGCGAGAATGAGCAGGTATTTGAGCACAAATGAGTGAGACAGACATGCTGAAAGGATCTGACTGTATTCTGGGCCGAGTTTCTAATTTAATTGTGCATTATTAAGTCACTCCATCGGTGTGTCTGCCTCCTGGTGCATGCTGATTAAAAATTTAAGGCTTTGCCATACAGCCAGTCTAACTCGAAGACACTGCCTCTCTCTCTCTCACTCACTCACACACACACACTTTTCCTCTGCCGTGTCCTCTGCTGCCTATTTCTTCCTGCCTCTCCTTCGGCTGAACCCCACAGTCCCGCTTCGCACGATCCCTCTGCTTTCAATGTTTCCCCATATAACGTGCACCCTCTTTCCCTTCCTTCTCTGTCTCTCCGCTGCTGTCAGGGAGCGCAGAGCGCTTGAAGACCCGTGGGAATGTCGCCATGGTAACGCCTGCCACTCAATCCCATCTCAGATGTAAATGACCTCGAATTTTATTAGCGCACAATTTCAAGATCCTCTCATTGCTTTCTTTCCTCCCTCCCTCCCTCCCTCCCTCTCTCTCTCTCTCTCTCTCTCTCTCTCTCTCTCTCTCTGTCTCTGTACATACTCCCCCCCCCACCTCCAGTTCACTCAGCACCCCACAGCATTCTCCATTATTATTATGCTTATATGCAGATCTGGATTGTATTCTAACCCAAATGAGAGGAATATCAAGAAAATCTACATGTTTTTCCATATTCAGTTCACATAAGTCAGACGTAAGGGAAATAACTGCATGTGCCCAGAGTGATAAATAGCTTGTGGATGTAAAATGTAGCCATTTGTGATTGTACACATATGTTTTCTCTGCAAAAATTTGTGACGCTGTATTATATACTACAAACAGCTGTTAATAATTGGATGGAGTAAAAATGGTAAAATAGACTTGATTGCTGTGGTTCAGCCTATAAAGGTTAAAAAATTGCAGTTCAGTATGAATATTTTATTAATACAAAACAATGTAACACAGTTTTAAGGTATTTTTTTACTAGCCATTAGCTCTTGATTTGATAGC
>JAUCMU010000097.1:5759555-5772435 GCA_032275025.1 Enteromius treurensis | reverse complement strand
AACTTTTTGGCCTTAATTCTAAGCGGTATGTGTGGAGAAAACCAGGCACTGCTCATCACCTGTCCAATACAGTCCCATCAGTGAAGCATGGTGGTGGCAGCATCATGCAGTGGGGGTGTTTTTCAGCTGCAGGGACAGGACGACTGGTTGCACTCGAGAGGACGATGAATGCGGCCTAGTACAGGGATATCCTGGACGAAACCCTTCTCCAGAGTGCTTAGGACCTCAGACTGAGATGAAGGTTTATCTTCCAACAAGACAATGACCCTAAGCACACAGCTAAAATAATGATGGAGTGGCTTCACAACAACTATGTGACTGTTCTTGAATTCTTTTTTAATAAATCTTTAAAAATGTCAACAATTCTGTGTTTTTCTGTCAATATGGGGTGCTGTGTGTACATTAACGAGGAAAAAAAAAAACTTAAATCATTTTAGCAAATGGCTGCAGTATAACAAAGAGTGAAAAATTTAAAGGGATCTGAATACTTTCTGTACCCACTATAAAATGTATCTCTAAATATATGTTTATTTAACTTTATATGCAAGCTAATAGACTGATAGACACTTTTTTTATATATATTTCATTTAAAATAATGGTATGATGACCCAAAATTTATGTATTTCAGAGTGATTTATAATGATTTATAAAAACTTGCAGTCAATGGCCATATTGAAATATGCAAGTTTGTTTTACAAAACATGTTAATTACAGCCAATGAGCAAATAAATAAGCATGCCTAATACTTGAATGAAGTATATAAAACATATACAATTTGCTTCAAAGGCACCACTCCACTCTTTTTGAAAGCTTATTTTCCAACTCCTTCAGAGTTAAACAGTTGAGCTTTACTGTTTTTTAATATATTCAGCTGTTCTCCGGTTCTGGGGGTAGCACTTTTAGTGCAGTTTAGCATAGATCATTGACCCTAAATAGACTCTTCTGTAGTTAGACACAAAATGAAAAGTTTTTAAAGAGAGTATAGTTCCGCAACTTTTCATTTTTCGTCTGTCTTAGTACAAGATGGAAGTTTTATGGAAGTTTTAAATAGGAAAAATATTGAAACTGTTTGGGTAATTTTTGAGCAAGAGATGCTAACGGTCTATTCAGATTCAATGATCTATGCTAAGCTATGCTAAAAGTGCTACCACCAGAACCGGAGATTGGATGAATAGATTAAAAACTGTAAAACTCAACTTATTCTAACTCCCCAACCTTTGGGGAGTTAGAATAAGCCTATTTTCTAATATGTGAACATATGAATGTTCCATTAAAGTTCAAAAGTCCACCTCAATTTATACAAATTTGAATGCTTTGATTAAAAAGTGTAGCTGTGCTGTTTTTAAAATAAATGCCACCTCGTTTGAACACTTTCTACAAAAAATAACCTGAAATTATCTTGATTAGTTTTGATTAGTAGGGGTTTGCGCACCAGAAAGGAACATAGAGGAGGGGAGTGGAAAAATAAGAGGCATTTAAAATGTCAGCCAAAAAAACTGGAAAATTATTTTAGACTAATTACAACTAATTACATTTTGATAAAAGATCATTACAAAGCCAACTGAAATACACCAGACATATACAGTATATGATATTTCTATGACATTATGGTCCTATCACTCCTCCCACCTTCAGGGAAACATCTGCTCTGATCACATTAAGTACGTTCAAAGCAACAGTACAAAATGACAACAAACTCCTGAATAAAATACTTTTCTTATTTAGAAACTCATTTAGTTGTTACAGGCATGGTAACAGAGACCAGAAAATTGTAAACAAGGCTTATGAACATTAAAAACACTAAATGCACGTAGCATATTCTATATGATGTTTATCCATTTCACTGATTCTCAGAGAAATTAAAGGATTAAAATAAATCTATAAAAAACAAAAAAAGTTTTTTTTTTCTCCAATTAAATTTTATCTCAAAATAAAAAGGCAAAATATGGGGAATAAACAGACGGCAGTGGCATTAATCAGGTGATGGGGACAGTGTACCTCTGGACTCGTAACCATGTTGGACTGGTAACCAAAAAGTTTTGAACCATGTTCTGGAAGAATCATGAACCATCACCATAGTGCCCTTGAGAAAGGAACTGATAGCTCCTGTAATAAGTCTATGGAAGCTGGCTGCTAAATGTGGATCTCACAAACTCACCCAAAAGTCTTCAGAAGATCACAAGGAACGATTCATATTTCTTGTTTAGGCTGCAGCGATCGTATGAGCTAGCGGTTTAATGACCAGAGAAAAAAGACTGATGATTAAGACTGGCTTATCATAGAAGTCTATTTGACTGAAAGTCATAAAAACGAGATTCATAAGATTCAAACGGATTCTGCACTCAAGATCTGAACTGACACACTGTGCATTGCTTTTCAAAACTATCGTCAGCTCTTAATGGAGTGAGAAATGGTAACGAAGACTTTGCGACGGCACTGCGTGCTCAACAACATATTTCTTAGAGCACATCAATGTTGTTCATAACCACGCACACACATAGAACCTAGAGCCTCTTTTCCACCGCAACCAATCAATGAAACGTTGCCTAGGAAACAACCTCTACCCTTGGGAGGCTTTTCATAGATTTCTCTCTTTCTTGATGTTCCCTCTCATTCCCGGAATACAGCAGTTGGGTAGAGCGAAGGCAGAACAGAATGCCGGTTTTTAACATCTGAAGCCTAGTGTTCTTAAATGAGCTTAGTGAACGGACTACATGTTCCAGGTGCCACTTAAAATGGTAAAAACATGTAAAATGCATGAAAAGTCGTTATGTCCTGTGGTGTTGCAACACTCACTGTTGGTTGCGTTTGCAAGTAAGAAACCATTAAGGTGACCCAGAAGCAAATGAAACAATGTGCCCAGCTCCTTAATAGAAGTGTTGGTTGTAGACCAATTATCGAATTGTGATAGAACAATCTAACCATTCTACCATGATCATATAGTCACTGACCTGACTGAAAGCATTTCAGATGCCCTGTGAAATTAAACAATTATCTATAGAAGCACATGTAGTTTAAAGGGTCGTCAAACACTGCAATACGTGTTTGGTACTGAACATGATAAAAGATTATGATAGCATGCATCAATATATGCCTACTGTGGAAAACAGATTATTTGTGTTTAATGTATTTGCACATTTTGTTAAGTGCAACTGCACAGTTGATAAAAGGTCTTGGTACCATTCGACCAGTAAACGTAAAATAAAACTGACTGGACTGCAGATTGTTGTGCTCTGCCCTCATCCTCTTTGCTGCTTTTCACACCTACTTCTGCAGTATTTTTTCAAAATTATGGTGAGGACGAACTCACCCGGAAATCGAGGGTTTCATCTCACTTTAAGTTTGTTGTTCATTGTTATACACAACCAGAAGTTAATACGACATTTTGCTGAAGAGAACTGTAATTTTGAGCTTTGTTTTTAGGCACTGGCAAAAAAAACTATAGCTATGGTAGCTATAGTAACTATGATATTTTCATAAGAGAGTGCCTCATACGATCTTTTCTTCTAAACTAAACAACCAAAATGATGTGCAGTTCAATTAAAATGACTAATTGATCTGAAAGAGTAAAGGAATCAGACTTGTCCAACGTTATGCTAGTCTGTTTCTGTTGATGTTCGATGTTGTTACTCTGAACACGACACATCCTCTCTTCATCCTCTTCATCCTCACCCTCTTTTCATACTGTGAAATGCAATACAATAGCTACATTTACATTTGATGTGCATGGTTCTTGTGCAGAGAAAGTAACCAATTTAATCTAAACATTTAACGCTATTTACTTGTATTTAAAATAAAGGGAAATATACAATGTATTTGACCTGTAATAAAAAAAATCCATCCAAAAAGCAGTCTACTGCTTTGAAAGACCACCCTGTAATGTAACACTTTCAGAATAGTGAAAATATATTCACTATTAACTAAGAGTTTCCCCTGAATAAACTTCTTATTTGCTGCTTAATAACAGATAGCAAATTAGTTGTTGTTAAGTTTACATGTATGTATGGGCTTGGATTAAGGGATCTAAAATACGGCCATGCAGAATAAAGCATTAAAATGTGTTTTTTATAAGTACTAATACACAGCTAATATGCTTGTAATATGCATGCTAATAAGCAACTAGTTAATAGCGAGAATTGGT
Source organism: Enteromius treurensis (assembly GCA_032275025.1). Classification (NCBI taxonomy): domain Eukaryota; kingdom Metazoa; phylum Chordata; class Actinopteri; order Cypriniformes; family Cyprinidae; genus Enteromius; species Enteromius treurensis. The sequence goes on along the minus strand of JAUCMU010000097.1, from coordinate 5,768,294 downwards.
CATTCAAAGTGTTACCCCTATAATCTATTGGATGTTTAGTGATCGTCTCCGTAGAAAGGAATCAGTGACTATGGCAAAGTACACATTTTTCTTCCTTATGGGTGGGTGCCAACTGTATGTAAATAGATACAGGAAAGAAAAGATCACAATTCAGAATGGTGTAACTAATAACTTGTTGTCTCACTACACAATAAACAAAGCAGGCAACACAAAATACTCTATACAACATATTTTGCTTACTGTATGTACAGACCAATACTAACAAACTCACATGCTATATGCTCAAACATATAAAAATATAACCTTACAAACTTTTGGGATGTTTATTCAATACTTCACTCAGGCTATCTACCCCAACCTTGTAAAGTCTCTGAATATGATTGATTACACCTACTTAAAATAAACACAAAAAGTTTGAACAGAGTCAGTACAATAAGCAGAATTTGCTGAATTAGTTGCATCTGTAGAGATATTGAAAAAAATGTAAAAGAAGTAAAAGGATTTTCGATCCAGAGCTCAATAACTGTAAAACATACCCACACAAACCACTATCCAAAAACATGAAAACCGAATGAAGACGAACACAGATATATTCATTTACATCCAAATTCCTGATTGACACAAAAACATCCCCTCACCCCGCCTGTCAAACACCCTCCTTTTTTATCTGTCTCCCATCATTTTAATAAGATTCGGTGGGTTTGCTATAGGTTTGTGAAGTTACATTACACAACACTCAAGCACATTAATTGACTGGAGCTCCACTTCTTCTCTTTACCCTACATTTCCATTCTCTTCCTATTTCTACATACTATGACACCATATTATTCAACAGCGTCTCTACCTTCTGGCAATTATTGAATGTGAGATACTGAATATCGAATTGGCTAGAACAAATAGACTCAGTGAAATGGCAACCATGCCTTAAAAAAAAAAAGTCAAATATCCTTTTCTGTAAAAAGTGTGCACAGATGTTTTGAATGAACCTTTGGGGCAATGAACCTTTTGCAATATTTTAACAAAGGGAATAATGCCGCATCAACACAAAAATACAATTTCTATTCAAATATTAAAACAAAAAAACTAATTCAATAAGAAAAATATGCCAAAACACCATCATCTTTCAAAAACAACTTGTTATGAAGAGGCGTTCAATACCACAAACATATTTAATGATAACTGCATATCTTTCACCTGGCGCACTATAATTTAAGCATCCTATGTACTTATTGTTGCCTAGCTTAAACAAAAAACTAAACCAGGTTCTGCAGACAGATTTCACTTAGTTGTTAATTTTAGTGATTATCAAACCAACAACGTACATAATTATATACAAATGTCAAAACTCACATATACTTTTATTATTTTCTTCAATCATTATGAAAAGTAAACACAGTTACAGTTTCCTCCCACCACATCCTCCTTCTCTTGAAAGACTGCTTGCTGACAGATAGATTTATTGTAAATCTTGCCGTTGAAACCATCACCGCATTATCAAGCAGGTGGCAAGTACCTAATATTGTAAAAAAAAATCACCTTTAATATCCTCTCAAGGTTATGTCTTTGAAGTGCTTGCATGTTGCAGCAGCAGATCAAGTGAGAAGAGCAAAGCACATGCAGTTTTCAGGTGGATCGTATAGAAATAGCATCACCACCACCACAAGAAAAGTTTATATGGCTTGTCTATAAGGAATTGAAAATAGCTATAGGCTACGGCAGATTAGTGCCAAGATTGTGCCAATTTAGTATGGAATTTGCTGCTGCATATTAGAAGAGAAGAAATAAAAGGGCAATTGTATTGTTTAATAGTACTTTCATGTCTCATTTTATATCATATCCCATCACAGTTACCTAATTGAACCCCAACCGTTCTAGTACTTAACCATGATTTGATCACAAATCTTTCATTTTTGAATCTATTCAAAATAGGGCTTTGATATGGGCAGTTCTATATAGTATGTTCTATAACAGACTTTCAGGGGCATTTTTGGTTTTTATGGTGTATGCTTATCAAAGTGACAGAATGGCATAACCCCGCCATCGCTTCCTGAGCTCAGGTGCAGGTTTGGTGATTCTGCCAGCAGAGGCTAGTGAGAAGAGCTGAGGCACTGTAAAACACAAACACACACACACACACACACACACTGACTGCTGGAAGCCAGACAATTAAGGGGATGGAGGACGGGCACATTTGCATACATATTAAAGTGAGACCGTTATAGAAGAGAAAAGAGGGAGCAGGCGAAAGATTGAGGCGGGGTGGTGGTGGTAGGGGGTGGGGGGGATGTAGCGATAGAGAGAAGGAGAGAGAGAAAGAGAGAGAGGGAGTGACTAGAAGCATATGAGCGAGCCTTTCTCATAGATCTCTTTCATCAAAACACACAGGGCCCCGCCTTTGCTTGCGCATAAATCTGCATCTCTTTAACAGGAGGCTTTCTGGTCCTCTCGGTCTGGGCAGCAGAGTAAGGAAGGAAGGTCTGGCACAATAATAGTAAGAGTAGAGATAAGAGTAGGGATGGCACTGCAGAGCTACATTATAGATCAGCAAAAACATGCTAAAAAATAAACATCATGCTTGACGATACACAATAAAACATGGTTTAGCCTTTCTGGACAGAATTCAAATTGCTGCACCATTTCAGTATTTATTCTGCATTAGCACAAATTCTGACACCAGTGACTGAATGCAGAAAGTTGCCGCTAAGCTTACACACTACATGACTCTCAGGCCGATTATGTATGTAATTTGGCACTGATGATGGATCGTGCCCAGTCTCACCCGGTCTGTTTCAGTTGGGTTGGTTGCTGTTTGCAGGTGTCAGAAAAAGTCGTATAGTGTATGGAGTCTAAGCATTTAAGAACCACCCATTGCCAATAGTTTTCGCTATGATTAAAAAGAAAAACATTACTGTGACCGATGCCAGCTATTGAAAGGGGCTATGCATTCACTGTCAAACATCCAGCATTTATTTTGCAATATTGTCAAGCATTTTTTTCTTCTTGTGATTGTTCTTTTATCTCATAAGTTAACATTGTAAGCTAAATGTATTTAATGTATTTGTTTTTTCTGTAGTCAAAGAAAGTAAAAAAAAAAAAAGAATGTGATTCTCTAATTGTATAGACATCAGGAATTATCTTATTTTTATCTGCAGTCTAATAAAAGTTAAGAAACTAGCCAATAGGCCTTTAGTCTGCAGGCCAATTCTTTTTTTTTTTTTTACTTTTCTTAAAAGTTGTTTTAAAGAATGTTCTAAATGAAATGAATTTTCTTCATGATGAATATGCAAAAATTTATAGCGGATGAAAATATACAAACAAATATGACACCAGTAAATAAAATAATTTTATATAGGGGTTAATTATAAATTAGTGCAGTCGATCAATGAAAAACATGCATTACTAATTAATTAATTAATTTATTACTTTTTTCCTGAAAATAATCGCACCTAAAATTTAAATATTTAAATAGTCTTTAATATTGCAATAATTAAACTTTCTATTTCTATACATTACAGTATAACCGAGAGCTTTCAAAATTAACATTTCTTACACTTTAAAAACAACAACTTGAAACAATCTTGACATAAACCCATAAACCCTTCACCAAGTAGGAAATGTACTGAAAAAAAGGTTATCAAACATTAAATTCTAAATTAAATATAGATGAATCTTTAAAGCTACAATTGATTGATTTCCTCTTTTTCTCACATTCTTGATTAACAGGCATCACAGCAGTTGAGTTCATTAGTTTATTTTGACTGTTTTAGGAGCTGCCACAGCTCAACATGATGTGGATCTGACACACACTTTCTGACACAAATCTTCACCTTTTCTGGACTACTTCAGGTCTCAAACTCTTTACTAATGACGAGTTGAACTGAGTGTCTTAAACGAGGGAGACCATGCTGGGCTGTATCCAAGATAGTTTCGAAATTTTAGAGACATGTTCTTAAATGTGATTTATATTTAACAAATGCTTACATGCATGCACAATTTTAAGCCAACTGTTTTAAGCCTTTCTGGTAATTCATGACTCAACTGGCAACATACAGTGCAAGCCCTTTTTTTGCACTTTAATGAAATTATATACAACATTTTGTGCATGCAATTGAAGAGCATATGCTACAAGTAACGTATAGCAGTTGACAGTTGCGTTTGTTTTTTTGTCCATTCATGACTCGCCAGTCGGTAAGTGCATTGTACAGTAGATTGGCTCATTCATTAGGTTTATCCTCCTCTTTGACTGTCAAAGAATAAAACCTGCTCCAATCAATGAAAAAAGTCTTTAGGTGTGTCAAGATCAGTGTTGGAATATTTGAGCTAGTCATTCAGTGTGCCCCGAGCTTAAAGTGTTTCATTGGCAGAAATGAGATGATTTGAGTTTAAATTTGGACTACTTTGATAGGAGAGGACAGAAGTGTGATCATGATTTTGAATTCAGAAAAAAATCTGCCAAAAAAGAAAATCCACTGGGAGCAAACAAAACAATAAGTTGCTTTTAATTTCATCCTTTTCTCTTTTCGCTTTTCAGTTTGTGGATAGATGTTTTTAAGTTTTACTGCATGATGGAAGATTTACAATTGTTTTCTGGTGAAAATGAAATCACAGATGAAGCACTCACTAACAACTTATGAGCAGAAGATTGTCAGCTCTAAATGAAACCGGTCTTCTCCCTGGTAAAGGTCAAATATAGCTGTCCACTCTGGCTGTCAACAACATGTCCAGATATGTAATGTATATACCTGAAGATGTATCCATGTGAAATGGATAATTTTTTAAAAGTATGTTTCAGCGAAAAGCTTTCTTAGATAAAATGTTGTTTTTTTTTAAGAACAAAGATGGTTCCCAGTATGTTTATCACAAAACTATCTTCATTTCACGCTACAAGAAAAGAAATAGCTTGTCAATATTGTAGAATCCCCTTAAAAAAGAAAACCTCTATGCCTTGTCTTCCCCTGAACATTATGAGTTTATGTTACTAATATCGACCCTTAAAAGGACAGATAAAACGAATCCATATGAATTAAGTGGTCTAACTCAAGTCTTGTGCGGAGCTAGATCACTGCATTAAATATTGTAAACATTGAAGCATGCCAAAGCAAACCTCACTGGTTCTCAAGCATTATGCACACGTTTGAGATTTTGTGTTTGCTATATTATATTGTGTATATATATATATATATATATATATATATATATATATGGTATGCCACTCCATGTATTTGTATCAAGTATTGTGTATATATGAAATAGAGATGTAGCAGCAAATCTTTTCTGTATAGTTATATAGTGCCATACATCAAAAAGAAAAGAAAAAAGGAGTTGACTTTGTTCTTTGCATTGGCTTTTGATTGGATTGGTTGACTGGACATCAAAAATGGAGGCATATGACCATGAGCTTGCATGACGGTTTAAATATATTAAATTATTAGAGAAGTCCTGTAAAATTTCTCCAGAATTTCCTGTTCCAGTTTTAATTAAACATTGCTACTTTTTGTAATCAAGTCTATACACAAGTCATTTACAATAAGATCTGTAAACCAGAACACTCAGGGGTAGATAAAACACAAAAGTGTCCCTTTGAGGGTACAAGCTTTTTGCACTATTTTTCCTGACAGAACAGTTTTGTGAAACTTTTGGCACAATATCCGCAAAGCAAGAGAGAAGGCATAATCAGTTGTGTTGAAACCTGTAATTGTGTTGAAACCTGTAACAAAGGTGGGGTCTGCGGTATGAAGCGCTGTTGCCGTGTTCTCTCCTCCACAGTAACGGTTGCTGTGGAGGCTGCAGTTGATGGTTATAACAGCAGCTGTCGCTGCAATGCACTCTGCAGCCCGTGAGGAGCGAGAGAGAGAGACAGAATGTGGGAGCGACAGAGATAGAGTGAGAAAAGTGGCAGAAGGGGAAAGCTGGTGAGAGAGAGAGAGAGAGAGAGAGAAAGAACAAGTGATATTTAAAGAGAGCTGCGAGAGATATACCAAGGGAGGAAGGATAGATGGGAGAGAGAGAGTGAAAGAAGTCTGAAAAAATAGGGTTAGAAATAGCAAGCAAAAGAGAACTGCAGGCAGACTGAGCAGTGAGGGAACGCAAGGGAGAGAGAGCGACAAAAAAATGCAGTGGGAGCTGGTTTAGATTGTAATAAGAGAGGCCCTGCTCCGCTCTGTCAAGCTGAACTTGCTCCACCACCTCCAACCTCCACAATCACACATCACACACATTCCAGCCTAACCTCAGAGGCCGTGAGCGCGTGTGCCCGTGTGAGCGTTTGAGTTGCTGTACATGGTTGTGTACACTTTTAGTGTTAATACATGTGCTCCAGAAAAATCCAGAGCAGTTAGAGCAACATCAGGGTGTCTCCCGTTCAATCACAGAGGGAACAAGAGCAACTGTAGACAAAACAGGATGAGGATGAAGCTCGGTTTTAACTGTTCAACCTCAGGCTTCAGAGCTTGTGTGTGTCGTGCATCTGTTAACGTGTGTGTATTTCCAGCACTAAACTGAGCCGGGCATTGAGGAAGACTGACGCAAACGAGCAGTGACTAACTATGTAAACACTGTGAAAATAGAGTCCCAGCAATAGAACGAGGAAGCTTATAAACAGAAAATATACAGACGTGACCATATACCCAAAAACACACAGACACAATTTTTCAAAAAGCAGATTTGTTAACACAATGTAAAAATGAAAATGTTAACTAAATGGGCAATAGACAGGTGAAACAGGATGCTTTATACTTTTATATACTCAAAAATATATACACACACACACATACACACACAGGGTAAGGGGAGGGGTGAGTCTCCGGCAGAGTTTCCTGCCACAGGATTTGAAACTAGAGCTCCTTCAGCTGTGGTCTCCTGTTTCCTCTCCCCATTTCCAAACACATTCATACGTTGGGATGTAGTTCCGTAGCTGTATCCGTTAGGATCCACGCTTATTAAAAATGAACTTTCACATGTTCACTAGAATTTTGGAACAAGAAGTAATGGTAAAAAAAAACACACACACACAGTATTGTATTTTGTAATATATTCTCCACCATTCTAAATTAGCATAAGTTTTCTTTAATTGGCCTATACTCCAGCTAATCTGACCCAGACAGTGGCTGGGTCCAGAGCACAAGGACAAACATAAGCATCAGGCAGATGGGCTTGTGCGTAGCTCAAGAGCACTGCAGTAGAGGTCAAACGAAGTACAACACTAAGAATCTGAATGGGAGTTCCTCCATTTGAAACACTATTAAAAGTGCTTTTTCATGGCACAATGATACTATCAGTAACACTATGGAATTGCAGTTTGTGATTGAGTGACGTAATTTAATTTAATCTATATATTCGTGCCAGGGACACGTTTATTTCATTATTTCCGTATGTCCGGCACGTTTTTTAAACTACGATTCCATTGGATGCATCTTAGTTTAAAAAACGTGCTGGACTTACGAAAATAATGAAATAAACGTGTCCCTGCCACAAATAAATACCATGAGACTGGGTAGGGAATTGTATTATTACTATATTAACACACTACTGTACCAAGGCTTTTTCAAAGTAATATTGATATTTTAGTTCAGCACATTCTATTGAACAATTGTGATACTTCGGCCATGTTCACACAGGAGCAGATACAGCTGAAATTTACAGGATCATGTAGTAAAGTTCTTAATAAAGTTACGTTTACACACAGTGCGGATATTTATGGGTGTAACCAAACTAACACCTTTAAATTTCACAATTGCGTTCTCTGAACACACGCTGTGTGAACGGAATTATCTGTCATGTCAAACACTGCGAGAGAAAGCCACTCTTCTGCACAAACGTGTGTTATGCGTTTTCATGTGTGTTTTTGGTAACTTAAAGAAGAAATAAGCTGTGTATCATCTTTAAGTTTTATCCTTATGCGGAGCTCTCCCGTCAGTTTTCAATGCTTTCAAATGCTCTGCTCTCCACCTAATTTTAAAAGCTGTTGTCGATTAACGAAGGTTTGAAGAAAGATCTCGCCGGATAAATTGGGCTCTTGTCATGTCAGAAAGTCATAAGACTTTCAGTTTTATGGGTGTCGCCATCTTTGATATTTCTTCTTTCAAAGTCGCTATGGTTACTTGACTCTCAGTGCATGTTCATACAGTTCATACAATTCTAAAGACAACTGTAAGCTGCTGTGTGAAAGAGAAATCTCAAAATTGGCAATTGTTTATATATATATATTTATATATTGTAACGGAATGGACAGAGTCAGGTATGTAAAAGTTCACAGGGTGTTTATTTTCAGGAGATCTTCTTCTTCAGGAGAAGAAGAGTTGTTTACTTCCGGGTTTTGTTGCGGTGCTGTGGGAGACGGTGGTGGTGTGGCAGATGGACTAAGGGAAGCCAGGATTGAACTCCGTACCGAGTCGACCAATTCCTGGAATGTATCCGTAGAGCTCATGGTGGATAAGATCTCTGAATATATTGTAGGTCCAAGCTTCTGTAACGGAATGGACAGAGTCAGGTATGTAAAAGTTCACAGGGTGTTTATTTTCAGGAGATCGTAACAAAGGTGAGTAAACATAAATTCATCCATTGCTGGGTATTCAAATAAGGAAACTAAAAGGTCTTATTGTCCACAGATGCTGGCAAGCCGTTGCACACCACCACACACACTCAGAAGACTTCGGGATCCAAAGAAGACGGAGACAACACAGGATACGGGAAGGAGCTAGGAGACACTGAGGAGACACAGACTTCACGGAGGATTCTGAA
>JAUCMU010000097.1:5745651-5759455 GCA_032275025.1 Enteromius treurensis | reverse complement strand
CAGGAACGATTCTTACTCAACTTTCGTGAATACACCACGAAATGACGCATGCAATGGAATCTGAGTTTTTCGTTCGTGCTGGAGTTACGAAAATAACGTAATTTTCGTGACCATGACTCGAATCAATAGATTTTATGCCTATTTCGTGATATTGTCACGACTAGCCGTGCGACTGGGTTGCGGTTGTATATACTTTATATTAGGGGGTGTGACGAGACACTTCTCCCACGAGACGAGATGAGACGAGACACTGGGTTCACGAGAACGAAGCGAGACAAGATTTTTAGACTTTTTAAAAAAATCCTCAAAGATTAAAAATATTGGGGAAAATAGTATTTACTGTAATCAACTTAAAATGAAATTAAACTACTAGTGTCCTTAATACCTGTGTACTTCCATAGTAACTAGATGAGTATCTAGTATGTAACCACAGTGTAAGTACACACTGATCACCCCTATCCCAGTTACTTTTATAGTTTTATAGATACTGCTGTTACAAAATGTAGCTATGTAATTCCTGTTACATGAATACTTAGTGAAGTGAAAAAGTGTTGTTACCAACGTCCTGTTACACATTTGTACTTACACACACCATTCTGAGGGTTGTTACATGTGTGTAGTTACAGAAATATTACAACTGTAGATACTTTGTACTGGTGTATACTTACACTGTCTTATACTGTCGTTATATGCTAGATATACATCTAGTTACTATGTAAGTACATAAGTATTAGGGACACTTAATATAAAGTGGGACCAACTATTTTTATTGAATTACATGCATTAATAAACAACATGTGAACACTGCAAAATACTTTGCCACAAACAGACAGGCAAGTACTTAACAATAAGTAACAAAAAAAATTAAAATAGTGTATAAATAAAAAAACAATGATACAAACATTCCGTTAAAAGCAGGGTAAACGATTTTTCAAAAAAGATTTAGATAACAGAGTGGGGCTGAATACCTAAACAAACTCGCCTACAGCAAGCGCCGCATCAGCTTAAAGGCCAAAGTATACTTCGGTCGTCTGCATTACGTCATTTTCGTCATCAGGACAGCCACGCACCCTGTCCTTGTGCAGGCAATTTTTTGAGACCCCACGGATTGTCTGCGTGCAACAGTGTATGCGCGAGAAGAATGCTAAAAACAGTGGCATTGTGCATTTATCATGCTTGTCCGTCCACACTAATTTGTGATTGTGTATACTTTAAAAGCTGTGTGGACGCGGGTGTGCGCAGGATGGAACGGAATGCGGAAAGTGAAGTATACCCGGGCCTTATGTCTGCATACACTGGATGCGATTAAAGCAACCGCTGAAAAGCATTTGCAATTTGTGTCAGCACGTCATAAATAGAACGCGGCATCAGTTTCCTGTCGGAGATTTGTTGCGCCGCATCATACCACTATCGCAATGATATCGCCAAGTTCTTGTGAGATCTAGTCATACTCCTAATATATATGTATATATAAATATATATTTTTGCAGAAAAAACACTGCAAAGAGTTTTACAATGGATGGGTTTGCAAATCTTCAAATTATTAACTTGCATGTTATTAACATAAACTTACAATTATCTAATATTTTATTGATCCATAATTTACCTCTAATTGTAACACAAGTTCATCATATTAGAACTCAAGAGTTCATGTACTTTATAGCAGACTCCACAGCTGTAGGCTGCATGAGAATTAGGAGGGGTTAAAATTCCACTAGACTCTGAACACTGCTGGTGCTACTCACTAAACTTTAACATTTCTGTACGCCTTGAAATCCTTGGAACGAGCCTGTTGCCTCCAGCTTGCATATTAGTGTCATGGCACATGATTGCAGCATTGAATGGATTCTAACACCTCATTTCTCTCCACGGGTTACACCAAACCATCCAATGCTTGAAAATGTTAAACCTTCTCAAGAATAAAATGATGGTTTGAAGCAACAGTAATTTTACCACTGTATCATCCCAGGAAGCAAAAAAGAGTTACAGGACATTTTCAAATAAAACAACTGTGCACTACTCAACTCAATCCATTTAAATACTACATCAATTCATTTCAGTAGCCTGGAAGAGTAACACTTGGCCTGGCCAATGGCACAACTTGGAAACAGGGATGATTGTTCTTCTGACCCAGGGAGATAGGGCGCAAGTTTAAGAAATCTGTTTGAAAACATTTGATGCCACTAGTCTATAGATGATATACATTATATTTATCTCTGTGCAACTAACAGTTCAATGGAAACATTTAAAGAACGTTGGCTACCAAACAATTTTGGACATCTAGTCCTCTACTGTTTGAACTGGTTGGTGATAAAAAGAAAGTCATTTAGGTTTAGAACAACATGAGGTTTAGTAAATAATGACAACATTTGCATTTCGGGTTAAATTCTCCCTTTAAACATCATCTTCCCAACCAAACATTTCTAAGATTTGTGGGAACAATAAAAGAAATACATATGTGATACATTTTTAATGCAAGATGTAAGAGAGAGGGAGAGAGAGAAAATCAGACCTCATCTTCAATCAGTCACTCTCTTTCACTCTAGCCAGATACAGAGGAGCTTTGTAAGACCTGCGTCACTCAAGGAAGCAGACAGAAGGGAACCTTGTTTGTGTCTTATGTGAAAGGTCAAGGGTCACCACAGGCCAAGAGAACAGGGAGCCCTAAAGAGAAAAAAAGTACTTTCCAGAATTCTGGTTGTTTTAAATATCCTTTAAAGCCCTTCAATAGTGCAATCAAGTGTCTAAAGAGTATTTCTCTACTGTGCTTAATATACTACCAATTTGTAGAGGCATAGACCAGCCTTATTTCTAAAACAAATCAATTACACGATTGCCGGAGCTGAAGCTTATCACGTGTGGGTTATTCATACAATCATGTCTGAATCCATTTTGTACTACAGTGGGTGTGTTTAAATGGTTGATCATGGCTATCGTGTTCATCGTCATGGATCTATGTACTTCAGAGTGTTTGTCTGTCCAAGATCGTCCCATAACAGGTTCTACAGCCTCAAAAAAAAAGCAGGAGGCCCTCAACATCCTTCTTTGTTTTCACCAGGTAAAACAGAACTGAAGAAAATGTAAAAATGGGAATCAGCATCTGGAAAAAAGCAACACTTTTTCTGACGACTACAAAGAGGTATACAGCTTTAAAACTAAGGAAGGATCATTTAGAAATTAAGAAATTAGGAGTCCAAAGCCTATGTAGAGATTAACAAAGTGGCATTGAAACTCATTAAAAACTTCTCCATGCTTCTTCATGGAAGATACAAGCATACAATACCATAATAATACTAACTTGTGTGCCACTAACGCAACAACGCATAAACTTGACTTTCAGATCTGTCATTTAAACATTTTAATTCATTCATATTAGTACAGGATGATGGTTAAGAAAGGCAATAATTTACTTTTAAAAGAGCACCAGAACCACAACAGCCATGGCTCGTTGCCATACAGTCAATCATCATTTCAGATCCAGAACAAGTGTGCCTTTCCCAACATCTCAATGTAATTAATAAAACACAATAAATAAAAAAACTACTGATCAGAACACTGCAATGATGTATATGTTAATACCTCCCAGAAATAAACACTTTAACATAAGCCTTAGTACGAGATAAGTTTTAGCCTCCTAAATATTTGTGATTTGTCAGAGACACATAGCAACTTAACTAGTTATCCACAAGAATTAATGTATATTCTGCTTCATATTCTAAATTGTGTCTGTGGGATAATCGGTACTAGTGTGGCTGGTTAATTTACATGTTGGTCAGACAGTCCTTCCTGTTTAAGTGGCCGGTTCTTGACCTGAATAAGCTGCAATGAGGATCAGACTTTATAGTCTAAGGTCTGGTTATGCAAAAGTATTGTTATGAAAATAATTTTTGTAAGACATGCATTAGGAAAGAACAGATAACCACAATTTTTGTTATTTTGTTTATCTAAAAGCAATTGCCCATTTGGATTTTGTTTAATTTGTGCACCTGTTAATCATAAATCAACACACAATGCATCTTAATGGACATATTGTGAGGGTTTCAGTTGCAATCCAATGATCTAGCATGCTTTCATAAGCTTCTTTACACAAAAAGTTCTAGATGACAAAAATAACTTGAAATGGATCCTATACTAGTGATAAAAATTTTATTATAAATAAAAATGTACTATAAAATTATTTTAAATATCACAAAACAGTTCAGAGCAAGCCTCTATTATGGTCTGTTTAAAAAAAAACACTATTCCGTTTACACCTATAAACTTGAATCAAACATTGCCTTAACAATTCACAGTTTTTATCCCTTTAATTCGAGTGATTTTTTTTATTCTGTCCTGCTGTCGGCAATAAATCTGCATGTTGAGTGTTTAAAGATTAATGTTTCTCTCTCTCTCTCTGCATCTCTCCCTCTCCCTCCCTCCCGCCCTCTCTCTCTCTCTCTCTCTGTCCCCGCATTCTTTCTTCATTTCAACACCCCAGCAGTACCCTCACGTATGCATATGTAAATGGCTCTGCCTCTGAGCCGGTGGAAGTAATTGTATGCATTTTTAACTGGCCAATCGACTGACAGATAGGCATAGATTGTCTCGTCTACCTCTCTTCCTCTCTCTCTTTCTATCTCATTCTCCCTCACACAAACACACACACACACTCCGGGATTTTTTTTTTATTTTTAGCTCTGTGCCTCCCCCTCCAGATGCACAGGAATCATTATGTGGTGGTGGTCTGCTATAGGGCGATTAGAAACTAGAAATATCTTGCTCTCTTTCCCCACAGTGCGATATTCTTAATGCATCTATTTGTGTTCTTGTTCTATTTGTTCTATTTGTGTAATTCTACGTTTGTTTTGGTGAACCTCATTTTTTTAAGGACATCATAAAGTGCTCAAAAATATAAGGTTTAAGTGCTAAAACTTTTATTGTTGCAAACCTGTATGACTTTCTTTTTTCTTCAGAACACTAGGGGAGAAATTCTGAAGACTGCGGGGGTCACTCTTTTCCTCACAATTACAATAAATGGAGAGTGGGATCAAACATTAAAAGGTATCATAAAAGTCTGTTGAACTCAGGCACTTTATATTTATTACATAAGCTTAGTAAGAGAAACAGACCAGATTTTGCTGTTTTATTAACCAAAAATCTTCAACCAATTATTGAACAAATCAATCATTCTAGATTTCTGACCTAGATCAACAAACAACCTCAAAAAATAATAAAATAAAATAAAAAACATAAGAGTACTGGATGAATTATTGCTTCAACTGCAAGAATACTCTCTGTAGCAGCTATATTGTTGTGTCCGCAATTGGCCAGTCAATCATTGAATAAACACTTGGTTCAGGTAAACTGCCAAGAAATTCATTTTTCTTTTACGTATGAGACACACATGTATTTATTAATAATAATTATTCACTATTTACTATTTAAATAGTTTTATATTTTAAGTCAATAAAGGGGTAGAGCCTCTGGAACTTAATTTTCTTGAATTTATGAATTGATAAAACTTGCACCATTAGGATTCTACATTAGTGTGCAGCATTGCCTTAAGAGGTTAACCTACAATTATAAAATGCAATGCATGTTAATACAATATGTATGCATTCACATATGGCTTTTATGGGGTTATTAAATAGATCAACCTGCTTGCAGTCGTCTTTTGGAATAATTCAATACATTCACACTGTGTGGTTAAGAAGGTTGTTTAAATGTCATTACTTTTGAGAGTAATGTGGTCCCTTGATGGAAATTAATAGCATAACAACGAGCTAACTTTGCTTATGGCGCGCCAAATCAGGATGCAAATCCTTGGTGCTTCTCACAAGCTTTTTCGAAATGGTAAGCCATTTCTCTTTATTGCCATAGATTCAGTCCGTACATGAATGCATCAAGCATTTGCTGAATTTGATTCAGTGGGTAATGACTGTAACAGATCAACAATGGTGTAGTTTTCTGTTCCTTCAGTGCTGTTTGCGACAGTTTTAGCTGTGGCACAAACAATGTCAACTTCCATGACAACAGAAGACATGCTGTAATGTTTCTTTATGTAATTACTGTTTTCCGATTTCTTTGTCAAATGAACAGCTATTGTGGAATACGACTGCATTCAGACGAATTATTCTGATTATAGGGATGGATATGATATGAAAGACACGTTCGAAAATTTTTGTTACTTACTAAACTCTGTAAAACTCACTTAACTAAAAGGTATCAAATATATGACTAGATTAGATAACAGATTAGTATGCATTTTTATATATCTTATATGAGTTATCATGCTACCCTGGACATGTCAAGCTTGACTGTGACAAAGAAATATATCAGTTACTCAAGAGAGCACTTTTCTGTTCTTATTCTATTATCTTCCCTGGGGAAAAGTGACAGGGCCACTTTCTGTTTAGGAGGATATGCAGGAATGGTCAAAGATGACTACTACTATCAGAATCACTTGATGTCCAAGTACACTGTCATGGCTGAAGATGCTTCAGGATATTTTCTGATAATCTCTCCTGTTCCACCCTTTTTCACTTTATATCTACTGAACATGAACCAACTTGAATAAAGTTATCAGCAGACTATCACATAGCGATACTGGCTCTATTTATTATTTTCTGCAGGGCTTAAAGACTAGTGTGTGTCTTTGAAACAGCCATGTTTATCTTTGGAACACTGCACATAGAGCTTATAGAAAATAGCAAAAGAACTTTCCACAGAAATTAGCATTGAATATGTGAAATAATTATTAGAACAATTTGTTGTTGCACTTCAACTAATGGCTTGCTAGTTGCAGCAATTCGAGACTATTTATCGGGCTAATTTAGCAAAGAATAGCTCACTATTCTAACTTGCAGAAAATTATTTATATACAGCATACATAGAATCACTCTCGGTACAAGTAATGCCATCTGTTTGACATTGCTTCACATAGACTGATAAAAACATTTAGGAATAAAATCGAATATGGTGTTGGCTGTAGTCCAAATGTAATTATAATGTAATCTGTAGACATCCCAGAGGAAGTGCACATTGTAAGTCTAATTTGCAGAAAATGATTTGGACAAGTTACACATGTTGTGCGGGCAACTGTGGTGCTCAGTGACTGAAGTTCAGTGACCTTAACTAGCTAGTAGGGTTATCAGGGTATCACACATTCTTAATGAAATACTGCTTAGTACTTGATATATGACTGCTAAACTACTCAGATGCCTTAAACAGCTGTGCTCAGATGGGTGTAAAATCAATCTCAATCCATTTTACGTGGAAATGCAATAATGCAAAACTCCTGTTTCTAAAGAAAGAAGTTAAAAGAACTGGCTCTCTGTATGAGATGGAATTGAAATTGAAATTGAAATGACAGAAAGTGTAATTTGCTCATTCTAATGGTATTCTTGTACATTAAGTGTATTCCCACATTGGTCCATAAAATTTAAATACATGTATGAAATATAAATCAAGTACAAATTTCTTTAATTTAAATAACACCCTTTAAAAAACTTACAGTCTCTGCAGTTATGAATTTCTCATTTTAATTCTACTTTCTTAAATACAATGCTGCATTCTGTTTATGACAACAATTCTAATTTTATTAACTGTACAAGCTGGAATTTAAAAAGCATTCTCAATTCATCTGTTTGAATTGAATGGCCCACAAGCTTAGACTTCTAGACATAGCTTGAGTAGCAAGCTGGTTATTCATTACAGAGACATTTTTTATCACAGTGATTTCCAAAATAAGGTTCAAATATCACCAGGGTATTGTGGGCATTGAAAGCATGAATGACCCTATTATGTCCACATGGAAGAGAAAAAAACAATACTGAAAATCAGCTGGCTTGAACGTGTCTGCCCCCCCTCGAAGGATATAAGTATCTTTCTTTTATTAAAGTGCATTGTACTTTTAAAACCAATTTTTAATTGTCAAACAAGTTTGCATCTTGAATTTTTTATTTATTAATGTACATATTGATAGCAAGTCAAAGCCTAAACATCTTTCCAGACCTTTAAAATATTATAGCCAACTGTAAGGAAATTTTGCTGCATTGTGACACCATGCTCACTTTAACATAACATCAACCTCTTTATTGTAGCAACGGTAGGAAAATTTACTTAATTCTGCATGCTTCCAAATATACAGACAAATGTATGTTCAGAAAGGATTCATTTCCAGCGTACGCTCACACACACAGCCACAATGCATTTAAAAACATCAAATATTGCTCTTTTTCCTTATCTCAACATGACCACGCAGCACTGCTGTGGAGCATTTTTTTAGTGCTGCAGCAATGTACAGGCACCAGCGACACACAAGGTGTCATCACGACCACAAATCACTTTCTTGTGAGTATCCCCCCCCCCCCCCAAACTCTATTTCTCTTCCTCTCTCTTTCTTTTTCCCCTCTCCAGCGCGCCATATAGGACGGAGTTAGTATATATCTCAATTAGAGAGCAAGGGTTGGAGTTGGTGAGGGGGAGGGCTTGTGTCCAGGCTGACTCCTCCCCCTCCCCAGTTCCCCACACCAGCCCACTTAAAGTGGAAGCAGCAGTGCCGTCTGGAGCCCTGTCAGTCAAAAGCCCTGCGGCCCTTTATGCAAATCAGTCTGTCTGTGGTGGACTGGGAGGGGAGGGGGGAACATGTCTAGATTTGTTTGTTATCCGTTATGCCCTCCCCTTCAATTCTTCCACTTCATCTTCTCTCTCTCTCTCTTTCTCTCTTTCTCTCTCTCACACACACACACAAACAAGCAAAGACTAAGCTATATTCAGTCTTTCTCTTCACCTTCCCTCATGGTATGCCTTGACACTTTTATTCCTCCTTTTTCTCTCTCAGGTCCCATAAACTGTCCACTTCTACAGCCTTGAGATGAGAAATTGTGACATAGCTGTGAAACTGGGAACCAGTGAGGTGAAGCATGCAATGCTACTGGGCTCTGGAAATTGGGTCGCATAAAAAAAAGGAGGCTAGATGTGTGTGTGTGTATGTGTGTGCGCGTGTGAATGTCTGTGCACATGTTTATAGATTGTAACACATCTTGTTCTCAAAAAAGGTGCAGGCTGAACTTGATTTTAACAGAAATTATTACATACTTCAATTAAAGAGGTTGAAATTTCTTTTTCAAAACGGGAACATAAATAAAATGTCCTCAATCAAACACACTATTATTTAGGTCAATTTTATAATTGATAATGCACCTTGTTTTGGAATTCTTTGAAAAAGCAGACAGGCTATTTAAAAATTCCTTGAGGAGAATCATCATAATTCCTCATCCCCTTCCACCAAAAAAATCCTCACTTTTCAAATTCGCAGAAAAGCATCAGGTTTGAGAAAACAAGATGTCTCAGTGCATCCCTTTGGAATACCCCCTGTTGTGAAATTCCTCGAGATATCAAACCAAGACAGACAAGCGAGACAAGAGCTGCAGTGATCTTTAAAAATCTGGTGACCAGACATCACCCATCACCAAAAAAGCAGCATCTTCATCTGTACAAATAAAAACAGCAGGTAAGTTTTAAACTAAATAAACATACAAATAGTCTCGGCAAATCTTCTGCTTGTCTCATCCATATCAGCAACTTCAAAAGTATTAATGATAAGATAGCAATGTCTGTCAAACGATGGCTAGATTTTTGGATGTTGTCCAAGTAAAGTACAGTAGAAAAATAAACTGAATTTTAAAACATTTACTAAATCATTTACTTATTAGAGTCAGTTTACTGAAGTTTACTACAACATGTAACCAAAAATACATTTAATGTATTTAACTTGAAGTGTACTTAATTGCATATTTTGTTGAGACCTATTTTTACAGTGTCTAATTTCTTCCTTTCCTTTGCTTTGTTAACACACTGTAAAGCCAATACACAAGGGTTAATATGTTTGAGGAAATTAGAGTGAAATAAACCGGCTGCATTGACATGCCAAAACTAGATCTGAAAAAGGGTGGGTGTGTGTGTTTGGTAGTAACAGTACTCACCTGTGGAGACCTGTTGTCTTTCTGTTTCACATCTAAAGATACATGTGAGAGCAGCACCACAATTCTGAAAGACCACATAATCATCATAACTTCAGTAGAGTAACAAAATATGACGTACTAAATATGAATACTAAAAATGTTGCCGTCATTAGGCCCTGGCGTACACAGCAGAATATTATAGCCGTACTCTTTTAGCAGGCCTTTACACAAAACGTGTACTTGCGTGTTAAAATCAGGGTGAAAAAGATTTTATAACAACTAATAACGAGATGCTGGAAGAACAGCTAGTAAGTTAAGCCTGGCTCAAACTACAGGATTTTAGCCTGATTTAGCCCCGATTTTCCCCTCCTGAAAATCGGAGCTAAAATCTTGTCATGTACCACGATCGGTCCCGATATTCGGCACAGATTATCTGTTAATGGGAGGAGTCATATACCAATGGAACTTTGCGCACAAATCGGGGCCGTCCCAATCATGTCAAACATGTTATATATTTAGGATTTAAGTCAGGTTGACGACGGCTATATGATTACACCAGTACTTTAACAATAACCAATGCACGGCCGCAAAATAGGTACCGTTATGGCCCCGATTGATAGTGGAGATGGACTTTTGTAGTAACAGGACAGTCTGAATAATGTGTGGAAAACGTATCACAACTGTAAGGAGAAAGAGAAGCGCTGCAGTGAAATCACTTCAGTTTTGAACTTACTGGGTGAGAACAGCTGCTACCTGGCTAGCTAATGTAAACATCATCATCTTGAGATCACGTGAGGCGCTCTCTCTGGCACGATAATCTTGATAATATCTTTTGGTGTGTAATGCGCCACGATGTTCAAATCCTGTGGTGTGTGCATGTTAAAGATTTGAGGGAAGATAATCTGCAAAGATTCTCCTTATGTGTGTGCTGCAACCAGATTTCATAATCGGTTAGGACTTTAACACTCCTGTAGTGTGAGCCCGGCTTTAGCGGCTGAAAACGAACGCAGAAAGGCTGAGTTTGTCTGAGAGAGAGCGACAGTTCGCGAGAGATGTCACTGCTATGTCAGCATGTCACTGCTAATAAGTGATTAATTGCAATTGAACCAACTCATTTAAACTGTTGATTCATTCAAAAAATCAAGTTGGTAATACTTTATAATAACAACACACTATGAATGATTAGTTAAGCATTAGTAAGCATTTATGTCATCCTTTAAAAACCATTGTTGCAACATTATTATGCGTTAGTAAACACTTTACAAGTGCATCTATAAATGCCTTAATCTTGAGCATATATATAATGTTTAATAATTGTATTTTCATACTTTATTAATGATCAGTTTATCATTTTATAAGTTACTAGTTATTTACAAACCAGTTATTTAGCAGTTGTAAGTGTTTAATAACACCATTTAGAAAGTCTAAGTAAATGATTTGCATTAATAAATCTTATTATTTAGACACATGCTAATAGTTGTTCGGTGTATTAATAAATGCTTTATTAACATGTTTCTGCTGTAATTCATGATTAAGTCAGGTAGTTATAAAGCATTTAGGAGTTGCCAGACGTCTGTTTTTGTGAGCTCATCTAAACTGAGGACTATTTATACCTTGTAAAGCATTTATCAAGCAGATGTACAGACTAATTTATATTCTAAACAGCAAAGTTAAACAAACACAACACAGATGGATACAGAACACAGATATATTTTTTAAATATTTAATCGTACAACTGTACACTTGATAAATGAAAAACAAACCTTCAGTTTAATAGAAAAAAAATTAAAGTGTACAGTTACACAGTTTTATCTTTTTTTGCATCTTGAAATGAATAGTTCTGTATCCCTCTGTGTTGTTTGTTTATTTTTTTTCTGTTAGGAAGATAACTGACCATTTGAATCTCCTTTGTACATTTAGATATGCTTATAAATCAAGAACAACTGCTTACTAATGATTATTAATGTGGGAACAATGATTTATAAAGGATGAACTGACTATTTACTAATGCTTAACTAATGATGCATAGCTTGTAGTTATTATAAAGTGTTACCAATAAATTTTCCTATTAAAGGCAGAAAACAAAGCAGTGCAGCACCAAACTTTAAACTTGCAGCTCTAATGAAATATAGCAACAAAGCAGTCGTAAGTGTTAATTTTCCAAAATTACGATTTATACATGATCTGAAAGCTGAATAAATAAGCTTCCCATTAATGTATGATTTGGATGGATAGGGCAATATGACCGAGATACAACTATATGAAAATCTGGAGTCTGAGTACAGAAAAATCGAAATGCTGAGAAAAACACCTTTAAAGTTGTCCAAACGAAGATCTTATCAATGCATATTACTAATCAAAAATTAAGTTTTAATATATTTCTGGTAAGAAATTGACTAAATACCTTCATGCAACATGATCTTTACTTACCATACTAAGGATTTTTGGCAAAAAGTTAAAATCTGTAATTTTGACTACATTCAATGTATTTTTGGCTTTTGCTACAAATATACCCCAGCAATTTAAGACTGGTTTTGTGGTCCAGGGTCACATATTTAGGATTCAGCCCCAGGCGCCAGATCCCATCAGAAAACATCAGTCCAGTAACATAACAGATAACCAAAATGAGTCTTATGTCAGTCAAGACGTTGACCTGAGGCAGGATACGAAGTGATGATGGTAAAAAGCAGTTTATTGAACATTCTTTGCGTATGCGTATGTCTCAATATTCACACTTCGTCTGACCAGCACAAATTCAAAATTTACTGTTATACCAAAACTGCTTCACACCAGCATCCCATTAACCTTCGGCTTCCAGAAACATTTCCCTTTATCTCTCTGTGTTCATACAGACAAAACAGATCACGAAACCCCACAAACATGAGATTGAACAAAAAATTTAAATACATAAGCTCAGAAAAATTTATAAAATATAGAAACATAATAAATGAAAGGATAAATAAATAAACAAAAATACAAATATAATAAAATGAAAATATAATAAAGGATAACAAAAATATCTAATGATAAATGATCAAATAGTAAAAATATCCAATAATAAATCATGTGAATAACAAGTGATTACAAAAATTATGGTTATAAATTATAAATAATTAAAAGCAAAAACATAAAACACACAATTTGCATGTGAAGATAAGGATCCTTCAAGTTTAATTATCACATTTAACCATATTGCAATTCTGTTCTTTCCATCTCCATATTTAAGTCCTCTTAAAATCATAAGTAAGACTTTCTTATGCAATTTATGACTTTTTAAAGCCTTTTTTCAAGCCTCTTTAGTCCAGGGGGGTCGAGGTACCTGGAATAAAAGCAATGTAAGTCACTTTGGATAAAAGAGATAATTGTGGGTTTTCTCTTAATACAAATAAATGGTCAATGTGGCCTGACTTTCTCAATGTTTTTTGGTCTTTTTCAAAATCAGTGGTTAATTAAATTGTGATACGAGTAATTAAACACTGGATAGCTGGCCAATCAGAGCACAAGTAGCTTTTTAGAATGATAAGCTATGTACAAATCGACCCATTTCAGGAAGGCGCGGCTTAGAGGAGTAACAATAATTTACAGTATGTGGAAAATAATGTTTTTTTTTAACCCATAAACACATTGCATTACACTAAATATACAAAATAATGTTCTTTTTGGCAACATCACATGTTAAAATGTTACAATGTTAAAGTGGCTGACAAAAGTACATTCTTATTAGGCAAAAAAAAACTAAAGCAGAGCTGTATAGTTATAATTTTAATGTTAATCATTCTAGTGTGTCACGTTCGTACTCAGTGCGGTGTGTGTAAGTCTGCACCTTACAACGCGGGCAGGGAGCAGAGGAGACAAGAGCT
>JAUCMU010000097.1:5710712-5740740 GCA_032275025.1 Enteromius treurensis | reverse complement strand
TTTGATAATGTTCAGTGCTTTGCTACAATCTGTATTGTTAAAAGCGCTATATAAATAAAAGTGACTTGACTTGACTAGAAGTTTCTTAGTGCAAATTATGGGTGCTTCAGAAATATGTTCTCCACCAAATGGTGATTAGGCCTGAGATTAAAAGCAGAGAAGAAGAGTGGACCGAATGAATTAAATGAAATTAGACAACAAAGCTATGTGTACAATACAGTTTAGGGTCCAATGCATTTGTATTAAAGGGATAGTTCACCCAAAAATGAAAATTATGCTGTCTTTTACTCACCTTCGAAGCATCCTTGGTGTATGCAACTTTTTTCTTTCAGACGAATATAATCAAAGTTCTAATAAAACTTGTCCAGACTCCTCCAAGCTTTTGAATGGGTTTTGAATGGGTGATAGCCGTTACACTTCGGAAGACGAGAAATAACGTGCGCGTAGTCATAATAAAACGTCCCTCACACAGCTCCGGGGGTGAATAAAGTCCTCCTGTAGCGAATCCATGCATTTTTGTATGACAAATAATCCCATTTCCCACTTAATAAGCACTTTTCTCTCACTTCTGCTGTCTGCTGAAACCAGAAGCAGTCATTTTTGGGTGAACTATCCCTTTAATTCAAATTTTGAACAGTATAAAACTACTTGATCTTGAGTGTAACTGTTGTTTTCTCTGGGCACCGTTGGAGGGGTGGGGGGCTGAGGTTTACATGTAGGTGGAAAGTAAACATATTTTATCACTCACAGAAGCTTACAGGCTGTAAATCAGGATCCGTGCCATATCACTCCTCATCTCTGGCTTGTAAAATGTATTAATGAGACCTGCCCCTTCTTATGAGTCCCCCCCCCCCCACACACACACACACTCACATGTACTTTGTGTGAAACAGACAAGCCATTTCCTCTGTAAATTGTTCCTCTCAGTAAATCATCATTTTATAATTGCTTCTGGCTTTTGTCAATTGTTGTTAGCAGGTAGACGTTAAGATGCAAATGTGTGTAATTACGCTTTGCTAAAGCATTGCTAAAGGTAACAAATGCTAAAATAGCATTTCTCCATCCATCCAAGTAACCACAACAGACAGCTGTGTGCTCCCTAAACTAAAACGCCTTTTAACTAAGCTGCATTTTTTTGCAATCGCACAAATCAAAGGTTTTGCCCCTGAAGACTTGAAATATTAGTATTTTTCAAATAAATTATGACGGTAGTTGTATCTGCCCGCTGTATCTTGTGTTTTATTTACTTTTTTTTTATAGATTTTTTCATCTTTCCCCCACATTACCAGCTTAAATACGATTTATTATTTCTTATACTAATCACTTTTTGTAACCATAAACACATTTTGTACATGTAGTTATGAAATATAATATAAATCCAAAATCTAAACTGTTTATATTTATAATTATCGCATAGAGTGCACTTGTACACATAATTAGGAGTTTTAACTTTCTCTTTTTTTTTTACTTTTATTTTTGTATTTCTTATACAAAATTTAAAAAACGCAAATAAACAAGAAAAAAGGGGAAAAGAAAACAAAATAAATAAAGATTTGAACAAACATGTTACCAGAGGCATTCTTACATCCTTCTTATACAGTTATTTTTATAACAATAACCCCCAAACATACACAAAAGTGTGTTACTCATCTGTGCTTATACAGTCTGAATATCAGTCATATCGTAAACGAACCCAAAGCACAGTCATTCTATTCTGCCTGTTCCGCATTCAATGAGACAAGGTACACAATTCAACATACTTGAGACTGTTTGAAACACTACAACTCTACAAATATGCAGATTATATAGAAAAGTGATAAAAAGATGATGTTTGATTACTTTTTGCTCACTATAAAAGACAATTTGGAGATGTGATTTTTACAGCGGGAGGCAAAACTAATCTAACCTCCTACAAAGCAGTATGTCAGTGTGCTTATGTGTCTGCAATCACTGTCTAAATAAAAGACACCGTCATAAATCTGCCACTGGAGGCACCAAAGTCACTGCATCTACAGTGTGTGTAAACACCTGACACGTCCCTGAACACACACACACACACACAGAGAGAGAAACGTGTACATACAGACAACTGTCGTGGGAAAACACAGCAAACCTATTTTGCACATCAACACATTACTCACAAAAACGTAGTAGACATGCCAGCTGCTTAAATCATCAATTTATTTCATTTACTAAGACTTTTATCTCTTATAAAGAGATATGTTATGGTTGCAAATGACTTGTTTTACTGTTTTGATTTCAGACAGTCATGAAATTCAAATGCTATTTAAAGGCATCTTTGAAAAGACCAACTCAGACATTCCAACACACATGTATGACAACGGCTGTTAGCTATTGTTTTTAGATGTGCCGATGATGCCTGTTGGCAAAAACATCCTAAGGCCACACTCCCTGAATCTAAGAAGAAAACTGAGACCTATACCATCATACAATGAGGGATTCTGAGGAAGTCTTTGTCTTCGATGGGGACAGTGGGATAGGGTGACCTATAGAGCCCTGGGCTACATCAGGGTGTGGCAGGGCCTCAGAAACAATGCTGGTTGTTGTTGGTCAGGTACTGCAACCCAAAACAAAGCACTGGATCTTTCTGAATAAAGGTCCAATGTGCTAATGTAAATGCTTTTATCCAACGCAACTGACACTGTGTATTTGAGGCATACATTTTTACATACATACAACTTTTTTGTTGTTGTTTTCATATTGTTTATTCAGTTAAAATGTATTTAAATGATCAAAAGTGACAGTAAAAACATTTTAAATGTTAATAAAGTATTTAAAATAAATGTTTTTTTCTTTTGAACTTTCCACTCCGGCTCAACAAAATTAATAAGAAGCACAACTGTTTTCAACATTGATATTAGCTCTATGTTAGAGTGATTTCTGTAAGATCATGTGACACTGAACTTGCTGAAGGAGACTTCTGTTTTACTATTTCCACTTTTTTATTTTGTTTTTGTGTTAGCATAAATATAGATTATTTTGGTAGTGTAAAAATTAATTATTAATGTTAAAAAAAACTTCCATCATATCTAGAGCTGTGGTTTAGTGGTACATGATTTGACACATTGATCTGTGGTGATTTGAATCTTGAGTCTTGAAACATATCCTGTACTTTCTTCTCTGACTACCTAATTAAAAAAAATAATTTTAAATATATATATGTGTTGTTGGGAAAACTACAAATTTCACTCACATGGAACAGTATATTGCTTATTTAAAGTTTTTTTAAGAAATAGAAAATTATAAGCAAAATAGTAGCATGTTTATAAATTAGAGTACAGTAGAAAAGGAGAAACAGATTAGGCATAACAAGCCAGAGCAGAGTCCTCCAGTCTGTTGCTGGATCCGTCCAGAACTTGCTCATACCTGTATCATCCTCAGTCTCTGCTGCACACCTGGCCAGGCCTCCCTTTTAGGTGTCTCCCAGACACGACACAGCATGCTTATGTGTGTGTGTGTGTGTGTGTGTGTGTGAGAGAGAGAGAGAGAGAGAGCAAGAGTGTGCTAATTTCTTTAAAAGGGACTTTCCCGCTATATTACTCCAGTGGGTTATTTGAAAGACAATGACTTTGAACACTTACAAGTGTTTGTGATACAATATTTTTAAAAACTGAGCTTTTTAACATCTGTCTTTGAAAAGTTTTCCAATACTAGGAGAAAAAGCATAGCGTAGTAGCGTAGCTATTCTCTGAGAAAGTAATTAAAAAGAGAAAAAGCCTTCTGACAATTTGAGAGTCAAGCTGGACCTCTAGTGTTTCTCACAAAAAACAAGAGTAAAGTTTTTCTCTCTGTCTCTCTCCCTCTATCATTCTCCGCCGAAGCCCCTCCTGGTGGGAGGGGTAACCCCCCGTGTCAAACTTCAAAGAGGAGACTGAGCTCCTCTTGCATTCATCTCAGTCTACCAGCTTAACCACCGAGTTCAAACAGCTCACCCACACCCTGTGAGATGAGGACTGGAGGAGCTGCACACAGCACAGAGACAGACACTAGCGCGAACACAAGCACATACATGTACACAAAAGCTGCAAATACACAAACTTGCATGCGCACACTTGCATAGAGCTTCATCTTAATGTTCGGAGACATTTCTGAGTGCAGCCTTTCAGAATGTTCTCCTGAAACGGCTCTGGAACACCTCATGGTAGTAATTTTCATTCTTCACCATATCCAAGACGGAAGGACTCTGCTGACCTAATTTTCGAAACCGCTATTGGTATCATGCTATTAGAAAAGGTGGAACATGTACAGAACAATTATATAAAACAATTAGTCAAGGTCATTACTTCTGACTGAAGGAATGACAGTACCATTACGTATCATTGAGTCATTGTGTTTGTTGCATAGCAACATTATGCCAAAAACTATATCTTTCAGTGAAAGAATGACACTTAAAGGGATATTTCATTCAGAAATTAAAATTGTCTCTTTATTTTGCAGAAGATGTTTTTAACATTGTTTTAGCTGTTTTGTCTACACAATGAAGGTCAGGTGGTCAAAAAATTTTACTTTTTACAAATTAGATATATTTATATCTTCTAATGTGTTCTACAGTAGAAGGCAAGTGAATAGGATGTGTAAATTATGATAGAAAATTTGTGTGTTTATTATGACTTTAAAATAGTAACAAATACAATTAAAAAACGGTGTCCTTAACATTTTTGATATGTAGGAAAATACTTCTAAAATATGTCAACTATGCTTTGTGGTATACATTATATACAAATAAAATACTGACTTTATTATTTGTGGTGAAACATTTCATGCTTCAAATATTCAAACAGGCTTTAAAGGCATTTATTCAAAAAAAAGAGATAGACAGCAGCTCTAATATAGCACAATTTTGATTGTCGGCCCTCATATGAGAATAAGAGCGCTTACTAGTGCTACATTAAGTGCTGACTTCAGTGGAGTACTTACTCTCTGCCCTAGATTCAGGCAACCCACACTAGAGCTCTATATACAGTCAGAAGCTCTGAGCAAATTGCGTCGGATACTGACACTGAAGAAAAAGGTGAATGACATTTAATTTCAGCAGTCATTTAGGATAAAAACAGTGCTTCACCTAAATGAGCATTAGTGACTTTATACCGAGGCAACAATGTACACGCAACTCCATGTCTATTTCCGATGAGGTCTGGGCTTTAGTTCGAATTTGTTTACAACAGCAATTTTTCTCTCTCAAATGAAGCTTTATTTAGATTTGGATCAGTCAGAAGGCCTAAAGGGGTGGTTGATAAAAAAGGGCAAAGCATAAATGAAATGCTTTTCAAGTACGGCAGCGTTTTGCACTCGTCGCAGAACAGAACGAGGCGCGCGTTATTAACAAGAACTTTGCAAACTCAGGAAGATTTTCTCTAGGAGACTTGGAAAGTACCCGCTCCCTCCCTTTTCTCCCCTCTTCTTCGTGAGAGAGAGCATGTGTGTTCGATTAACATTTGCTGGAGTATTTGTTTATGGAGTGCTCTCTCTCTCGCTATGGCCCCACCCCTGGAATTCCGGGTGTTCCATATTTCCCGAACATGGTTCAGGAATTCTTTGACCTGATTCCACCAACTCTTAAGACCACGTCTCACTTTTTTTAAACCAAAACTGCAGTGTTTAAAAACACATGCATAGCTTATTTAATTTCAGCGCTAAATACATGACATTTCGCATTTATTTCTGCAAGCAAAGGAAAAAACTATATTTGTAAACTTTTTGCAGAACAAAAAAAAAAGTCTGAAACACAACAATGTGTCTGCTTTTGACCCCCTCCCCTATCTTTCTTTCCGTCTTCCTCTCTCTGCTTTTCTCAGCAGACAAACATGTCTTGTTAATCCTTCTGGCTTACAAAACTATTAACAGGAAATGCTTCTTTTGCATTGGACAAATGTAACGTTTCAGTCTTGATTAAGAACAAAAGCATTATTTTTTTTAATTAACTACATTACATTAAATATTCTTTCAAACAAGCTGTCAGAGTTTAATTTAAATAAATACATTTCTATTCAAGGAAGGTCAAATAAACAGGTCAAGGAGTCTAAAATTAGATTTGTCTTTCACATTCAACCGATTGTTGGCTATACAAACCCTCTCTCAATCCACCCTCCCTTATGTTCTGTAGGGTAAAAACCATTTCATTCTGTCTGGGAGAGTGACAGAGTGGACACCAGTAGAGGGAGCGTATGAAGAGTGGACTGCACATGTAACCAACCTATAACGCCACTTCCTGAGAAGAATTTCCTCAGTACAGAGACACTCCCTACAGCGGCACACTACGCATCCAGCAGCAACCCACACTCTTCTGAAGGAGAGCAGGCCATGTTTGTTTAGCGTTCCAAACATAGTCATCTACGTCCGAGCTTGTGTGCATAGCCTACACATATGAGAAGAAACAAGAGCATATGAGAAGCAAAGAGAAATGCTGCATGTTTAATAATATATTTTAGGCATGTACAAGCTAAAAATTCCCATGTGAGATACATATTGTTCATAACAGCATTTATCATCATAAACATGTATAATACAAATGCAAATATTTCTAAAATGTAAACCTGAAATACTAGATTTTTTGAGATGGGATTTCTAACATTATGATTTTGTCTTGATTTCAATGACTATTTGTTTATATGTGACCCTGAACCACAAAAACATAAGTAGCACTGGTCTATTTGTTGCAAACGCCAGCAATATATTGTATAGGTCAAAATGTTTTTTTTATGCCAAAAAAATCATGTTCCATGAACCTATTTTTTACATTTTCTACAGTAAATATATTGAAACTTGATTTTTGATAAATATGCACTGCTAAGGATTAAATTTGGACAACTTTAAAGGAGATGTTCTTTTATTTAACACTCAGAATCCAGATTTTCACATAGTTGTATCAGCCAAATATTGTCCTATCCTAACAAACCATACATCAATGGAAAGCGTGTTAATTTAGCTTACTAGAGATACTATTTAAATTTTTTTTTTAAAACTTACCCTTATGACTGGTTTTGTGGTCCAGGGTCACATATGTAATCAAGTTTAAACTACTTTTTGTGTTTAATAAATAATCTGCTGAAATATGTGGATCAATATGCTGATAGAAAACAACCCTATGAGAACCAGAAAAATTGGAAAATGCTTTTAGTATCTTTTAGATCTCCATTTTGCCTGTGTATGCTTGTCATTACTGGCAGAGCTGATTTGATGTTCGTATTTTCAGAGGAAATTGTAACTTCTAATATTTCACTCGCACATACACACAGCGGTCTAAGCACTTCAAGGAGAAATGGGCCCTCTGCAGGAGAGCATTAGTAGGCGAACCTCGAAATCAACGCAAAGTGTCACCACAGCCATCGGATTCGTGACGCACACAAGCTGAAGGATAAAAATAGGGCACCGGCTACACTCTTGAGAACGGCCATGTAGCTGACACTTCCACGGGCGCTCAAATTTCGGTGCGAAATGTATGTTATGAATTAGTTTGGAGAGAAAAAAAACATTTCTTGCTAATTCGCTCGTTCCTCCGCTTCTAAAGTGGTGCGTGCTGCACGCGCAACCTCTGTCTTCCGCTGTCACCCTGCAGCGCGCGCACGTGGGCGAGCCCGCGCACGCTCTGTTGAGCTGGAGGGAGGAGTAGGCACGCAAGTAAAACATGCATCCTAACATAAGGACTGAGGAGCATTTCACTTGTGTCGCTACAGCATTATAGAACACATTTTATTAAGGACGATGCATATTTCAGGAGTCACTCTCACGCTGTTTGCTCGTTTGTTGTTTTCGAAGAAGCATCGACATCTTTCACGTAAAATGGAATGTAATATTCTTAAACATTTGACGTTAATATCAAAATGTTAAATACATAACTTTTTATTTTGTTGCTTGCTTACTTTAATTGTATTTCACGCGTGGTAAGGTTTACCTCAATGTCCATATCCACCTAGAAGCCATCAAAAATACACCCCCCTTCGACTGAAGAGGGTAGTGAGGAGAATAATTTCTGGCACTGTGAACTACAGCCGCGGTTAAGATAATCTAATTTTAATTTTAAGCAGATGATGTTTTACCTAGAGTAAACAACTACAAAGTCTTGGAGCATTTTTAAAATCCTCTGGGTCATTGAATTTTGTACTTTGGTCTGAACCAAGGCTGCCATTCATGTTGAAATCAATGAAATTGATTACCAGATCAAGGACATAGCTAAAGAAACCCCTTTTTCTAGCTCTTAAAAAGAGAAAGGCTGTGTTTCTAAACTCAGAAATAAAGGATAGCAACAGATTTTATGAAACACACACACATAAACATGTGTAAATATGCATTATAGAGAAAATGTACATTTAGTAGATATTCTTACTCCATAGAATGCATTAACAACTCTGAAAATTGAATGAATTCTGAATAATTTGTTGTGTATTTGACAGATCTTTGATGCATGCAATCTCATACATGCTCGCAATTGCATAGCAACATCATATAAAAGAGTAACTTTATAGATGGAACTGAAGATGGAAAAAGTAAACACTTTATGTTAGAAGAAACCACTACAGCACTCTGTAGCTAAGGTAAGTAGTGAAATAGCCCACTACTTAAGTTTAGTTGGAATAAAAACTAAATCTATTGAAATGAAAATAATATTTTCTTAAATACGGTCTGTGCTCTTTATCGAGAATATAAGCAAATACTCAAACACTGTGTATGTGTGTTTGTGCTTGTGTTGTAGATAAAAAGAGCTATAAAAAGAGTTTATGTTTGTGTGTGTGTGTGTGTACCTGTGTGAAGGAGAGATACAGCTCCCTCTTTCTTTCATTCTCTGTATCTCTCCAGTTCCCCTCCCCACCACCCCCATCTCTTTGGTGAACACACCCTCAGTCCGTGGCATGCAGATGAGTCTCAACAGGTTACAGGAAGCTGAAATTCCAGAAGAGCTAGAAAGGCTTAGACAGGAGAGGCTCATTTGTCACATATGACATCAGCTCTCAAACATTTCTTAAGAAAGTCTTCGATTCTTCTAAAAACTAGGCTGCATCTTAAGCAGGGCTCTTCATTTTTAATTAATTAGATCATTAAAGGTGTTATGTTTAGGCTGTTTTTTGCCATATAAACTGGAGTAGCCAGCCCAAATAGGACTTCAAACCGTGCACTTAGCAGTTATTTAATGGTTGCAGCGTTGTATTTATTAATATAGTAATATAAATAAGCTACAAAATAAGCACAAAGGGTTTTACCCAATACAGTATGTATCATATCATCGCATTTCTTGCAGAACTAATGCAGAGAGAAATTGTCCGACAGACTTTGGTGGAAAGCAGGCGACTTTCCGACCGTTCGCTCAGCTTGCTTTACGGGAATAGAAACATGCGGGGAGATACAATCATTACCATGGAAACCAATCTTGCCTGAGGAGGATGGGGATGGGGAGGTCAGGACAAGTGGTTGCCTTGGAAACCGCACACATCGCTCACGCTCAGAGCCCTCCCTAAGCGGGCTGACGTATTGCAAAGGGGGTCGACGACTTTAATTGGCCGAATTTCAGCCTCTGGGCTTGACACCTCCCTCCCAACACAGTTCGTGCTCTTAAAGGGGAAATAAAAAATACAATTTGTGAGCCGGATCTAAAAATACTTCAGCAAAGGATAAGTCAAAATGGTGCACGAAAATAGGCTATGCAGGCTTATTTGGTCAAATGTCGCTGACTGGTGATCCTGCTCTAGACACAAACACAAATAAAGTGAATTGCGCAACTGACAAACGCAGAAGGGACACGAGAGCAGTTGTGTTTATGGGTGATACAATACTGCAGCTAGCGCAAAACTTAAAGACTAAAATGTTTGACTTGAAAACTCTCTCCCACAAGAATGTGCATATTACTTTATCATTACATAGCCTATATAAAAAAATAATATCTGTAATACGCTAACTTGTAATACGAGATGCATATTTGCGCTTTATTTAGGCTACTTGTCAAGAACGTCATATTCTTTTAAAAGCACGCTTGAACAGGGACCAAACGTAACAAAGCACCAACACACATAAATCACTTTTGTATGATAAAACAAAATGTTTCCAAAAAGTATCCACAGATAGAAGCATCTCACCGTGCGAAGCACCATCGCGTTATACGCGGTAAATGTAATCTACCAGACTTCGATTAAGAGAAATATGTTACAGATCAATGCACTTGCCTCGTGGGTTCATTTACGCCTTTGGAGATGTGTCAGGATATATTTTTACCTCAGCAGCATTGTCAGTCACGCTATAGTAGGCTACTGTCAACAAATGTCTACTACAGGGTAGAACGTATGGTGGCGTCCGACCCTGTGAAATTGCATCTTGCGATTTATGTTAAGTTGATTACTTTGCCTTTAAGTTCACAAGGCATCCATCTGCCAAGCGGGGAAAGCTCCGCCCTGATATTTCACCCACTGGTCCTCCTGCCACCAGAATGCCCGCGAGTGTCCTGAGCAACGCAAATCACACTTCAAATCCCACAATGCTCCTCCTTTTATAAAAGTGATTCAGTGACGCCTAAAGACCGGGGAATGTAGTTTTTCCTCACGTTAATTTGGAAATACGCTCATTAAAAATAAAAATGATATTTTTGAATTCCCATTACCTGTGGTTTTCGTATTAAATAACGCAGCAAGGAACAGAAAACTGGCTTAGGTGAGACTGTACAATGATTATTAAGTTATTGAATATTGAGTGTGTTATGTCAACGTTAAAGTGCGTGTCAGCAATCCATGTATTACAACGTTTTTTTTTAAATCAGCAATATGCAGTTGAAACGTTGTTTTTAACGTTGTTTTTAGTCATACAAACGTAAACCTTCATGGTAAAAGACATGACATTCATAGTAGCCTTAGTTATACTAAATCAGTTTACTTTTGGATACTTGCATCATTGTTGTGTGTTTTTGTAATCTTTGTTCTGACCCAACTAAAGGATATCACTGAGGTATGGAGCAATCATATCTCTCATGGAAGACAATAAGAAAGAGGTGATCACCTCAACTAACAAGAAAACAGTAAATCTTCATATTCTCTCTGGATCATTTAGAAGAGAATTAATTTTCTTTCTGATGATGGAAGTTTATAGCCACTGACCTCTATCACAACTGGAGAGATAGCTACCATTGACTGATGATTCACTGTCGCTGGAGTAGTGTTTATGCTTTTTCTGTTTAACGATAGGCTATAGCCTATATGACACAATGGGACATGACAGAACATGTTGTAAATAAATGTTTTATGTGACTTTAAATTAAAAAAAAGTTCTGCTCAAGCTCACCTAGCATTTCTGGTGCTCTAGAGGCAGATGCAAGCCAATCTTGATCTGAAGTCTTTCAAGAAAATGTTCCTGTGCAACTAAGATAAAATGTTATGTCAGATTCAGATGAGAAATTAGAAAGTGTTTCCCAGTGTATTTTTAAGCCGTAATACAAATTTTGAGATTGTTCTTGCAGCCTTTATACATGTTATTATTTGTACAGTAGATAGTTAATTCATTTTATATTATTTTTATATTATTAATTGTTTTCTAAATGATCTAAACTAAACTGTCTTGGGAGAGTAGCCATGGGAAGGTTTTATTTACTGTTAAATTATTAATAGCCTTAAACTTGTATTTACTAACAGTTGTCATATAGTAATAGTAGTAATAAAAATAAATACTACGTGTTCGGCATTTCTAATCTCTTATTCAACATGATCTGTTTCTACAATTTTTTTATATGTAGTCTTTATGATCAAAAAAGTAAAGTAAATTGTAACGAAACCTAAACTGATTGATCTTGAAATCTCCATTCATTATCCAACAAGTGTTTTATAGGGCTATTTACACCACCTATAATCACTGAATGTGGCACTCTTACCACACCCTCTTGAAACTTATGTGCTTTGAAAAAATGTGAAAATGTCCAGCAACTTGATGTTGCAAATCTGTGAAAGTTAAAAGCAAGCTTTTAGTGCCCTAAGTATCTGTTTAAAGTGCTGCTAACTCCTAATGATGAAGAACTATTGTTTGGGGTTTGCAGATACTGAAACGGACCCCAAAACCCGTACCCGTGAGTAAGGTCAGTATATAATTCTATTAGATTCTATTCTATTAGATAGATAGATAGATACATAGATACATAGATAGATACATAGATAGATACATAGGCAGACAGATAGAGAATAGGGAATATATAATGTTATGACCCTAAATGAGAGGTGAAGCTTCTTAATTCAGTTCTATGTTTAGAGGCCCATTAGACAAAATTAGCCTGCATTAGGACTAATAGTCTGCAGTCACTAAATATCTGTGTAGAATTCTGATGTGTCTCAAACTTCTTTTGGCATAGCTGGAAAATGACAGGATATAATTCTGTAGTTCTTTAAAAGGTAGAAAGCCTGCTCATTTGAAATGGTTAATGTGGTTAACATATGGTTAATGTGATGAACTACACACCTGTGGTTACTCTGCTCTGACACCTGTATGAAATTGAGGAGAACTGACTTCATCCACCAAAAATAACTGAAATTAGATGATAAAACGTACTTGCAAAAAAGAAAAGTTAGACTGGACAAGCAGTCTTGCATCATTTGCAGATGCCACTTGGTTGGATATTTTTTTTTATAATGCAATGACATTCATACACTTTAGATGTGTCTTAAGTGTCCAAATATTAATATGGAGTGGATGAATGCACTGCTGCACAGATGTGTTGCATGAAAGAACTGATGCAGCACTGGCAGATTTA
This sequence comes from Enteromius treurensis, assembly GCA_032275025.1. Taxonomy (NCBI): domain Eukaryota; kingdom Metazoa; phylum Chordata; class Actinopteri; order Cypriniformes; family Cyprinidae; genus Enteromius; species Enteromius treurensis. Next base: position 5,728,010 of record JAUCMU010000097.1, on the reverse strand, counting down.
TTAGCTAGTCAGTTTAAAGTTTTCACTACTCAAAATCTAAATGTCTACGTTCTGGACCAAAGTAACTATATGTGTGCATTTATTCAGTTAAACTGGGTGCTGAATATTAAAAACAGCTTTATTGTTAGTGTCTTAACATATTTTTCACATTCCAGTATTTTTTAATGCATGGCTGTAGCTACTCTTTTCATGGTTAATGTTTTGTAATATGAGTCGGTTGCCTGTTACTTGTTTATTTATTATTTCTACGTTCTATACATTTTGGGGGTTCCTGGTTTTGAGCATTATAAAAATGCGAAGATGTAAGTTTTAGTACTTATTGGAGATCTGGGGTTGTGTGTGTGTGTGAGAGAGAGAGAGACCATCAGAAATATTAAAATGATTCTCTTAAATGATTGCCTAAATAGCAATTAGACCATGCAGCAAATAGTTGACATGCACAGAACCAAATCTGATATTTAGAAAATTCTATTCAGTTTAACACAGTTTGTAGAGGTAGACTGAAGTCATTTGGATGTAGTCTTCTGTTATTTTATTGTGTTAATGGTTATAGAGTTTGGTGAAGAAATTACACAACAGTCATTTGTGGAGGTTTACAGAATCGTTTCTGCCCTTAAACTTATAGCATTTTAACAGTAGAGGTCTCTGAGCTTAGATGATCTGAATATTTGCCGCAAAGTCCAAAAGATAAATATCAGTGGGAATATATGTTCTAAAATAAATACTAGCTTTTATTAAATCAGTGTTGTCCACAATGTCTTTAATCAGAATGAAAATGTTCTTGCTCAAGATTTGAACTGTCAATATACACCTCACTATAAAAAAAAAAACTATATTTGAGAAACATAATACAATTAATATGTAATACATATTTAATAAAGTTTATATTACCTAGTATGTCAATTAGCCTACATTTGCGGTCTTTCTGTCAGAATCATCCATTACATTAATGTTTTTTCTTTCTTAAATATAGTCTAAAATAAAACAGCATTAAATATATGGATGAATTTACATGTTTATGATCAATAGTGTAACGTTTCATGTCCTGGTAAGGTTTGTATGTAAGTTGCAAATGAGTATGTTTTTAAAATATGGATTACCCAAAAGAGAAAATTTTGTTTTAATTATCTTTTAAATGGCCAGGTTGTAATAATTAATATATAGTGCTTTTCAGTTGTGTTAAACTTACAGTGCTTAGTACTTTTTACAATTATGAATGAAAAGATTTGAGTGAATTTGTGTCAGATCCTTGAAGCAGTCTCTCCTGCACACATGACAAGAGCACGCACTCCGATGTACAATGCGCCTCATGAGAACATTCCAGTTTGGTAAAGTCAGTTTGGAATTTGAATAGCACAGAAGAACCGCCTATTTGTGATTGGACGAGATCAAAACCTCTGGGTGGAATTTGCTTGTCACTCAACGGTATTCTCGGCTTCTGATAGGCCGGCGGCGAAGTGGGCGGAAAGTTCTTCGCCATATATATAGTATGGCAGCGAGCGCAGGCTAATGATTGCCTACGCTCACACGCCGAGGCAGAAACGACCACGTTCAATGTTTCTCCACAAAGCTGACTTAAGCCATCGTCCCCGCACGAAATACCGTGATTCTGACTAAAATAAAGTTTCCTTCGTCGGAGAGGTGGGAGACCATCACGACCCCCGACCATGATCAACACCATGGAGTGTGGAGTGGATGCACAAAGTCTCATTTCGATATCTTTACGAAAAATCCACAACTCCCGTACGCAGAGAGGAGGAATCAAGCTGCACAAAAACCTGCTGGTCTCCTATGTACTGAGGAACGCCAGGCAAGTCTACATGAACGAGAAGTACGCCGAAATCTACAGAATGCAGCAGTACGAGGAGGTGATGACCGTCTGCAACGAGATCCAGGAGCTGAACCCTCTCGATCTGGTGGAGGACTGCGAGGAGCAGACAGGGGACTGCTGCGGCAGCGCGAGCGAGTCTTCGAGCCTCTGCGGTGCGCTCCTGCCCGTTAGTCACCAGGCTCCTTCGGCGCAGCACATCCAGCCCAGCAGCGCCTGCTCGGTGCCCCTGGCTCTCCAAAGCGAGGAGGTATGCAAAGCGCAGGACCCCTCGTTCTACAGCAGCTGCTGCGCGGAAGCCTACCCCGTGTCCAACTGTGACTTTTCGCCGGTAAGCAGCATGCACTGCAACAAAACTACAGTGCTCGATTTAGACACGCATGTCGTTACCACGGTAGAGAACGGGTATTTGCATCAGGACTGCTGCGCTTCGCTCCAACAGTGCTGCCAGGGCGCGCAGAACCCGGCCAAGAAACGCAAGCTTGACTTTGGGTACTACGTGTCCGAGATCGAGGAGGTACCGGATTTTACGCCGTGCAAAAGAGCGAAATTTGAGGACTCTTCATACGCGAGCACGGAGCCCTTGGACACGTCGAACATTTCCAACCTCATCTCAATCTTCGGCTCGGGGTTTACGGGACTGGTGAGCAGACAAGCGGACTTGGAGCAAGCCTTAAACGGACAGTTCTGTAGCAAACAAGCCCTGGCGAGTTTAGGGGCTTGGACAAGAGCTATTGTAGCCTTTTGACTCTGTGGTTAATACGAATACAGATACTTTACGGGGAAGAAATTGTACAAAGTCTAAGACAAATTGACTTTTATTTTTGCAGCAAAGTTATTTAAGCCTTTTTATTTGGGTTTGTTTTTAGTTTCGTTTCAGTGGGGGAGGCAGACAGTGGTGGTAGCCTACCACTTGTGATGATGTATCCTTTAAAACAAACGTCGATAGTACAACAAGCGTTTTAAAACCAAGTTGAATTTCGTTGCCTTAAACCCAACGCAGACTGCTAGCTATGGCCACAAACATGGAAAGTCTCTGAATGTCTCGCTCGCGGATTGTTTCTTTTCTCTCTCCCTTCCCAGGAACTTTCACAAAGATGAATTGTAAAAGAACATTACAGCTCATGTAATGTTGGGAATAACAGGCTGCAAGCGGATAAGCCTATATACCCACTGCACGCTTATTGCTCCCACACAGAAGTCACTCTTTAAGCAACCGTGTCACATTTTCTAACGTTTTAACGACTACCAGTTTACCAGTAGAACAGGCTACAACAACAAGACTATCTGAGCTCGTGCTACAGGAAGAGGACTGGCTTACACAGACTACATTCTGTAATATCACACAAGGCAATCAAATAGGCTAATGAAGGTGCAATATTTGAACCCCCTCCCTGTCGCAGTTTGTTGTTTTCTGTATTCTCAAATGTGCTGTTGAACGCGGCGAGGACTGGAGCGTTTTGTTGACTGCACTGACCTACAGCTCCAGTTCCTCTGAGCGTGTTTGTAGTTCGCCTATGCCAGTCACCTCATCAACACTGAACGTTGGGGCCATTAATTAACACTACAACTCCCACAATGCACGCCGTGATTTAATCTGCCAGGTTTTTTGTTGGCTATCCAGTCTCCAGCGTTAACCATTTCCCGCCCCCTTGCTCTCAGAAAAAGTTTAAGCCTTCACAGTAATTCATGATGCCAGCATTTGCTTGGTTTTGTGGGTTTGATTTTATTTTCTACAATCTTAGTCCTTTTGTTCTAAAAAGGCAATCTCATAAATTAGCCATACGTCCTCACATTATATAAGCACTATGTGTACTGAATTAAAGACGTTTTCAGACGTATTCTCCATATTTTGTTGGTATTCTTGTATTTTTGTGCATATTAAATTGTATATCACCGGGTAAAACTGTTTTAGAAAGTATTTGTTTAAAATTTATAACCTTAATAAAAAATGAAACTTACTTTGCACTGCCTCTTTTTTGATAAACCAAGAGTGTCCATTATAGCTGCCTTAAAATGTAGGCCTCATGACATTGAGATTTGCTCAATTAAACAACACAGCAATATGCAAAATCCAACATCCTTAGCACGTCTCATCTGCCATATCCACAACAACTGAGGTCATATTCATTGTATATTTGCCACATATTCCATACCTCACTGTTGGTGAAGTAGCAGAGAAATCTGTTTATCTGAGTTATATTTCTAATCAAGTATTAGTCTACAGAACTATAGGACAAACATTTCTAGAACTCGATGGTTCAAAACCGCCCAATACTCTGCATTTAAGTTCCTAAGTGAATATTCTCACTATTGTGTTGGATCACCTGAAATTTAATTCTAGATATATGCCATTACCTGTGGGATATAAAACTGTCACTGCAGGCCAAGAATAGAACATCTCATGAAAGGGAAAGTATAGGTACACACACAAAAACAGAGCATATAATTCAGTAAAGCCTACATTCAAAACTAGCGTTTTGAAGCAGGGACCAGACTCCTAAAAGGAGCCTAAAAGTAAACTTTTCCCTGACACAAGCGTCACGTCCTATTGGCGGGCACTGTGTTGACTTTTTTTTTTTAGCCAGAAACTCTCGCTAAACTTGCAGACTGTGTTATCTCTGCTGTATGCCACATGGTGGTGTTCTTCAAAATCAATGAATGAAGGTATTAGAGCGCCTATGTAGCGGCACCTCGGGCTGACCTCGAATCCGCTGCTCCCTGCAACCCCCTCCACCCTCCCCTCCCTGTCCTCTCTCTGGTCTCTCTCTCTCATCTCCAGCCGAAACCTCTCGACTCCTCTCAATCTGAGATACCGCAGTACACCCGACACATCAACGTCCAACATGCATAGGCTGTTATCAAGTCGTTGTCATGGCTATTTTCGACGAGCTGCTTCGCGCGCGTTTAAATCTCGCTAAAAACGCAGGTAACTCGGTTGCGCGGTGTGTTGCGTTTCGAGGCGTTTAAAAGAGTGAAAATATGTTGTACGGTTGCATTGCGACGACACGTCCGTGAAATTACTGAATGATTCAACAAGGTTAAATTAATGTCGGCTATAAAATGAGCGTAGAACGTTGCGTTTGAGACTTTTTGTGCGTTTTTTCCCCCGAACAGACTGATTTGGGGGGGATTGGCGTTTATGCTAGCGTTACCAAATCTATTTTATAAAAAGTCCTTTGTATATTCGTTTTTATTTTTGACAGGGCGACGCACAACCGGGTCTGTGTGGTGTGTGGCGAGCTCCTCCGCGTGGTCAACGCGAGAAACGCTACCGTGGAGAGCGAATGCAGACATTCTCATTTTACATGATGGAAGGATCCGTGCGCCTTCAATTATACACGCACACAGAACATTCAACATAGATAGCGCGCGTTTCATTAGTCGGTGGACGTGATATATGTACTAAATACATTTCTGTTTACACCTTTCAAAATGAGCAGCCTTGTGAAGCGGGCTCAGTGGTAACATCAAATGTTAATGAAGACAAAAGGCACGACTTTAATCTTATCTTATCTCAACTGCGCCTGTTGAAGTCAGCAGAGGTGCCTGTGTCTGAATACAGCTGAATAGAAACGGGGGAGGCGGATGGGTGTTGGGGGTAGACTCGACATGCGTTCATGTCAATTACTCAGCAAGCTGTGCGGAGTTTCACAATGGGGCGGCTGGACTAGAGTGACTGGGCAGATGCTGAATTTTTGCAACCACCGAAAATGACTCGACTGAAACTACAGAATGTGAATTGGCCTGGCCTGCATGTAGGTTTTGTTAAGACCAACATAAATAATTAAATAAAATAACACTATACAAGCAAACTTGCTTCAGGGATATCGTTTCTTTATATAACAAAACTCAAAATCACCTTATGGAAAGCTTTTTTTTTTTTTAGCATCATGCTTTCAGGTTTAAATGTACACAAGTAGATATATAATAAGCGTTTTACCTAAAATCATAAATTTGAAAAATAAAGAATAAAAATATTTTGCCTACATATCTTTCTCTTTATGAGGTAATGAAACCTTTTATTTGAATTATATACAGATTTAGATGATTTATAGCATGTCACAACTATTGAAATATTTTTAAAAATCTGTGAACTGTGTATTGGATGAGGAAAAGAAACAACAAATTGTTAAACCTGGTAGGCCTCTGTACAATTGTAAGAGTCACAGTATTAGTGATTGATTAACTTAAAACTTAACTGTGTAGCTTGGGAAGTAAATAAACAGCATACTTTATGTTCCATTATTAACTCATTTGTTACATTTAAGCAAAAAAAAGTATCACTTTTATTAAATACTCTCAATGGAAAGTAAATTGTAAAATATGATATCGACTATGGTTAGTCTTTTGAAACTGAGACTACACTTATATGGAAAAATATGGAGCTGTAGCAACAAATGGTTTAAGCAAATCCTTAGCCGTAATAATGAATTAGGTCATTTTAACGTACACATCTTAATTTAAAGCATTCCAGTTTGCAGCTGGCTGCTGACACCCAGCTATAGGAATGATCGTCTTGTAACATTTAACACCCAGCGCTGTGATTCCCAAAAGTACATCAAAGAGATCATTGGTGCCAATGGTTTCAACAATCTACTTAGGCCTACAACGCATTTAGGAAAGGCTGCCCAGGCTTGTTAGTTCCATATTAACCCATGTAAAACAAAAAAGGTTGGATTCTTGAAGATACAGTTCATCAATCTAATGTACTCGCTAATTGTGCAGATCTATGAAAACTTACTCTGTGAAAGATAAATATTTCTGCTGATGTAAAAGAGTTCACAGATAGACTTCCTTAATAAAGCAACAAAAGCTTTTTTTTAATGCAGTAATTTTAAGTTTAGAAAATAAATGTACTTTACAGATGTTGCATCATGCTAAACGGCTGGATCCGAATTAATTTCTTTAAATTAGCAAACGGAAGACTACTCTGTAAAGCTACATGTGGCTGTTTAGAAACTATAAGGGTCTTCTTAGCATTTTACCCGTCCTATCTTCAGTAAAGTGAATCTGAAAGAAACAAGCACAGCCAAAAATGTAAAACTAAAGTGGTTGACAACTTATTAATGTCTTACATAGGTAAAAATGACACTTATCAAAACCACTCACAGCACCACATGCCTCAGCAATCTTTGATACATCAACAGCAAGATGTTCACTCCAAGTGCCTTTTGAGACACTGATGCTCCATGAACTCACAAACACTCACGCACACATTATTTTTCATTGGCTTCAGATCTTTGCACACAGGAAATAGAATCCATTAAACCAAAACCAAGCCTTCAACGTGACAAGCTCTTTCTTTATGTACACATAAATAAATATAAATGCCAATCCAGATGAAAATGTATGTGCATAACTGCGTTGAGAGTGCTCACTGCAGGTGTCTAAGTAGCAGTTCAACTTCCTGCTTGCAGGGAATAGATAAATAAAACCATACAGACAAACTGCGTCACTTAAAGAGGAATAACAGAGGTGGGATTTCATATGCAGAACTAGTGGATAGTGAAGAGCAGGGCTATTTAGATCTACCGTTCTGCAGAGTTTAGTTCAACTCCACTCAAATACTCCTGAACCTGCTATTCTAGGTCTTCAGGTTCACTGAAATCTTTCAGGTTTGAATGTATTAGAGCAGGTTTGGGACTGAACTCTCCAGGAAAGTAGATCTTCAGGAGAAAGACCAAGCAGCTCTGGTGATGAGAACGCATATTTAGGTTTGTTAACTGGAACTGAAGTTTGGCTGCGCTCTTCTTTTTCTTGTCTCTTGTCATGGCTTGACTGGCTGGATGGAGAGCAGGCTGCCAAACTTGAAATGCTGGATGACGGGGAATTTTTCTAGACACTGTGAGAGGATGACAAAAAGAAAGGTTTTACTAGTATCGGTCAACTTCAAAGCAAGAAAATGTCTATTGTCTCCAAATAGAATAAGACTATACAGGAGATATTATATACCCATATATACTTCTATTCAAAAGTTGGGTTTCAGAATGGTTATTTTAAATGTTTTTGAAAGAGTTTGTGATCTAAAACAGCATTATTGTGAAAAAAAAAAAATATATATATATATACACAATTTTTTATTTTATTTTTTTTATGTATAAAATGTAATTTATCCCATGTGATGCCAAAGCTGATTTTTTTAGCAGCCATTACATGAGTCTAGTCACATGCTCCTTCAGAAATTATTCTGTGTCCTAACTACATTCGTCACAAGATTCCAGCGACAAACAATTTGTCACAGCCAATCAAAAGGGTGTGTGGGCGGGCTCTCTCTGTAAGCACACTGCGCTCAAAATACAATTAAAATTGTTTACAATCTAATTCATGAATATTTAAACCTTTTTAACATTATAACAGTACATAACGATTGACTGGTACAATAGAATATATTATGGAATATGCTTGTTAGTTCACATTAAGTTCACAGTTTAACAGCCTACATCTTGCATTCAGTATGGCTATATACACCACACAGACTGATATTCAAACTCACATTAGACACTTTGAATACTGAATGAAGCACATAACGAGTACATGAAATTATCAATGTCATAGTCTGTATATTATTGCTTCAGCTGTGTAAAATAGACATTTTAAGTATCACCACTCCAGCTGCTTAGGACAAAAAAAAGTTTATTTTGAAAATATGTTTTATTGTGTGTAACGGTCCGTGTAGTTAGGACACAATGTTATATGATATGTAATATCTGGTGTATTAAGAGATATTTCATATTATTATAAATGGTAATTGTAAAATAAATTATAAATTGCGCCGCTTTATATTTTCACAGAAAGCTTTTTTTTTTTACACAACTTTCAAAAGAACAGCATTTATTGAAACCATTTAATTAATCTAAGAGCTTTCCACAGACTTGATATTCAGCATAAAGTGTGTAGGATTCTCAAACTACACATAAGGCCAGTGAAGACGAGAAGCAAAGGCCTCTCAGTACGAATTTTAATGTAGAAAAAAGCAAAATCGGGACAAAAGCACACTCAAATGTCACTCAGATACTGAATTAAAACCTTCCACATATACGTAACGTCCATATGAATAGCTTTCATACTCATTAAAACATCTCTTTAACTTGTATTTAACTTGAAAGACATCAGAAACAGTCATGAGTCCCTGGCTGATGGAGTCAAAGAGAGAACGAGAGTGTGATATATACGGGGGTGGGGAAAGACAGACAGGGTGAGAGAGAGAGGGAAGGAGGAGGGGAATTTGCAGACAGACTGGCCCCTCAGCGCAAAGCGGAGAGAAGGGGGAGGGAGCACAGCCGTCTTCTCAACAACACAGGATGTGGGCTTTGGAGGAGGGGGGTGGGGCGCTCGGTTCTTCCCCTTGAACACACATGCTTGCTCAATTAACTCTTTCAGCTCTGGGCTTCAAACTTCACAAACTGTGAATCCACCACTTGGCATTTGTAATGACACAGATATAAATGTCACATGTAGACTGCGTAAGTGGGCAGCCTGCAGTTCTGCTTCCTGAATAGAATGTTTATTCCAATAATTCTTTTTAGTGGGGTTTAGTGTACTCACTACTAATGTGCCATTTACACACTCTATATACGAAGTTCCTGTCCCACCAAGTTTACTCCTGACATTTAAATGTGTTTACAATACCACGATACTTACTTCCGCTTTATACATTCGTATGAGGCCTTGATTGACTTTGGACCAAGAAGGAACTGCGCTGATGTTCCAAAGCTGATTGGAGTGTTCAGCAAAAGGGCCTGTTTTCATCTAAAAGAGAACAAAAACGTTGTGATTAGGAAAATGACAGTAAACTTAAGATATGAAGTGCAATTAGAATTAAAGCTATTTGAAACCTAACAATTCTAAAATATTTCAATTTTAACAGTGGTGGAAAGTTGCTAAGATAAAACCTTATTTTATTTGGAGAAGAAAAAGTATATATTCTAATGTTTGTGCTGACCACAGATAAAAAAAAAAGACAAATAAAATAAATAAATACAAATATAACAATAGCGGTTCTTCAAATTAGTTGTAGAAAAAAAAAAGGTTATTAGAAAACAAATAAACAAACAAACGGAAAATGTAAGCTAAATAGTAAAAACACCACTAAAAAGAAAAAAATATTACCAAGCTACTGAAAATAAAGTTTGCTAAAACAGAAAAAAAAGTTTGCGGTGGATACATTTTTTTTTTAATATTTTGAAAATAAAGCTCTTCTGCTTTTTTATGTTCATCAAAGATGTTTTTTTTAAATAAAAAACGAAAAAAATATTTTTTGAGAAATATGACTAAAATGTAAAATTGCCGTTTTCTATTTTAATATATTTTAAAATAAAATTTAGTCCTGTGATTGCAAAGCTGTATTTTCAGTATTAATTACTCCAGTGTTTAATGTCACATGACCCTTCAGAAATCATTTAAGAATGCTGAACCCCGTCCCCCTCAGGATTCTTTGATAAATACTCATTTAAGAAGAACAGAATTTATTTAAAATAACATTAACATTATAAATGTCTTCACTGACAGTTTTGGATCTATTGCATAATTTCTGGACAAAGGTATTCAACTGTTTTAAAACATTTCTATATGGTAGTATATGTGTGTGTGTGTGTGTGTGTGTGTGTGTGTGTGAAGCAAATAAAAATAATAAAATGATATGAACATTATCAGAAGATTATTAACTCTCCTGTAGTATTGGTTATTTGACAGTCATTATCAATTCACTGTACTATGAAGTCGATTTATGAGTTTATGAGAGAGGGAGAGAGAGAGAGAGAGAGAGGGGCTTGTGGGCTGCTCTTGGGAAAGAGCACTTTATGAATGGCAGTGCTGTGTGGCTTTACTCCACACACACACACACACACAACTCTCATAGAGCCAGACTTTCCAGAGACCTACTAGCCCCACAAAGAGGAATGGAGAGAAGGAAAGGGAGGAGAGAGAGAGAGAGACACAGAGGAAAGAGAAAGAGAAAGGAGGGGGTGGGCCCTAGGGGCCTAAGGAGTGATTCACAACAACGTGCAGGGAAGGAAGGAAATGACTCATGTGAGTGGAGTCCAAATACAACCTCCCTGAGAGAGAGAGTTTTAAACTTTATAATGTAAGGATTTACATGAATGCAAGTTTTTGTTTGTGTGTGATCTAAATTTCATCATCCCACCAAAATGTAAATGAAAGGAAAAATGGACTTTCCACGAGCAGATGCCATGAGATGACACACCTCATTGATGAATTTAATGCACTCCAGAAACACGTAGTCTTGGTGGTACTCGTTTACAACCTTCTCCTCCACAAAGTGTCTGGGCTCCAGGGTTGGGTGGTCTACACACAACACACTTCAGTTACACAGTGTGACCACTAGGTGTCTCCATGCAAGTCCACAGCAAATTGCAAACAACAATGGACCTGAACTTAGCTAGTTTTAGGTACAGTGTTTTTAAATTGTATTGTATACCAAAACTATTAAGAACTGTAATAAAGCTCCAGTTCAGGACACATTATTAATAAGACGGGCAACAAAGGAGGAGTCATTACCTATAAGCTGTGAGCTCCCCCATATGAAGGGAAGGAACTGAAAGTCGTCAAGACCCCACACTCCCTGACTTCCTGCTGGTTCCATCCTATACGTCTTCTGCAGTTTGCGCATCACTCGCAAATACCTACGCCAATAAGATCATAATGTTTAATGCAAATTAGTTCTTCACAGTTTTTACACCATCAACGACCATGCATTAGTGTTCAGACTTGCTAGGAGTTTACTTACAGATTTAAATTATTCAATGTAAGAAGTCAAGCAATAAGATGCACTAACTTGTCAAAAACTTTAAATACGATGGCCAGCTGGTCCTCCATGCGCAGAGCTCCCACCTTACAAAGACAGCAGAGGAACGCAGCAAATGCCGCCTCATGACCTGCACACAGAAACATGTTATTTCTTAAGGTAAATAATTCAACCAGTGGTTCCTACATGGCTGATGCGGTTCTACAGCTCCACAGCATTTTACCTTATTGGTGAGCTTATAGTCTGAATTGGATGCAATGAGATAAAATGGCACTGTACCACAAAATAATGGCAAGGCATTTCTATTTGCATTGTAATTGATGGCTACACTCCAAAACAAAATTTACAGCAAGAGCGGTGTAACTGAATTGACAAATAATAGAATTTTCAGTGTGAAACATGTCAGACTTTATACAAAACGAGAGCTTTTTAGCATACCTTAAAGTTTATAATCCTTAATATATGTATCTGAATCATGTTAAGCTCCCACAGCATCCAAATGTTTTGTGTTTCAACAGCACCCTCTAGTGATTATTTATCCACAAGAACATCATGTTTGGTAGACGTCCACAGTGGTAAACAGAAACAGTTAATATAATTTTTAATATTTGCTCTTATAGCAAAAGAAAAGAAAAGAAAATCCATTAAAGTCCCTCAATGACTTGAACAAAATAGGGGAAAAAATATTAACACTCATGCAGCTGTGTTAAGTAGTACGGTTGACATTATAGTGTTAAAAATGCACACAATTTTTTTAAAAAGTGAAAAAAATAAAATATTTGTCTATACAAAGATTCCATGTAGCCAATGTTTTCAAAATGTGACATTTGAATTTATTAATGAGTGACTGATAAAAGTGTGAAAAATTTCTCTTCAAAAGAAAACTACTGAAAAACACACATACAGAAACATAAGAAATACAATGAACAATATTTGTGTATCCCCACACAGACCTGTGCCAAAGTCAATCCTGGTGGAGTTGCCCACAGACTCTTTCAGGTAGACAGCAATCTCTGGAGCAGCATCATGACGCTCTGATGGCAGAATGGCTGTGACCAGAGCCTCTGCTTCCTGCACATACACAACACTGTTAAAGCACTGTTAAATGACACATTGCCAGTAAAAAATATTCACCCTAACCAATTCTTATTCAATAACTGCACTAAAAAATTCAGTTTTAATTTGAAAAACTGAAGAAAACAGAAGAAAAAAATCAAATGGATGGTAAATGTTGATAAGCCTAACTAGGACTGTATTCTGAGGTGGTTCTAATTTCCCTTTCCTTCCTCTTGGGGTGTCGGTAAGAACACAGAGAGGTTTATTGAATACCAAAGATGCATTAAAGTTGTGTGTGGGTGTGGTTAGAATGTATTAGGGAGTATTAGAATGAACAAGAACAGTCTATAGAGGTGAGCGGGGACTTACAATGTGTCATAGACGCACACAATAACACACAAAGCGCAATTATTTCTCCCGCTCCCGAGACGTATCTCTCTCTCGCTCGATTATGCTGCGTCCCAGCTATGATTGACAGGGGCTCTAAGCCCCGCCTTTCTAACAGTGAGTATCTTCTGAAGGCACCGTATGTTTAAACTTACTAGCAATGCTTGACCAATTAAAACTTTATAAATTGAAAACAATGGTCATATACATGTACTCACCTGCTCTAGTTTAGCATACCATGAACGGTAAGCTTTATTGCCGAAGCGAGAAGGCTGGTCGACTGGTGGTGTCTCATCGATCCAGCGATCTAATGTTGCTAACATGGCAAGCAACTTCTCCACTGTCTAATAGCAAAAATAAATAAAGCAAGCACATTTCTATGAGCTGATCATGCATCATTGTACATGCATCATTGTAAACAAAACAAATGCACTGATCACTTCCTCTACAGTCTAACAGCAGTATAGAGAAAAGCAGGACAGTGACTCACCTCAGACACCTGGTATTCACAGGTAAGTTTCTTTCCTTTCACACCCTCATTCAGGGTCAGAATGAATCCCATGTAGTCTGCATATGCCTACTTACGCAAAACAGAAACATGCTCAAACGCAAGCAAAAAAGAAGGTTTAAAAACTCTTAAGGGAGACATTAGCATGTAATATATTTAAAAATAACTAATAAATGTATGTATTTCCGCATGTATTTATATTTGTGCCTTTGCAAAAAAAAGTTGTGATTTTTCATGCCATTTGGTTGTGATTTTAACAAGTCTGCCCTCAATCTAGAATAAAACAGTTCTTTACAGTGCATATACACGATTATTTTTTCTGCATTTACACATTTCTAATGAGGGAAAATGCAAAGTGCCCCTTTAACAGGAGTAATATATGCTTCTCATTAATTGTTAGAACTGTCTCTTTAAAAATGTAACGGTGTTAAAAAAAAAAGTGTCAAACAATATATATTCCTATTTTTACCTCAGTAACTCCAGATATACTTAGAAAAGAGACTGATAATGAGCTATTTTTCCATCTCTAAAAGTAACAGATAAACTGCTCTTAAGTGAGTTTAACAACATACCTGTGATCTTTTCCATTTGCCCATATCAGGCACCATGCTGATCTCCTTCTTAGGCACCATAAAGTTGAAACTGACAGGATTGGGAGGCTCGTCATCCTTGTGAGAGGAGGCTATGCAAAAGTAAAAAAAAATATCAGATTAATACTAATAATAAAACTAATAAGAACCGATAACAACTTGTTAACAGGGGTCTCTGTATTTTTATTTTTTTCTCATGTAACTTATTAAACTGGTTTATTTGTAAAATTTATTTGTAAAAACTTTCAAAGGACAAGTCAGGTCCAAAAGTAATGTTTTATCCATTCCAGACCCCCAAAAATATGGATAATGGAGTTGGGGTAATGGATAGGGAGTTGGACTTGTAACGTTAACCCAAAGGTTGCAGGTTTGAGTCCCAATTGGGAATTGTAGGTTGTGGGAATGGATATCCTGGGCTCTCTCCACCTTTAATACAACAACTGAGGTGAGACCCTTGAGGTGAGATTATACACTATAACCGACAACTTCATATGCTAAAGAGTAGGTTTACCCAACTAAGTTTAAAACTAAATGTGTTCAACGGCTACGTCCATCACTCTCATATACTCTAATACATAATTTTAGGTACATTCATATTGCAAATAACTAATGATACTGGGTCATTTTTTCGCAGAGAAGTCGTAATAAGCTATATATGCTCCACGGCGCAGAGCTGTCAGACTCATCAATTCATTACATGAGGCGCGATGAGCCCACAATTAAGCGTTTTTCCTGCACATATGTACATCCCTTTCACTTCTTCAAGTGTTGAACAACACCACATATAATCTGCAAATATCACTGGTATTCTCGCTTCTGAACTATCCGTGTATAAACGAAGGTTTGGTTGATGCGAGTTACCTGACGGCTGCTCAGTCTCCGCCATGTTTACCGCGTGAACATGAAAACACGACCCTTCAACTCTCACCCGCAGTTTCGCGTAAAATATAGATATATTTTAAACTTGATCAGCGAATGTAACTGCTGTGGGAAAATGTTACTGCATTGATCTAACATGCGTAATATGGAAACGTAGTGTTTTATTGCAAGATTTCAATTAATATTAGTTGATTTCTGCATTAGGAATAATTATATGTGATGTAACGTTAACGTTAGTATTATTTAGTAATTATAATGTGTTGCGCTGTCGTTAGGATTTATATAAAAGTAAAAGTAGTGGAAACTTTAGTACAATGTTCGGTCGGGAGAAAAGTTATTGGGATATTCCGTCCTAAAGATGGAATTCCGTTCCATCAATACATCAGATTTTTATTTATTTATTTATTTTTTACAAACTGAAAAAAAAAGACTTAGGAGAGATAGGAAATGAGTTATAGACGGATAACGTTTTTAAAGCTTTTTTGTTCTTAGGCAATATAAGGCATTGTTCAATAACAAAATAAAAAACAACAGAGGTCTGGAGATTGAATATTTGCATCCGTGGGTGTGGAATTTTGCAATAAGCTAAATCAGATTCACTACATGAAACTGTTTTCTTTTGTTCATACTCACTAGAAGCCAGCACTACGTCCTTCAAACCAGGACACATTCAAATTTACTCTTAATGAAATTTCTTTGTAGATGAACAACAGTTTCAACGGGGTCATCATTGGGGGGGGCAACTTGATGAAATATCTTTTTTTTTTTTTACTTTTAATGCTTGGCAGGATTAATTATTTAGTAAGAAACGTCATTCAGATTAGCACTGAGCAGTAGAATAATGATGACGCAAAAGGGCTGGGCTTGGTGTGTTTTCGTGTCTCGAGCGCCGTCTCGCGCTGAAGCGGAGCAGTGCAGCAGTGATGGCGCTCGTGTTGTTTCTACTGCTCTTTCACAGTGGACCCTGACCGCGCTGATCCTGTCCGTCCCTCCTCTCAGGCCTTGATTTGGGGGCGTTTTAGTGAACTTCAGTTATGTTGGGCATTCTTGCCAGGACGATGGTGAGTAACTAATACGTACGGCAGGGTTTTTTAAACATCATCGAATTTGTTATTCGACATATAAGTTACAAGTTAATAGCTGCATGACATTCACGTTGTTTATGGTTTAGATAGCGGTAACGTTAGTGCAAAGGGCAATAGGAAGTGCCGATACAGTTCATGGCAATGATAAAAACAGTGTTCACTCACAGTTGCTTAAATACTTAAGGCAGGTAACGTTACCAAACATATCTTGTCAATGTTTTTTAAAGGCGCTAGAGTCTTATTACATGTGGCATTACTGCCAGTCATCTGCTGACTCATGTGTTTAAAATATGAGTTTTACAGATAACGTTTCCTGTTATCTATAATTGTTGGACTGTATTAGATTTTTAATGCGTTTTAATTATTAGAACTAATTTCACTGTTGGATACTATTAAAATGTTCTATATTATGTATGTGTCTTTATTATGTATGATTTAATGCAGCTGGTTCTATATCTTCTTGGATATTTTTAGGTCAAGGCTGGTATGGTCAAACCGTCCAGCCTGGTAAAGCCGGTGTCAGTGACACGGGTCGCTGGTCGTTACTTGGCCCACCAGGAAGGTCTGCCTAAGCTACCAGTACCACCGTTGCAACAAACATGCGAACGCTATCTGGCTGCCCTGACTCCCATTGTGGACCCGGAGGAGCTGAATCACACCTGGCAACTGCTGGAGGAGTTTCAGAAGTCAGGCGGTGTAGGAGAGAGACTACAGAAGGGCCTGGAGCAGCGAGCCAAGAGGATGGAGAACTGGGTAAAAACTTGTTAGGTGATGCTTGGTCTCTCTTTTAAAGGGCTTCTTCTTCTGTCTCATTGACTCTCTGTCATTTCCACTGCTAGCTCTCGGACTGGTGGTTACAAACAGCCTACCTAGACTACCGAATGCCTGTTGTTGTCCATTCAAGTCCTGGGGTCGTCCTTCCCCGTATGGAGTTCAGTGACCGTCAAGGCCAAATGAGGCAAGACCAGTGTGGATTAATACAGGAATAGTCAATGAGTTCTTACACTGGTCAATAAGTTGGATGGTTCTATGTGTATTTGAAAAGTGTTTCTATGTGCCTACAAAGTTTTTAATAGGAACTGATTAAAGTCATACACAGATAAAAAAGCTTTATCTTTATATTAAGTTGTAAACATATTATATTAATATAATATGTTATATTTTGCATGATATGCTGAAAGTAATGTTAGATCATTTTT
>JAUCMU010000097.1:5654324-5710612 GCA_032275025.1 Enteromius treurensis | reverse complement strand
ATATACACACACATATAGGTAGTTATGAAACTGATTGCATGTACTTTTTGTCTTGTAACTATTAATGTATTCATTTGAAAATGTTTATGTACTTTTACTTTAATATATTTATAGATATTCATTTATAAGTATTTCATTTATGAATAGGTTTATTAAAAATCTAAAATGTTTATATTTTAACAAATAAATATATTTCATATACATATTATCCAAAAATCGACAAGCAAACTTGAGATAATAAATACAGTACTGTGCAAAAGTCTTAGGCCGCTAGTATTTTTATCAACATAAAAAGCAAACAAAAATGGTTTCAAGTGGGTTATTTCTATAATTTGTGGTAGCGTGTCAGATGGAAATATGGGGGAACTAGTGGCCCAAGACTTTTGCGCAGTACTGTATAACAAAAATAGTTTTTAAATACGTTTCATACCTTATGAATTTACTTTTTTTTTCGTAATGTTTTTTCATGTTTGTTTGTTTACAAGATTATTTACTGCTAATTTTTTGCATGTTCATTTTATATTTAATATGAGTGCTTCCTGTGAATCAAAACCATGACCTTGGTGTTTGTTAGTGCCAGTTACAGGAACTTTAACACATTGTAAATATTATTCAACGGTCATTCACATGAATTAAATCCACACGCAGAGTGGCATTACTTCAGGGTGAGGCAGTTGTTTCCAGTTACCACTACGGTGACCTTTACACAGACTAACTTGCAAAGTGGAGCTTCTCTATTCAGATAGTACAAACTGCTGCTCTCAGAAAAGTGCTGGCCTGAAGCCAGTCTCAACACATTAACTATAGTGACAGCTTTCACATATGACTGCAAAAACCTGTCACAGATCAGCAGTAAGATGTCTTTTATTCTGTCAATATCATAAGTCAAACAACACAGCAGGCTCTCCTGTATTTATAGTAGAATTATTCATTTGCAGTATGTTGATGTTAAACATGTTCAAAATGAGTCTTTTTTTTCACACAGATATGCAGCTAAATTAATCGCTGGAGTTTTAGATTTCAAGAGCATGATTGACAAGTGAGTGACACATTACAAACTTTTCCTGTGCAGTCACTCAGTCCTCTTTTTAGAGGATTAGACAATTTCTAATGGTGTATAAAGTTCAAAATATCCAGTCAAATGTAATGTCTTTCCTTTTTGATTAGTGAAACATTGCCAGTCGAGTATCTGGGTGGAAAGCCGATCTGTATGAACCAGTATTATCGGGTGCTCTCCTCTTGCCGGATCCCTGGAACAAAGAGGGACAGTGTGGTCAACTACGCCTTGGACAAGAGACCCCCCACACACATCACTGTAGTGCACAACTTTCAGGTCAGTCCATGTTTCAAAATATAACAGTCCCTGTTCTAAATGTAGCCAATGGTAGGGGACAATGTACAAAAAATAAATGTATTCAAATATGTATTTTTTTTAATTATTTTAATGCGTTAAAATCGTCTCAAACTCAGTTCCTGGAGGGCCACAGCTCTGTACAGCTTAGCTCCAACCCCAGTTAAACACACCTGGATCCAGCTAATCAAAAGGAATATTTGGACACACTTTTTAGAGCTAAGCTGTGCAGAGCTGTGGCCCTCCTGAAATTGAGTTTGAGAACATTTGAGTACATTAAATACATTTTCTTGCATCCAGTGCAGTGATATGTTAATGCCATGTTACTACCATACAATTAACTGTATTTTTTCTCATTATGCAGTTCTTTGTGCTGGATGTATATAACAGTGACGGCACGCCACTGACTGTAGATCAGATTTACATCCAGCTGGAAAAGATCTGGAACTCCTCTTTACAGACCAACAAAGAGCCCATAGGCATCCTCACCTCCCATCACCGCAACAGCTGGGGCAAAGCTTACAACAACCTTATTAAGGGTGGGCACTGCCAAAACATAGCTAGACATACAGTGTCTTCAATGCTAGGAACTAAATCTTTGAAAATCTATATATATATAATACTCACCAGAGTTCAAAGGTTTAACTAAACTATACTATTTGGGATCTTTTTTTTAAAGAAATTAATGCATATATTTAGCCAGGACACATTTATTCAATAGATCATAATTTTATAGGCTTAATTGTCTGGCAGGGATTGTAGGAGGGGGAGTGAATAACCTTTGCATAGGTTATATTATACTCTTTATTTTTTTAATAAACACTGTTCTACTGGCTTTCAGGTCATTAAAAGAAAATAAATGTAGGGTTAAACTTTAGATGATTCTTAATTTATTTTGTGTTGCTTTCAGATAAAACAAACAAAGAGTCTGTGAGAGCCATTCAGAAGAGCATCTTTACAGTCTGTCTGGATGCTCCCATGCCACGTGCGTCTGATGACATGTATCGCACCCGTGCTGGAGTTCAGATGCTGCATGGAGGGGGAAGCAGGTGGAACAGCGGAAATCGCTGGTTTGACAAAACATTGCAGGTTAGAGACCCATGAGTGGATGTATGTGAACTCTCACTGACAAATTAAACCTAATTCACTGATGGTCCTGATGCAGTCATTATGATTTATATGGTTTTTAGTTTATTATTGGAGAGGACGGGACATGTGGGCTGATCTATGAACACGCCCCTGCTGAGGGCCCTCCCATCGTGTCACTCATTGACCATGTGGTGGAATACATGTAAGATTAACAGTGATTAAAAGCTGTTTTTCCATGGCTAGATTGTAAGTACAGCTAACGCAGTTAATATTTACCACGTATTTGTACAGAAAGTCGTCCGAGATGGTCCGTACCCCAATGGTCCCGCTGCGTATGCCACAGAAGCTTCGATTCAACATCACACCAGAGATCAAAAAGGACATCGAGGAGGCCAAACAAAACATGAACATGTAAGACATTTCACTCAGTCTTTCTGATAACCACATTTAAATTGATTGTTTTATTGGACACACAATGTTTAACGGTTTGTCTTCTCCTTTTCTGCAGAATGGTACATGACTTGGACATGAAAGTCAATGTTTTTTCCCATTTTGGCAAAGATTTCCCAAAGTCGCAGAAGATGAGCCCCGATGCCTTTATTCAGGTTGCTCTCCAGTTGGCGTACTACAGGTAAACTTCACCAGCACTGCTGTTAATGGTGTTTGCTGTGTTTATTTCTTAACTGTAACATGCTTCTGTTGTTGATGATCAGTTAAGCTTATTCAGGTGATTCACAGACTCACTGTTTCAGGACTTACAAGCGCTGTTGTTCTACTTATGAGAGCGCCTCCCTCCGCATGTTCAGACTGGGCCGAACCGACACTATACGCTCAACGACCATTGACTCTGCTAACTTTGTCAAGGCCATGGATGACCCAGCCAAACATGTATGGTCACCTGTAGACACTTTGGTTGTAACCAAATTCACATTATACTACAGTTCCAAAGTTTATGGGTCATTAAGGTGTTGTTTTTGGAAGGATATTAATATTTTTATTTAGCAAGAATGCATTGAATTGATTAAAAGTGCTATGTCAATGCTTTTCTTTTCTACAAAGATATCATGTGACACTAAAGACTGGTGTTATGACGTCTGACAATTAAGCTTTTGCCATTACAGGAGTAAACAAAAATATAAAGTATATATCAAAATAGAAACGAGTATTTAAAAATAGCAATTTTTACTTTTTAATTAAATAAATGCAGTCTGTGTGAGCATAAAAGACTTCTTTCAAAGCCAATACAAATCTTACCAACCCCAAACTTTTGAACAGTAGTTTACATCATGACTGTAAATAAACTGCTTTATAAACATTTTGCTAGGTTAATATAAACATATAGTTTGTCTTTTTGATTATCAGTATCATCCTTTCATTTTCCAACTGTATTTGATCCAGCATGAAAGTAAAAGTAACCTCTCAATTTGATTGACAGAACACAGAGAAAGTGGCTCTGCTAGACAAAGCAATTAAAGCGCACCGAGCTTACACAGACATGGTGAGTAAATGCATGCTTGTGATGTTCAGCTGATCAAAAGAAAGTATGTGTATCAGTCATTATTGGACTGCACTAAATATATCCCTCATTCTCCATCCTGCAGGCCATCCTAGGTCAAGCTATCGACAGACATTTGCTCGGACTGAAATTGCAAGCTATTGAGGACTTGGCTGCCCTGCCAGAGATATTCATGGATACATCATATGCTGTGGCACTGCACTTTAACCTTTCCACCAGCCAGGTACTGTCAAACAGGTGCCTTGTGCATGTTAATAAACCCTTATTTGCAGAACAAACCCATGTGCTGTGCCAATAACTCTACACGCTGTTTGTGATGATCAGCTGCCAACAATGACTAAAATCATATTACTGTAAACCTGAAATCATCAGATCATGTAAAATTCATCTGTTCTCCTAGGTGCCAGCAAAAACTGACTGTGTGATGTGCTTCGGCCCGGTGGTACCAGACGGTTATGGTGTGTGCTACAATCCAATGGACACCCACATTAACTTTGCAGTCTCTGCTTTCAACAGCTGCCAGGACACTAACGCAGCACGTCTGGCCCAGGCACTAGAGGACGCGCTGTTAGACATGAAGACCCTGCTGGAGCAGACACCCAAAGCCAAGCTTTAAAGATGATTATTTCAGTTAGACTTGACCTTTGAACAGTTCAGTCAATACATTTGAGTTTACAACAGCATTCAAAGGACAGAAATTTTAAGAAGAGATTTTTATTTAGTATTTGACCAGTCCAGATCCAAGTTCCCTGGACTCTATTGGACTGCAGTCTTTGACAAGCCTTAACTCTAAAGAAGAATTCTTGATGTTTTTTTGTTTATTTGATTTAGCTTTTGTTTGTTCAAACAAACAGATCAATTAGGTTTTGCTGATTTGGTTTTTTTTATTATCCTTTTTGTTTGTATTGAAATTACGTATCGTGGTGAAAAAAAAGTTCATGTGATTTTTGTATATTAGTTGTTAAATGTAGTTATATACAGGAAAAAATGTTTTAATTGACATCATGTAAATAGTGACATTTGCAAAGCATTAGTTCTTTGTACAATATTTTAAATTTGCACATTAACACATTTTTAATAAATACCAAGTCCTTAAAAACATTTTAAATTCTGCTTAAATGTGTTGATTATACATGAAAATTTGTTCTTGTGCATAGCTGTTTTCTTTGGGTCTATGTAATGTTGCATATACAATTTAAAATATCACTGCAATGGTTTTTACCTATGGACACACATATGGAGGAAACACCTGTTGACTCTGTGCCTTGTAAATAAATATTAGAAATAAGTAACAACAGTTACTATACATGTTCTAGTTCGTTGAAGGTGCATTTCATTGAGCATTGCATATTGTTGAATGCATAATGAATCATATAAACAATAGTTTTGCTTTTGTTCATAGTTGTTTTGAAAATACTACTTTTCCGTAACAAACTTTCAAAGCTGCAGTTCAATCACTGACCCCCTGGAGTCTCCAAATGATCCCCTATCTGACTGCACTCGTCACATGCTCGTGTGTTTGTGTCCTCGTGCTTACCTGTGCTCATCATATCGTGCAGAATATTTGTGCGCATCAAGTCCCTCACAGAAGCCGGCGCGGTTGACAGTACTAGCATGGATAAAGTTAAACACATTATTCCTGATTATAACGATGCAGACTTTCTGTGTCCTAAAAGTGGGTAAGTGTTATAAAGGATATATATCATGTAGTCGCATTCATAGCCTACTTTTTGAATTAATACGTGTTAAATAATTTCTTCTTTTTTTTTTATATACTCCCGAAGTGAGTCTGTTTATTGTATTATAGTCTGACTGGGTCTCATTGAGTTCAACTTGCGATTTTATACAAGCTTTATAGAATGTGAAAATAGTGTTTTGTATAGTTTTGTATTGTTACCCAACTGTAATATAGCTAACCCTATAACATTAGTTGAAGAGAGAAGGTTAAGGTGTAGTTTTCCTTAAACATTCTTTAAATGTAGCATTTTTCTTAATTTTCTTAGATTAGGCATTATTCATGTCCAGCACAGAAATTCTACTTATGTCCGTCCCGTTTTAAAACGTTTTTACACTTACTCTAATTTATGTAAAGTGTTCTGATTTAATTTAACACGCATATAGAGCAAAAACATGTTTTGTTGAAATCACTATGATGAGGTGAAGCTCCTCCTTCAATAATTTAGTTCACATGTTAGTGATTACAGTGCATTTCATTTGGGCAGCTTCAAATCTCTACCCAATGTAGCTGATCCCAACTTCAGTACCAAGACATGAAGAAAAAGGAGGAAGATTTTTATAAAGGCTATATAGTTTTTTGAGGCTTTTTAGCCTGTTCTTCAGTGACAGAAAGCTGGCGGCAATGTCTGCTGTATGGGACACTGACTATCTGTGGAGAGAGGTCCAAGGGTCAGTGCAAACAGGTCAAATGTGTCTTCTTTCATGTGGATTTAATCATAGATGCTAGACAGGACCTTATTGTTCTTTAATTGTTTTGGTCCGGTGATTAGAAAAAACTGCTTTGGTGATTTTTGTGTGTATGCCATCAGCGTAGTAACTTATTGTCATTTTTAAAGTATATAATATTCCAAAATATTATTATGTACTGTTGAACTTTTCACTTGCAATATTGTTGACAGTGCATTTTCAAAAGGCTTCTTCTGGCTATCCTAGCAATGACATCTGTAATTTCCAACATTCTTTTGCTGTTTTTGTTGATTGTAAGTCTACATAGATGGTTTTTTTAAATCATAGCGTATTTTCATGCATTTGAAACATTAATTTAAAATCGCAACAGATTAAATAAATATGGATGGCTGTTTAATATGTAAAACATTAAATGGGTAATTGTGTCACATAAATTCTCACTGAGATTTTTTCAATTTGTGTGCATTAAATTTAAAGTGATTTAAATTTAGTGCTATAAAGATGTAAAAGTATAATGTGCGTATGTGTGTGTTTGCATTATCTATAGGGCAAAGTTGGCCTCTCTCTTTGGTCTGGACCGAGCAGAGAGTCAGGGAAACGAGTCCTTTCAATTCACCGCCCCTAAACAGCCCAAAAAGTCCTGCACCATATTAGGTAGGTTGCATAGTCGCATAGCCTTTTTTCGGCACGGTTTCATGTTCTGATCATTTTGAGTCTTAATGTGTGCACATAATTGCTCATGGTTTAATCAGTGTTTTTCTAAAGGCCCGCCTCCTCAGAAGTCCATCCCTCCTCCATGTGCTCCAGCTGTGCTGTTTGCTACAGCTGTTCATGCATTCAGCTTGTTAGTATAAATATGGCAATTAAAGGATGTTTATGAGACTCTGAATTAGTAGTAGTTCACACATTTCTTAAATGAGCTTTGATTTTCCACCAGTGTGAATGGACAATATGTAAAGCAAGGCAAGATAGGAGCAGCTGTTTTAGGAAACCATGTCACCAAAGAGGTAAGAGAAGCTAATTAACAAAGCCTTATCTCTAGTATATAAAATATATATATATATATATATATATATATATATACTTCAATGTATCTTTAGTTGACCTGCAGCACAAAATTAGTTGTTCTAATTTATTAATTATTCTAATTTAGCATATTAAAAGTACAATTTCAGGGTATTTTTAAATATATAATTATGTAAATGTATTTGAAGTATACTTAGTATGAAATACATGAATTTCAAATATATATATATATATATATATATTTTTTTTTTTTCACTTATAGTACAAGATTCTGTTGTACGACAGTAAACAAAAGGAGATCAGTGCGGCTCGAATCCATCGTGGATTTGTCCTTACAGTGAGTGTTCTATTCTATTCTATTCTATTCTATTGTGTTTTGTTGTGTTAGATGCTGCACTCATGAGCTCTTTATCCTTATCCACAGATTCAGCCGTGTAACTATGTCACTTTCTATGATGACCAGCAGCAAAACTGGTCTTTAATGTTTGACTCCGCAAAGTCCAGGCCTGAGTTCTGTAAGGAGGTAATACTTAAACTTAACTGTTTGTTTAATTAAATTTGATGGATTGTGGTTTTGGAATTAATTATCTCATTATTAAGTTTCTCAAAGTGTGCTTATTTACTGCAAAACCTCTTTAAATTTTACAGACGCACTATGTATTTGGTGAAATGACCTCTGAGTGTGTTTCTCTCAGGTGTGCGTAGCCCGGTGGAACAGTGAGGCTTCATCAGACTCTCTGGTCACTCAGGACCTGGTGCAAGGAGAAGGTCGAGCTGTTGATGTCGGCGACACAGTGGAGGTTGCCTACTCTGGATGGCTTTTACAGAACAATTCTCTGGGACAGGTGATTATTCTCAATTTTGTTGTTGTTGTTCTCAAAATTGTCTTCAAAGAACGGTTTTAAACGCATTATGGTATAGTGGTTTCATTGCATTGTATCAAAAAAAAAAATGTGTTTTTAAGGTTATAAAGGAATAGTTCACCCAAAAATTATATTTCTTTACTCACATAATTTACTCACCCTCAAGTAGTTCCAAACATGTATGAGTTTCTTTGTTCTGCCGAACACAAAGAAAGATATCTTGAAAAAAGTTTGTAAACAGGCTGTTTTTGTCACCATTGACTTCCATAATAGGTAAAAAAAAAAAATACTATGGGAGTCAATGGTGACCCAAAACAGCCTGGTTACAAACTTTTTTCAAGATATTTTCCAGAACAAAGAAATTCATACAGATTTGGAACTACTTGAGGGTGAATAAATGATGACAGTTTTTTTGGGAGGGAGTGAACTTTTCTTTTAATTGCAGAAAAGTTTCTAATCTTAGTAAATGATGCCGAATGGAATCACTACTTACCTAAATGTATGCAGTATGTACTTTTTCTTTAACTTTAACTATTTAAATAGTAGTCGAGCACGTATAGCCCACAGCAGCTCACTGTGTACGTTCTTGTTGATTAGTCACGGCTCAATATAAGTCATGCGCTCATTGAACTAATCAGTTGTCTGGCCAGTTAAATGAGTCTGTCTGGCATGATTGCTGTGCAGCTGCCAGCTGGAGATCTATAACTGTGAAAGTTCAGGGTTTCTGTCTGTTTTCGTCAGGTGTTTGATTCCAATTTGGGCAAAGAAAAGCTGCAGCGAGTGAAGCTTAGATCAGGCAAAGCTCAGAGGGTGAGCAGCTCTGCTTTAAAATGAAAATTAAATATAACAGAAAAATGTCGGTTGTGTCAGCTGTTGTTACAAGTTGTTGTCTCACAGGGATGGGAGGACGGGATGCTTGGCATGCAGAAAGGAGGTCAGCGGCTCCTTATCGTCCCTCCTAGTATGGGTCATGGGTCAAAGGGCTTCCATGTGCCAGCAAACAGCACTCTGGTGTTTGAGGTCGCGATTCATAGAGTAAGGCTCTGACAATGTGAATATAATTTAATATACCACCAAACATCTCTCATCTCTTTCTCTAACTTTTTTGTTTTTTATATTTTTCTACATGTAGGTTAAATATTCCAAAGACCGACATAGTCAAGGATCAGTTGACACTTTCAGTACATCTCCAAGCTCCTGTTCAGAATCTCAGACTGAAGAGAACACCAGCCAATCAGTCACTGATACAGATAAGTCAAAGTGTGTACATAATAACCTTTGCAATTGTTGATATTTTGAAATAACTTCACCATTTATTCCATCTCCAAACTGTTTTTTCTTCTAGATTTAGGCATAAATCTAACAACATTTAGCATGTTTTATCATTAAAAAAATAAATAACAATAGAGAAAAATATCTTGGGAAAAGGACATAGAAATAATTGGGTGCCAATAATTGTGACCAACATGTATTGGAGAAAAACATTTATTTAAGCATGAGGTTTTTCTCCCCATTTTCAATTGTTTTACTTCAATGGTAGGTGATTGTGAATTTTGTGATTTTTTTGAATGAAAGATCAAAAGGATAAACAATGCAGATTTATTTTCACAGCCACCTTTGTTCTGATTTACCAAGGGTGCCAATATTAGGGCACTGTATGTGTGTATTGTGTATATTTGTTATATATATATAAAATACACACATATACAGATATTTACATGTAAATATAGTTACATACATTTATATTTGTATATTTTATGTCACATAAATATATTT
This sequence comes from Enteromius treurensis, assembly GCA_032275025.1. NCBI lineage: Eukaryota > Metazoa > Chordata > Actinopteri > Cypriniformes > Cyprinidae > Enteromius > Enteromius treurensis. The sequence goes on along the minus strand of JAUCMU010000097.1, from coordinate 5,700,567 downwards.
GATATATAAATGTAACATATTTTTCTTAAATATATACATGTATGTGTGTATTTTTATATGTACATAATAAATATACACAGTACACACACATATATTATGTAAGCAAAAACAAATTTTGGATGTGTTAATCGTTGGACAGCACTAGTTCAATAGCCTATAAAGACTTTGTTATACGGGTATTTTAATTATCTTGACACATGTCAATAAGCTAATTTGTATGAATTTATATAAGTTATTGATCATTTGTATTCAGAATCCAAGCACCTAAGGGGAAAGTGGCATCTGTATCTCTGACAGTGAGTAGCCTTTACCTGAACATTTAGACATGCCTGAAGTGGCTAAAATGCTGAAGCTCCAAATATATTTATTTCTTGCAGAGTTCAGGTTTTTCCAAATCCAAGCTAATCTCACGTATAGCCAAGATAGGTCAACCCATGCTTCCCTTTCTCACTGGAGCCATTCCGGCTCAGCCTGACCCCAGCGACTCAGAAACAGAGGTCAGGAGGACTGAAGAGGTTATTTACATTACACATATTTAATAAATAAAAAATAAACCCTTTTATGTCTCTGTGTGCAGGATACGAATGGATTGATTTGTGATCCCTTTCCTTCACACTCCCTCTCCCCAAAACCTGCACCACCAATGCTTTGCCGTTCTCCATCTTGTATGTGGACAAAAAGAATTTACAAATAATAACTTGTTAAATATTAGTTAACTCTTCCAATAATATTAGAGCTGACTGGATCTTTGCTTTCATGTACTGGTTTTTGTTGTAGTGTCGTATCAGCCTGATGATGATGCTCAGAAACAGGAAGCAGTGCCACCAGAAGCAGACTTGAACACATCTCAAGGCTTTCAGGTGAGATCCAGCGTTGCATTTTAATTATTATGATTTCATTTTATTCATGTAATTCTTAATGGAAATTTATACTTCTAGATGATGCATGAAATTGATCAAAAGTGACAGCAAAGACTGTTACTGTACGTTGTAAAGAAACCAAATCAGTTTTTGAAATAAATACTGTTCTTTTGAACTTTCTATTACAGAAATAATTTATTTTTAAAATAATTGAAATAATAATTTCTACATCAGAAAAAAAACTATACTGACCCCAATTATTTGCACAGTAGTGTGAGATGGTTAAACAAAAAAACACACACACACACATATATATAAATCTACTGTCCATTCTTATACATGTATATATTCCTTCTTAATTTTTTTGGATCAACAGCAGTATTCCTTCAGGCAAAATCCTAATTGTCCAGCACAGCTAGATTCATTTGCCTCAGTCTACCCATCCCAGCACATTCCATACCAAAGTAAGCCTATTACTTTTGTATACAACTCCTGCTGAAACGTCTCACTTTATTTTACTAATTAGCCATTTTTTGTACAAACATTATGTATTAAATAGCCCCTGATATTACATCATTCCTGATGTCTGATGCTCGCCAGCACAACACAGAAATTCTGCTGGCTATTGAAAAGCTGGCACGCAGAGTGGACCAGCTGACCTGCAAGGTATATTGATGCACAATGGATTATTATATATTTTTTAATTATTATTTAGGTTTAAAAAAAGTGATTTGATTGATTGTTCCCAGGTGGATGAGCTGCAAAAAGAGGGTCACTTCTCTTTCAGACTGTCCTCGGCGTCCTTAGAGACAAACATGATCCTACACAACATTCAGAGAATTATTCAGGTTTGAATACAATACGTTTATTTACTATAAGGATAATTTTGCAATAGCCTTTTAAATGCCATCTGTGTTTTAGGAGAGTATGTGTCTGAAAAAGGAGGCTCTGGAGAAGAGTTCTCAGGTGGAGGAGAATAAGAGGTGTGTCCTAGCCCTTTCCAGACAGATTAAAGATTTAAAAAAAAAAAAAACCTTCTAACCCTTCTTGGTTTACTCTATGAGTGCAGGTATATGGAGAAGCAACACAGCCAGACTTGCCGCCTTCAGACTGAGCAGGAAAAGGTACGACACACAAGTGGACTTGCTAAATCATGCTATGTAGGTTTATTAGCTCAATATACTATAATTTATGTATGTTAAACTACATGAATGATCTCTCATTCAGGTTCGTTTATCTGGAGAATTGGCTTCCTCCATCACACAAGCACATCAGCTGCAGCAGGAGGTGCTCAATCTCCAGCAGAGGGCAGAGAAGCAGAAGTGCAAACAGATGGAAGACATCATACAAAACATGCACGAGGAGACGCAAGATCTGAGAGCCGAAAAGGAGAATCTGGGTCAGGTGGGCATAATATGAGTGTATACAAAGGTTCTCAACTGTCTAATTTAATACTTCAATAAGAGCCGTTTTTCTCTCGCAGATCCTGTCAGACAGGAAGAGGAGGTGGCAGGTTGAGCAGGTAGATGGAGAATCCCTTTAATCTCGTATTTACATTTTTTAAATATTATAAAGTGCCCCTATTATAGATTTTTAAAAATTACCTTTCATACAGCTCTTTGTGAACAGAGTGTTTTGAATCCGAAAGTGCACGGTGTATATAGTCCTTTCGCGTTGGTTCTGAATCAAAATGCAAATTCAATCATTCCCACTACATGCCGCTTTTGGAGTGTTACAAGCTCACAAACACTACTTTAGAAGAAATCGAGCTATCACCGGAGGAGTTCGGAAAAATGTATTGTTGAAAGAATCGTTTGTGAGTCATTTGAACAAATAGGGTAAACATAAATTTGACCTTGCATGCATGTCAACCTGTTGTTTGGGACTCCCAAAACCAAAATATGAACCTTTCATAACCTATAATAGAGGTGCTTTGATATGAAAATCTAAGTACAACATCACAAAATAATAAAAACTGTTAAGAGACAAAGCTGTTCAGGTGAGGGTAATGTGCAATGAAAGTGAAGTGGTGTGTCTGGTGCAGGTGAAGCGATTGCTGAGTGGAGTGTTTGAGTCTCTCAGGACAGAGTTTGATTCACAGGAATCTTACAGTGGACACACGGTGCTTGAGATCCTCCAAAACACCAACAAGGTACTGTTCAACCAATCAGGTCCATTTATACAGTGATTTGGAGTTTTGCTGATGTCTGCTTCAATTGCAGAGTATCACCGTGAAACTTCTCTCAGAACCAAGGGAGCTTGAATCAGGCGTGGATGAAGATAAAGCAGAGGAAGCGTGCTTGTCAACCGAAGAGTGTTTGCAAATCAAAAACACGGGGAAGGAAAACAATGAAATAACGGGAAAAGGTCAACATTAAAAAGAAAGGATTTATGCTATATAGATATTGCAGTCTGCTCTACCTTCAGCAGTGGTTCACATGCTGAATGGGGAATTGCTGCTGTCCAATCACAGTTAAGTAATAAATGTCCAATCAATGGCCAGCCAATCATTTCCCAGTGTTTCAAAGCAGGCCGTTTTTCAGGGAAGAATACTGATCCATATGACTGGATACAACTGGAAATGCCAAGTTTATAAGTCAGGTTAACTCGATATACATACATGTTATCTTTACTTCAGTTTTTCAACTTTTTTCTTTGAGAACATTATTTAATATAGTATTTAGGTTTTGTTTGTCATTTTAAAATATTGCAAAATTAAGACTAACCTAATCAGTTTGTGGACTAATAATGATTTATTGAATGTTATGTCAAAAACTAGACGAAATTTAACTAAATGTAAAATCTTAACATAATGCAAATTAACATTTATGATATTTAATATATAAACAAATGAATCTAAACAGCAAAATACTGTCGTAAAATAAACGTCTTATTTGAACATATTGTCTAGCAGGTTTATTAACACTTCAAAATGAATAGGCAGCATTTCAATGGATGTGGTTGGTTGGGTACAATTATAAAACCTAAATAAAAAACAAAGTACATTGTGAATATGTAGACAACAACAGAAAACACGGAACGGCAGCACATATATTGTAAATGAATGTAACTTAGAGATTCAATCTCACTGATAACATCACAGATAAGGTGCCATTTGTGTATAAAATAAGCACAACTGTATCAGTTCTTATAGTATAAAATAAGAGCAGGAGGACTACAGTGTGTACATAAGTTAATAATAACCTGCCACCAGAGGGTAGTTTATACTACAGTAATGTCTACTAAACATTCTACTTTTTTTTCCTCTCAGTTTTGTTTTCTTAAATGGCAGATGCACAGCAAATAAAACATATTTGTCCAGTCTGATTCATACAGCATAACTGCATCACACAAAGCACACAGATTAAACGTTTTTATCATGCTTATAAACGCTTATTCCTTAAAATAAGAAATTAAATGGTCATTGTTTTATTTACAGACAGACTCTTTTTTCATTCTGTACGCGTTCAGTGAGAAGCAGAGTTGCATATAAGAGCACTTGGATAAAGAGAGGTTCACAGAAGTACACAGATTCAGGAAACACTATCATGTGTTTGCAATACTTAAATTTGCTGAAAATGTAAAAAGGACTAACAGTGCAGTTGTTAGAATGAATGTTAGGAGTACATCGCCTTTAGAAAGGTTTACCTTAAACCTATAATTGTCTATTCTGCTGTGTTGCCAAGTCAGTTCAAAATATAAAAAAATGAAATAAAAAAATTACTTCAACTTAATTGGTTGAAGTATTAAAATACATTGGAACTACAGAGTATAGGCCCTTTAACACCGAGAACAGTAAGTATAAAGACAAATTTAACCATAAATGTATAAGCATCCACATCAACAGGTAATCTGTTTATTATAAAAGCAGACTATAGTTACGTCAGCTGTCACTTTAAATGCTCAAGCTCTTGAAAGTCAGGCAGATTCTGATTGGCTGTAAATATTTTTACTGTTCATCAGCTAATTCTAATGATATATGTCATTATAGCTGTGGTGTGGTGATACATTTGCTTTTACTGTACTATGCTTGGCTGTAGAGAACATGCAGATATTTAAAAATGTAGTTGGGGGGCATAGAGTGGGTACATCAAGGGCGATACTATAGCTCAACAGTCTTCTTATTATTATCTATTCCTATTAGGTTTGAGTGAAATGAACCGTTATCAAATACTTTCCCGCTTTTAATTTATTTAAATGTGACTAGCAATAATAAAACTTTATGCATTTAGATAAATGTATAGGCTCTGTGACTCTTTGACTGGCTAGTTGTAGTGGGAGTGGAAGAAAAAATCCAGTAACTCCTAAAGTGCTTGAAGGTTCATAGACTATGATATCATGCAGCAAATGGGGGGAAGGAGCAACAATGACACAAGAGGTATGATCCTGACCATGTAAGGACCCTCGTCCGCTTCAGCCGTGGTAAATACGGACCCGCTGAGATAAAGAGCCACGGCACAGAGGACAGGACTCCAGGGCATCGCTGCAGGTCTGGCAACAGCATACATGTCCACACGGCAGGAAGATCACCTGTGACTGTGACACAGAGCAGAACAGAGGAGCAATTTACAGTTTCTTTCTTTCAAATCTGCTGAAAAGCAAATCTTTTGGATAGCTACAAAGAATTCCTATTTCAAAAAAGCCTTGTTCTTTTAAAAAGTAGAACTGAGAATTGCATTATTAGCCTTACCTCATGTTCCATGCACACCACACACTCAGAACTGCTCCATCTATCAGGACTTGGGGCAGTGGGGGTGAGGGGGGTGCTGGGGGTCAGCGGAGGAGTGAGCTGCTGCTGAAGTGGGGCGCTTGGGGTGGATGGACCAGCTTCCTGCAGCTCTTTTGCTGTTTTAGGGAATGCTGGAGGTGCAAATATTATATTCCAACTTAAAAACAAAACATCAATATATATATAACAGTATCTCTAAAGAGAAAATGTGTGTTCTTACGATCAGACAGAGTGCGCTCTCTAGCCCAGTGCAGAAGAGCTTTCTGCACTCCAACCTCATTGATCCCCAACTGAGGTAAAGCAGAAGAGATTTAAATGGATGTAAACCTTCAAAGAAAAATTCATAGAGGAACACACTATTTTAAGCACAGAATGAAATGTGGCGGACCTTTCTAAGGTCTTTAGTGGTCATGCGTCGCAAGGCCTCAGCAGTGATTCGATGGTGAGCTATGATTGGCAGGTAGTGTTGAGCAGAGAGTTTACACAGCAGACTCCCCAGATCCGCATCTACAGCTGCCTCCTGAGGAGAAAGGAGAGGTGAGCTTGATTTTGTGATTTAAACACAGGGTCTATGAGCCTATAGGAGAGCTACTCCGACCTGCATCCGCAGAGACAGAGGTTTGGCGTCCAGGAGCCTTTGATACTGGATCATCCAGTAGTTCTGCTGATTGGATTCACTTTTCTTATCCATCTCCATCTGAAAAAACAAACAAACTTAGTGCCATGCTTACGAATTACAAGCAACGTACATATGCATCGGTTGCATTTAACAAAGCCCTACACAAATTCAACACTATCTTTCAGGTTGTATTTTTTTTTTTACCTAGTGACTACTACCATGGAAAAATGTAAATGCATTTTTCCACATCAATCAGGTATATTGCAGGGGGTTTCAAAATGACCTGCCTTTTATATATATATTTTTTTTGTTTTTATAAATAACCAAAGCTTCACTAAATACTATATATATATATATATATATTAAGCAGTAAAATATAATGCCTGGAAATAAAACAAACTTGTACAAAATAATATTTAAATAAATAATAAAGAGGTAAAACTTTGCAAAAAATTAAAGGATTTCATGTTGTTTTAAAGGCTGTTAAATGCAACAAATAAATAAATAAATAAATAACATAGTCTCAGTATGACCAAAGACCAAGACGTGTCACTCGTATAGTTCTGAATGGGGAAAACTGCAACGTAATTAAAAAATGCCCAAGAGGCGTTTCCTAAATGTGACTTCAGCAAAAGTGGCTAAAGCATGGGAAATGTTTCAGTTAACTGGTCCAATTTTGAATGACTCTTTAGAGAAATCAGGAAAATTGGTCCATAATCGCTTACCAAAACTATCCTGAGCTCCTCCTCCCTTTGGTCTTTCTGTTTAAGTAACTGCTGCAGTAGATCAGTCAGAGCAGTCCTCTGGTCAGCTAACACCTCCTACCACACAAATACACACAGCGAATACACACACACAAAAAAAAAAACACAAAGATTCATACTCCCAGAATGCTATGATAACTCATAGAGGGGGTGTGAGCATGATATTTAAACAGGAATGGGATGAAATGGCTAAGAAATCTGAGAGTGAAAGTGAAGAAATGTAAAAACAAGTAAGAGATGCGATGTGCGATGACAGAGACATCATTACTCCTCTCTACACTCCACAGCATGATGAAGCACTGACAGGAAACCACCACATCATCTACTGCTGCTACGTACCTGCAGGTTCTCAGTGTCCAAATTCCTCCTCTTAACCTCCAGCTTTGTCAACTGCATTAACTCTGCCTCTATGAGTTTAATCTATGGATACAAGCATACAGTGGGGGTGTGAATGGCCCCATGGAGACATGATAAAACAGCCACCTTTTGGGTTCTGCATCCAATGAGAGGTGGAGATGTGAGAAGCATGGGCTGACTGAAACCATAAAAAGCTTTTAATGACTAGAATGACCACACAAGACCATCCAAAACATTACTTACGGTAACATTATATAAGCTAACCACAAAATACCCACCAAGTGTTTTTTGTTAATCATTATACTACCATTCAAAAGTTTGAGATCAGTCATTTTTTTCTAGGAAATTAATCAATGTTTTCAGCACGGCCGTATAAAATGGACCAATCCACAGGTTAATACACATATCTATTTTAAATAAATGTTTCTTAACACAAATATCAGGCTTGATAATAAGAAATGTTTCTTGAGCACCAAATCAGCATATTAGAATGAAATAAATTTTATTCATAAAAACAGAAAACAGTGATTTTAAACTGTATTACTGTTTCAGTGTGTTTTTATCAAATATACGTAGCCTTACGTAAGAACATTACGTAAAAACATAAGAGACTTCTTTCAAAAAAGATCAACCCCAAAATTCCGAATGGTGCTGTATGTTAATAAATGACAATGCTGATTAAATTAAAACTGTAGTACAATCTTATTGGCTCTTCTATTCTAAAAAAAAACAACTTTAATCAGCATACCTGATTACGGATATAAGCATGCACACTGTCTTTCTGGAGTTGGAGGGCTTCAAAGGCGGCCTTCTGCATTTCCTCCTGCAGACAAAAAGCCAATTAGGGTTAATCATTCTAGACCTACCAGAAAACAATGCACAACCTGTAATATCTACAGTAGTTCATTAATGTATTTTTGCCTGTGGAATGAATAGGTGGATGGAGAGCAAACTAGTTTCAATTTAAGTACATTGTAGGTTAGTGATTTAAATAGTTACCTCTTGAAGGATCTGACTAATGGCTTTGCTTTTGTCTAGCTGCTGCAGGGACAACACTTGGTCAAACTTCCTATCCATACAGTCCAAACTAAATGAAGGGAGGAAAAAGAACAAATTTGGACAGTTTACTTCATAGTTTATGCTTGTATGGTTTTTTTTTATGGTTTCAAAATCAGAGAATGTCAGTTTGAAATCCAAACAAGTGGTCATACAATTGAAATGCATTTGAAATGAAAAGAGTAAGAGAGTAAAAGATTGCTGGGCAGAGGTCAGAACTAAATGTATTGGTGGGAACTGAAGCACCTCCTGCAGGCCTCAGACACCAGAATCTGTGTCTTGGCTTCCCTGGCCTCCTGAAGTAACCTTAAAGAGTAGCTCTCTGACAGCATCCTCTGCATGGCACCTGCAAACATGTAGCCTTTTTAGAACTACTGTAAACAGTTAACTTTCTTTGAAATATTTTTTTACTGATGGAGGTAGTAGATATGACACAAACAGGAAGACAAGCAGGGGAGAGAGATTGGGAGGTCTAATTCAAACTATGTCTGCCAAAGCACCAACATGTCTGGAGATGTTTGACAAGAGCTTCTAATGACTTTCTTAATAAATATAAAAACCATGATAAAATGACCTAAAATTAATGATAACTGTAATTTCTAAAACTCACTTGCCACTTCCTTCTTCCTGAGAGAGTTGGCTTCGTCCTGTGTGATGGCAGTAAGGTGTTCCATTCGTATACTAAAAACACAACAAATAAATATCTCTTTTCAAATAAGTCCCAGATTTTTCCATTTCACCATGTGTGTGACTAACATCTACATACACTACAATTCAAAACGTTTATGGTCAGTAAAAATTGTCAAGGAGATGACTATTACTTTTTAGAACTGTTTTATTTTATTTTATTTTATTATTATTACTATTATTAAGCTAGGATGCATAACATAAATCAAAAGGCTTTTTTGTTTTCCAATATTCCTGTATTTTTTATCAAATAAATGTGGCTCTGGTAAGAATAAGATACAATGTTTTCAAAACATTAAAAAACATCATCAACCCCAAACTTTTTAACAGTAGTGTATATGTTAAAAACAACAGATTCTGATACACACTGCAGTGTTTGTAAAACCACAACATAAAGTAGCACTCCAGATTTTTCTGGCATCTCCAAAAATACCTCAATAAACTTCAATCTGTTTGCTGCAGAAGCACCACAACAGTGGCACTGTCCAAACAGCTTAGTGCTTGCACTAAATCTGGACTGAGCTTTTCTTAAGTGGCGCCATTAGAAAGAAAGAAATTCACTTAGCAAGAATTGCACTGATGGCAGGAGCCCATATTCCATTAGAGAGTTCAACCCACGCATGATTTCCACTCACCGGTCTTCCTCCAGAGCTTGCAGAAACTCGGCGCTCTTAGCCTGGCTATAATCAAATAAGCACAAATGCACAATAAATAACTACCCTTCAGTTACAGAATACTAAAGGACTTAGCATGACTAAAGTAAAAACGATAGCTAAAGAAAACGCGAGATATTTAAAAAATGGTTTACACGGTACCCTCACCGTTTGTTATCAAGTAGGAGGTCAGAGATACGACTCATGACATTGTTCTCTGCCAGACGTACTTTATCCAGCATTTTCTGCCTCTCCGTTTCCTGGGCCTTCTGCTGCTGAGACACACCTAACTCCAACCGTTGCTGCTCCTGATAGACAGAAAAGCACATTTCTCTCTGATAAGGTCATTAAACATGTTTTGATTAGCTAGCTAAGTTTAGTGACAGTACAACCTGTTGCCTTGCTTCATTTTAAATTTAAGCTGCAGTCCATTATTTTTTTATTTTTGTGCTACATCTATAATAAGTGTTTCTATTTGGACTATTTCGTCTGGTTTGGGTAGGTAACGCTGTGGAGTAGCCCAGTACCTGTACGATTCATCACAAACATAAAATGAAAGAAGTAGTTCTAACTACAATGTTCTTCAGCAAGATGCACACAATGCTGTTTATTATCTGCTAGAGTGCCAAAAGTTACACACTGCAGCTTTAAATAATATGTTACAATATTGTAGTAAATAAATGCAACCTTGGTGACCAGAGTCCAAAGAAAGAAAAAAAAAAACTACTGTCCCAAAAATGTAGTGTAATCACTGATCTTTAATAGAAAACATCATTATACAGATCAGTGAGTGTAATGCACTTAAATGCATCATATGTTTGTAAACCCCATTCAACACTACAGTAAAAATTGTTACCAGTTTGACAGACAGCAAGACATCCTCTTTGTGGGAGTTGTTGAGAAGGAGGAGCTGAGTGTGTTCTCTTTGTTTCTCTTCAAGATCTTTTTCAAAGATCAACTTCTCCTGCTGTTTCTGCTCCTAGTGGAGAAACAGAGAGAATGAGACGTAGAAATAGTACTTCACTGGACTATCCAACACTAACAAAAAAGAAACCAAATCAAACATACCTTTCTTTTCTCATAGTCCATGAATTTGCTCTGCAATGTCAGGTAGAACACGTTACATTAACAGATCAAATGGCGTTCTATATTTTTAGGCACTGTTTGAAATGGCTGGTAAATAAAGATGATAACGGACCTGCCAGGCCATCTCTTCACCATCAACACAATCCACCTCCTCCTTCCCTCCATCATGCTCCAGCACAGGCAGCAGATACTGGGATGGAGGGCAATAATCCAGACCCATCTCTAAATCCAATTAAACAAACCAGCTGCAAAGAATGGCCTTCACGTGGGGTTGCACTTTAATATTTAACCAAATCCTGTGCATACTGTGTATTGTGCACATCATGTACATATCAGCACATATCAGAAAGTAATAAAAGCATACTGTGTACCTGAACAGAGGTAGCGCTGCACTTCCTCCGTGCCGCCCGAGCACACTGACGGAGGTGGATATCTCATAACCTGTGCATCCAGAATCAGGCTCTGCCATGCCACATATACACATAAAGACATGAGGACGTCTTTGCAAAGGTCACATTGTAATTTGAGCGTGTACAAATATACTCCAACATCTTAAATATAGGCTTTTGATTTAATATACTCACTTCCAAAGTTCGAACATTGGCCAGTTCTTTAGGTAATTCTCTAATGCTGTTCTCGCTTATGTCTAGTGTACGTAGGCTACTCATGCGTCCCACAGACACAGGAATGACAGCAAGGCTGTTCCCTGTATCCATCAAAATATGTGTTTAAATTATGTAGGCTTTCTTTTGATGTTAAAATGTGACCCTGGACCACAAAACCAGTCTTAAGTCGCTGGGGTATATTTGTAGCAATAGCCAAAAAATACATTGCATGGATCAATTTGGGTTTGTTTTTTTTGCCAAAAATCCTTAGGATAGTAAGTAAAGATCATGTTCCATGAAGATATTTAGGCAATTTCTTACCGAAAATATATTTTAAAAATATATATTAATTTTTCTCAGCATTTAGATTTTTCTGTACTCTCAGACTCCAGATTTTCATATAGTTGTATCTCAGTCAAATATTGCCCTATCCATCCATACATCAATGAGAAGCTTATTTATTCAGCTTTCAGATCATATATAAATCTCAATTTTGGAAAATAAACACGTACGACTGGTTTTATTGTCCAGGGTCACAAATAATAATAAAAACTCTTAAGATGATTTTAATTACTATAAAAGTAAAACTTTCTAAACTTTATCACATATACTGCATTGCTCTAATGAAAGTGCTTAAAAATTAATAATAACGAATACCTTTTTGTGCCAAAATGATTTTTAAAGAGCGCAAAACACACCTTTCACATTAAGTGTCTGAAGATAGCGTAGATCCCCTATAGAGTCCGGCAGCTGTTTAATGTGGTTCTTCTCTACATTCAGCACCTTACAGAATAAATCAAGGTTGTATATAAGCAACAAATATAAAGGATACTAATTATTCATTTAGAAATATATTTAAAGAAATCTGATCAATGCTCTAGAAGACTCACACTTCGCTTTGGTGCTGGTGAGACTTTTCTAATAAATTTTTAATAATAATAATATTTTTTCCCCCATCAATTCATTTTTCAATGAGTTTTCAGTGTCGCATGATCCTTTAGAAATCCTATTCAATACACTGTTAATTTTCTTGTAAAACGGTGATACAAATTTTCATAATGCTTAGATAAATAAAAAGAAAAATATAGGCCTACTGTTTTTTGCTACAGGTCTTTGATCAAATGTGATGCATTCCCACTAAATGAAAATACTAATTTAAACATTTTTGGTAACCTCAAACTTTTCACATACTATCCTACCTAATGCTACACAGTGATATATACAATAATGCCAACAGCTCTTTTACGAATCAGGAACATCAGTATTCTGTTTTCAAATGCTACACAATAAACAAAAATTCACAATAAATATACCTGCAAGGACAAAAGCTGTCCAATGTCACCAGGAAGTGATGTGAGCTTATTTTCATGCAGGTCCAACACCTTAAAAATTGACACACAGAGATGTTGTCAGTGGACAGCTGTGTCATATGGTTATTTGCTTGGCACTGTTGTCACCAATCAATTTCTCTCACCTTTAAAGTTGCTAAGGCACCAATGCAGCAACCTTTAGGAACAAGTGACCTCAGGTCATTTCCATGAAGAATTAACACCTGCAATGAAAGTGGAAAGCCGTTAAGGATCTGATTCCCGCCAAACGTTCAGAGAAAAACACTGCAGTAAATTAGACTCACTTTCTTCTGGAGGACTTTACATATGGAGAAGGCACTGGAGGGAACCTGCAAACAAACATTTTGTAAGTACTGTTGTGATGTGGATAGAAGTTCGGATATGATTCATCCTCTGTCTTAGATGGAAATTTCACCAATGTGTAAAGAATGATATTAGGGCTTTGTGTAATTCACCTCTGTAAGCTCACAGACAGAGATGTCCAGAATATCATCAGCACCTGCTTCTTTGGCCTGCACAAGACAGACGAGTGTTAAGATCTGAATCAGTGCACTCCAAAAAATGAATAAACAAAACTCACCAAGCATAGCTGGTATTCCAGGCGTTTTATGGATTCCTCACTTGGTTTCTTCTTTTTAGAGAACAGAAACATCCTGAGGCAAGTGAGATTTTGTTTGCCTAGTCAGAACCCCACAACATCCACAAAAGCCACTGGATGTTAGTGTGACACTTGACTGACTGTGGTGATGACACTTCCAAAGAAACAGAAACAAAAACACAGCAGAGCAGTGTAAACAACTTACGACAAGAAACACGCAAATATGATACAAATTATGATCACTCGACACAAAAATGACTCTTTGACTAGACTTTGATGGATAACCGTTACTGAAACCTAGTACTGAAACCAAATAGCGCGAGATATAAATAAAAGTACATACCGTACGCGCAAAAAAAGAATATACGCGATTAACCGCTAAATTAAGTAAATAATTTCATCGAAACATGGGTTTCTACAAATGTTTCAGTATTGATTTATTGTCCGTGTTACCTAGTACACTCCCTCTCTGCCAGCACAGACACAAACACACACCAGGAACTACTTCTCGGATGTTGTGAATGACGTAATGCTCCGCCGCAGTGTGAAAGGTTGTTCAGTTCTCGCGATACTTCGTGGCCTTTATATTGGTGGCGCCACACGTCGTCGTTCTTTTCCGTTTTCGCTTTTGTGGTGAAGGTGCAACACTTTTCGGTCGTCCCGAATCCGGGTTCATCCGACACCATCACCAATTCAAGTCGAACTCTGCTCAACATCATCTGATACACCATGCCTCCTAAATTCGACCCCACCGAAATTAAAGTTGGTATGTTTGGAATACGGTAACCGTTTGACGGAATTCTGATTAGGTCTGAGCGGCCATGTCTGCGCCTTGGCCTCTCGCGTGCTGGGACTAATAGATGAGTAGAAAGGTAAAACTACAAAAAGCTACCTAAAGGTATAGGTTCGTTGAGCCAAGCTGAGTGTTAACCTGCATGAATAATTTAAAGTATGTAAAATTATGTATCAAACAGGCGCATATTTTTAAATGCTATCTAACGTTATAGGATCTTTATTAGCTCTAGCTTCTCCGTGCATGTGGCGTTGTGAACTATTCGATTTGACGTTGTGAATGTATAAAAACCAACTTCATACTTTTGTGGTCTTTCATTAAATACTTGTTTCTTGCTGTAGTTTTACAGCACTCATTTGAAGTTTCCACGTGCTGCTGTAAGGGCGTCTAGCACATTGACAACTGTGCCGTACCTATAATGGTTATTAGTGTTGTTGGGGGTTTAATTCACTCAAACTGTCCCAGATTATTCCTCTCATCGTTCCGGATTTAACACCAGAGCTCGGAGGCATACAAAGCAATGCAGCTACCACGTCCACGCCCCAGAAATGCATAATAAATAGATCACAAGTCATAAGTAACTTTATAACGCTACAAGGATACGTGTGTATAACGTTTTAACACACACAAAATGACCAGCATGTTAGTGTCGTCATCATAGTGAATTTGCAATATAACTTGTTTTTACCCATTCAGAGTATGCAAATATACGAACCAGTTATCCTTTAGAAGGATAACAATTTTGAAAGCTTATCTCTACAAAAGAGTGTTTCTAGTAACGTTGCATACCTTAGGGTTAGGCTGAGAGACATGTAATCCTTTTTGCCACCTGTGTTGTGACTGCTAATGTAGTGGTGCCTTTGCGTACCAACCACAAGTCATAAGGTTTTAATATTGACCTCAAATAGAAGGTCTGTAACACCATCTAGAAGTGCTTTTAATTAGTGTAGTTTTCGTTATAAAAGCACATAAATGCAATTTTTTTTCTTCCCTCCTTTCCTAGTGTACATGAGATGCACAGGTGGAGAGGTTGGTGCCACTTCCTCGCTGGCCCCCAAAATTGGACCTTTGGGTCTTGTAAGTATAGCTATCTTGGTTTTTTGTCTGTGTTTTGCTTCCATTCTCTGCAAGCCCCCCGCCACTGTCCTAGTCTTTAAAAGTGACTTTGAACAATCCAGTGGAGGCTTATAGTGACCCAGCTTATGGAAACAGGGCGGCCCCAACCTATTGGCTATCTCTGCGCCGAAAGGCTTGGGACAAACTAATTGTGTCATAGTACATTGCGGTATGCTCATCTTTTGTTCTCTATTCTTTTCTGCAGTCCCCTAAAAAGGTGGGTGATGACATCGCAAAGGCCACCAGTGACTGGAAGGGTCTGCGAATCACTGTGAAACTGACCATTCAGAACAGGCAAGCAGCGGTAAGCCCTTGACTTGTTTCAGCATCTACGCTGGCTCTTGTGGACATCTAGCCTTTAAATGCTTACAGGTTTTGTTCTTTCTCTAGATCGAGGTGGTGCCATCCGCTTCAGCCCTTATTATCAAGGCGCTGAAGGAACCTCCCCGTGACAGGAAGAAGGTCAAGAACAGTACGTAACTTTTTACCCCACCTCGATAATATACTGCATTAGAGGAATCAAGTCTTTGTGGGTTCTGGCCTTTTGTAGTTGTTGACTGTAAGCCTCCTGCCACTGTGCTTGTCTGTAAGAGTGACTTTTGTACTGCCAAAGGAAGGCTAATAACAACCCAGCTCTAGGAAACAGGGCTGCCCAACTTAATGGGTAACTCTGTGCCGAAGAGTCTGGTACAAGTTCTATTGGAGTTGGCCAGAATGTTGTGTGACGCACGCTTCCTTTTAGAAGTCAGTGGTCTGTAAGAATTGAATTCTTTAATTCAGGATACATTCAATTCGTGAATAAAACTAACCATAAATATATAAATAAAAACTCTTTCTAAATAATAAAATCTACAGACATAATTGCAAAATTTGATCAAAACATGAGTTCCTTGGTGTACAACTGAATTTATCTGGGATGCATTCAAGCTCTTCAAAGTTTGTTACACAAGATGTTCAAATAGTCTTAATGACTCCACTTCTAATGCATGTGCTATTAGTTTGTTAGCATTTTATATGTGCCTGATGTTTGTATCATGTTTGCATTTTGTTTTGTAGTTAAGCACTCCGGAAGTGTTACTTTCGATGAGATCGTCGGTGTCGCTCGGGTCATGAGGCCACGATCCATTGCCAGGGAACTTAGTGGTATGTAGATCATGAATTTATGTATTTAATAGCAATATTTATTGATCAGCCTCCCGCCACTGTGCCAGTCTGTAAAAGGGACTGAGTACTGTCCAGAGGAGGCTAATAATAACCCAGCTTTAGGAAGCAGGACTATCCATCTCTGTGAATAACCCTGTGCCAAAAAGACTGGAACATGCATTAATGTAAACTTTTTTTTTTTGAGAATGACCGTACAAGCTGATCAAATCTTGTTCTCTGTTTCTCAGGTACCATTAAAGAGATTCTTGGCACCGCTCAGTCTGTGGGCTGCACCATTGATGGTCGTCTTCCCCATGATGTCATTGATGACATCAACAATGGCACAATTGAATGCCCAGCTGTAAGTATTAAACGTTTGTTTTATTTTTTTTAAATTTGGTATCTTATTTTTTATCCAGTTTTAACTGTTTTTATTTTTTCTTGCAGGAGTAAAAGAAGAAAAAAAGGATTGAAGACAAAATAAAAGCCATTTAAAATGAAAAGTCAAAGTGTTTTGATTTCTTTCATGTGTTGTAAAGCAGGAGTTAATTATAATGCTGTAAAATATGATCCTAGATTTATTTTTATTTTTTTAAAGAGGATTTCATTTGTTTTATTTAATCATGTTAACTTGGACACTACCTGTTTAAGCTTATTTAAGATGACGTGGGCAACCATTGAGTTTTAAAAAGATCATACTTAATTGGTTACAATTACCATATTTTGAAACCACAAACGTCTTTTTTGCAGTAAGATGCATGAAACAAATTGATCACCAAAAAAACAAACATTTATTTGAAATTTCCAAGGTGTTTAAAGTTTCTGTATGTAAGCATGGGTGTGTGGAATTGCCCTAAACAAGTCTCACTTTTACAACCGGGGAGCCAAAAAAAAAACTGGCTTAGTATGAATGTTTCACAACAGCAGGCGCAGCAGCTTGATATAACTCATTCTAAACTAACACTCATTTCTTGAGTCCAGTAACAGTTCATTTATTTGCTTAACTCTGGGCATTATTACAGATTAAAGTAAATTTGAGGAGACAATGTGTCATTTCAGTTGAAATACACCTTGCTGTTTTCAAAGGAACACTGCAGGAAAGTTTCCTTTTTTTTTAACTGTTGCTCAAATTTCAAAGTGAAAAATTTGTCTTCAGTACCATAGGCTTGTCCCTGTCCCACCATTTAATGTGGAAACTTATTTGCCATGGTTGATGGAAACCAGGACGGACTGAACAAATATAAAAATCCTGCTTGCTCTCAGTTCTCCACATCCTCTTCCTCCACCTCATTCTCTCCCTCATCATCCATGTGCTCATCTTCCTCTTCGTCTCTACTTTTGTCGTTCTCATCTGTGCTGTTTTTCTTCTCTTTGTCCTTACGTTTTTGCTCAGATGCCTCCTTCTTGCCTTTCTGACCTTTCTTGTAAGCTGAAAAAACAGCACATAAACCAGTTACACACATGTCAGATGCTTTAAATATTTCATACATTTCTGGACCTGGACTTTTTTTGGCCTTCATATAGCATTTACCTTCAAGTGCTTCCCTCAAGGGTTGCAAGAAACGCTCAAACTCCATCTCCTCCATAGCTGACATCACATCTCCAGCGTTCAGTGTCTTCCTTTTTGCTTTCATAGCAAAATTGTTTGCACTATTCTCAACAAAACAGTAAAGGTTTGAGTGCGTTTCTCATAACAGAAGGCTGGCTTTAAGTATAACTCGTTTGAAGTTATGGTACTGCATGTAAAAATATCTAGAGAAACGTGTTATAAATCACAGACTTTATTAAACAGTTTGCTAATTTTCTAACGGAGGTAGTACTGGCTGCAGAAAGTCTTAATTGTTGGCGATTTTAATATCCATGTTGATAAAAAACAAAAAGAGGCATTCTTAGATATTTTGAACTCTATTGGGGTTAGACAACACGTAATAAAAGTGATTGATTGATAACAAAACGTATGATAACAATAACGTTGACTTACCAAGATGTTGCATAGAGAACGAAAACACTGGCTGCTTGAGATATCGCTCTTCTTGCCTCCTTGGAGACGTTAACTCCGTCTGGCAACTAAACACGAAGACGACATGTTGACTGCATACCAATAAACAATATAACTGACTGTTTAACTGACACTATTTAACGCGTGCTATGAAATAACTAGCTGTGTTCAGACACTTACCGCTTCCTTTATAATTCGTGTGATGACAGCATTGGGAAGATTAAGGTCCTCAGGTCTCTCGGCCATTACACTGAATACACACTTAAAAGAGATGCAACACGAAGATTTAATGCGTTCTATTTTATATTAACTGATTTGTGTTGATTAACATACGTGTTCAGATGTCAAACTGGACAACCGTGAAAACTTTGTGTTAGCTTAGCCGTCTAACTTATCTGAGGGTGAACTGACGCCAACTAAGTTACCAGTATAAAACGACTGAACTGCGTTAAATAACGAATTTCGTTACCTTACATATGCGTTAGATGAAATATCTGCAAATCAATTCCCTACAAAACACTTGAATATGAACAAAAGCTAGTGTGTTTCAGTGTTTGCAGCCCGCTTGATCATCCAAAGCCATGCGTTAACCTTTCACCTCTCTCCGCTCTGCCCGCCAACCAATAGCCCTTCAGTTATGACGTCAATTTGTAGGCTAACTGCTAGGTTTGTATGCGTGGTTGCGTTTTACATGGGACTTTTACGTTTTACCTTTAATATAAATGACACTGAATACCTCGAATATGAATTTCAAAGTTGCCTTATTTTTTTTTTTTTTTAAAGCCGTTATCAGTATGCTACAATTACTATGATGATTTCTGGTGGGAGTTGTAGTCCTGTGTCAGAAAAAAAAACACAAGGTTTATTCTTATATTTTAATCATAAATTGAAAAAAAATTAATCTATAAATCGTATTTCTCTCTCTCTCTTTTTTTTTTTTGCGAATTGCGCGTTGGTGTTTAGATATGAAAAAAGAAAAAATTCGCACACTTTATCGAAGTAAAACTGTAATTACAAATTTTCTGTTTCAGTGGTTGTTCGTTTCAATTGGCTTGTAAGCTGTTGTTTTTGGGCCACTTTAGATGGCAATTCTATTTATCTGCATCTCAGATCGTGTGAAGTAACTATAGAGTCAGAATGTCAGAATGGACCTCTGTACAAACTCAACGTTTTTTTTACTCCAACTTGCTCATTTTATCGCAAAACAAGTCCACATGAATAATGTGTTTATTTTGATAGTGGGACTTTCTGAAGCATGTGCAGGGGTCACGTAGCAATGCAGTGCAACTGCTCAATTTACACGGAATGTATATTGTAGTAATTTCATGGTCTTGCAAGTACGTTTGTTAATGTTCTCAGATCATCTCCATTTATAGCATATGTTTCAAATGTTTGAGAGTATTGCTTGCGTGAGAATGAAGGTGAAACATGCCGCACTGCTTCGCTTCACCAGAAGCAAAAAAATGAAACACACACACACACACACACACACACACACACACATACATATTATACTTTCCTGATTTGCCTAAAGTAGCCTATATAGTCTATATATTTATTTTCTTTAAAAAATTCAGATGATTAATCGTGAGGCTTTTAAAATTAAAATGGATTTATAAATAAATAAAGAAGTGGCCTACATAAAGCATACCACATGTGTGGTCCTCTTAAAATAGTAGTTAAGGTTATATAAAGTATTGCATGTAGATCTTTCCATAATGAACAGAAACATAAAAGTGAACTGCCGGAGGGCGCAACTTTTTTTACATCTTTATCACACTTTAATGTGTGCCGTACAACTGTGTTAACCTCAATTGTGGTAAATGGCAAAGACTTTCCATTATATTTCCCCCCCTCTTTCTTTGATGCTCATCAACCGTGTTGAGGTTAGCTTCACATATTAGCTCATAAAGCAGTTAACATTTAACACCACGTTGTCTTTTTATAGAGATTGTTTCATTCTTTTTCTTCTCCCTCTGGCAGTGATGTCATTCAAATGCTCACGTTTTAAATGACATCTTTAGCTCTGAATATGACTTAGCAAGGCTGCAGTTTACATTACTAGCTTAATTTTGAGTTTTGATTAAATAGGAGAAACCAGACTTAAGAGGGATCTAACTTAATCTAACAAAATCACTTGTAACAATGAGTCTCAAATGAGGTCAAAGTTCAGTCTTCCAGACACCACAAATCATATATTTGAATTTTTCACAATATGAACTATTTTTCTTTATGACAATTCCCTTTATTAGTGGGAAACCATTAGATAAACACTAACATCTGTACACCTGAATAACATTTAGGATTGATACATTTAGAACATTGTGGTGGTAGTGTATGACAGCAACACCAGGTGTCACTAATAATACTTCTCTCTGAAGACCATCTCTATAATAGGAATACTTGTTAATTAATTAGTAAAATTACTTTATTTTTGCTCCTTTCATTCTCTAAACAGGAAAACTCAACTTCTGTAACTTTTGTTTTTCAACATTTGTAATTTGTAAAAATGCTCTGTAATCAACTGAACTGTATCACTTGGCATGTAAACTATTTATACTTCCATATTATTAAATATTCACAAATAAAACTGTTCTCAACCTTCAGATATTGATGCAGAGATGTAGTTAATTTAGTTCCAGTTATTTTCATGTGTAGAGCATTTATTATAATCAATTTTTATTAGCAGCAGCATAATGCTAACATGGGACTTCAAGGAGAATTCAAAGCTAAAATATGTTTCTCAAATGTTCAGCAGTAATTTCTAACTTAAAGTGTTTTTTTTTTTTTTTTTTTTGTAGTGAGATGAAGTCATAAAGAACAGAGACTAAAGCATTGTTTTTATAAAGGGTAATGTGTAATTGTTGCCGTTGCTTATAAACAGTTGATCATAATTTTTTATTTAGTGGTCTTTAGGAGTTTCCTGACATGAATTACTAAATTTATCTGGATTCCACTATAAAATCCAAAATTCAGATGACTGCAGAGACAAAAATAGGGAAGTGTATAGGCTTGGTCAGAAGGCTGCGAAACTACTGTTTTTATTAAATGGAAATTTCCAACAAGAAAATAAATGTTAATGACAAGTTCAGTTCAGCCAAACTTAAAAAAATATTGTTGCCCAATCATGTACCAAAGTCCTGAAACATTTTCTTGTTAGAGTCTTTGTGAGGGTTTAGCCTGTTACAACTAATGTTTGTAAGAATTTTCACCTTCCACTATAAAGGCCATCACCTATTATGACTATAACTCCTGGTCACGTGCTGCCACAGGTCACAGTTCCTAAGGAAGGATAGGAAGGCTGAGTTCCCCAGTCTCATTTGTTTCCTTTCAAGGGTCAACCAAGAAAGTTTTAACAGAAACAGGAAGGTCCGTCGACCAGCCCACTCCAATAGATGTTCTCAGGAAAGGCCACAACCAAAAGAACATATAAATACTGCCGTCATTGTCTGGACATTTGTCTGCTTCTTCTTTAAGTCAGACAGGCCTCCCTCTGAAGAGGTCACCCAAAGGCTTATTATGATGGAAACTTACATTTGAATATATTGTATATTTACAATAATAGTCTAATTTTATGTCTTTTTGATGCAGACCAACACAGTCTCACTCCAACTGGTCACATTTTGACACTTGGTCAAAACCCTAATGCGTCGTTTTTTGACGATCAAGGTACCTCTTTTTAGTCACTTGTTTTAAATAGGAACAAGTTTTTTTTTTATCGTCATAATTAAAAGATAACGAAGCCATTATTCCATATATTTAGGGGTGTGATTTTTCAATGTAAACTGTCAAAACAGTTTTATTTAAATGATATTATTTACACATTTATGAGCACGTAACCCAACACAAGATACAGATTCCAAGTCTTTTGAGGCAAAATGATTAATTTATGAGAGAAATATAGGCGATCGCTGTCTCCGTCTTCTGCATACTTCCTGCATGCTGCTGCAGTCTGTGCGATTTCAAAAAATGCTGCTAGAAGAATCCTTACGTCAGCGTTGGTTGTGAAATGCCATTGTGTCTCGTGATCGATTGCGTCATGCTGTTGTGAAATACTATTGGTTCTTGTGTATTTCGTGACTGATTGTGTCATTCTACGAGACGGGAGTATGTTTTCTGAATGACATGACAGCGCGTGAACGGAGCGGGATCATTTTTAGTGATTAAAACCTTGTGTTTTACTCTCTTCTTCACATAAAAACCCTAACCCTAACTTTTCACATCAAAAAGTGACCAAAAAGGGGAACCTTGAGCATCAGAAAGCGACCGGAAGGGTCTTAACCATGCGTCAAAATGTGACGGGTTGGAGTGAGACTGTGTTGAAATACAGGTTTTCCTCAGTTTCAACACTGAACATTTTACGTTGGTTCATCAGTGCTTTGTACTTTGCATCTTCATGCAGAAATGAAAGCTACGGTTTGCCATATATTTCCTCAAACTTAAATCTCAAATGAATTTTACAGTGAATTCAGAGTTCCGATTGGCCTTCACACCTGTGTGCAAATCAAGTTAATTAGTAAAATCACATTATAAATGCATGCAAATGGATCATATAATTTACCTCTAATAGTTTTAGAAATGGACATGTGAACTTGACAAAAATGTTTTGTATTATATATTTGTGTTTGTAATGTAACTAAAATACTTGGTTTACTGTTTGTTTGCACTCTCTGGATTGTATTGTGTTTTTTTATTTCTCTGCCAGCTGTTTCCGTTTTATTTTGACAGTTCTTCAGTTGAAAAAAGAAAAAAGAAAAAAACACAGCTTAAAATATTTCACTTAATCACCACAATTGCTTTCATTGAGTCTGTAATCAATCAAAATACATGACAACTCTATCCATGGAGCCTTTTTAAAAGATCATAAACATATTATTTGTGTTTTCTTTATTATATTATGAAACTCTGCTTTCTTTCATGCATCCTGAGTCACCCTTTCCATGTGAGAAAATAGCGCTTTCATGAGTGGAAACATTCTTTTTGTGAATCTAATTTGACCTTTTGTATACTATTATGCAAACTGTAAATAGCAAGTTACAAATAAACAGCACTTATCACTGCCAAATAAAATGAATAAAAATCTTATGCTAACATCCCAAATATGTGATTGCCAAGATAAACCTATCGTCTTTGCATGTGTCAATCCAAAACGGTTACCATAGTGGCCTGCACAACATTAACAAAAAATTACCAAGAGCTCTATTAAGGACTGTTTACATTTTTCTATTATTAATTACATCGATTGACCCAGGTTTTTTGCAAGATAAAACTGTTATGCAGTCTGAGTTTCTTGCTGTCATAACAACATATTTTAGCTTCTTAGAGCAAAACCAAAACATTGGCTGCAAGTTGCCATCAACAGTTACCTCAGCCTGGGCTCTAATCCTCATCTTCACCTCTATTACACCTCATATCTACTGCACACCTGGAGATCTTGTCTTTCACAGAGGACAGTTGTGTTGTTGAAGGTTTGGGCAGTGGAGGAGTGGAGGAGGGTGGTTCTGCGCTCCCTACGGCTGTCAACACCTCCATTTTGAAAGAGTGAAGGAACTCAAACTGAATGAATAACAGGCTCACGTGAGTGATGAGAAGCGGGTGTCTGAATGAACCTCATTGAAACACACCTGTGGAGAACACCATCTTCACCTGTTTGAACTCCTGACCTATTTGTGAGGATAAGGGGCCACATGCTGCAATGCAAGGGATAGATAACTCAATGCGAAGACACAGCTAATGCACATTATGAACTTATGAATATGCAGGAAATATCATGATAAAAAAAAACAACAACAAGATTCTGAGTTGTGACTAGCATTCCACACCAAAGAAAGCTAAAGGTCTGAAGGAAGAGGTGCAAACTCTGTCCATAAATTAAGGTGAGGTGTTCTGTCTCTGTCTGCAAAGATCACTTACATATGGTCTACGAGAAATAAGAGGAGTAAAGGTTAAGATAAAAAAAGTACTTTACAGTAGATCTGAATGAGCACAGTTTATTTTTTACCAAGGCATCATTTGCTTCGCTATATAGTAAATGAAACATACACATACTCACAACATTTCTGTTATGCCCCTAAAATAACAAATTTCCCACTCATAATTATGACTTTGGTGAGTACTTTATTTGCAATCAAATTGTAAATACAATCTTTCTGACAGACTCAGAACAGATGTAACTTTAAACACGAGCAGCTACAGTTACCAAATGCGGTTGCCAGGTATTCAAAACTAGCCCAATCATGTTCTGGGGCATCAAATAAATGGGATTCCCCTGGTAAATGTTGCGTTCGGGGGCTTAATATCACAGTATTGGGGGCGCTTTAACCCACAGACATAAAAAACAACCTGCGGCAACAGTGTTAAAGTAGCCCAATTCTATGGGAAAACCGTCAGACTTGGCAACACTGAGTCAAGTCAAGTCACCTTTATTTATATAGCGCTTTTAACAATATAGATTGTTCCAAAGCACTGTACGGTATCAGTAGAGTGTCATTAATGTAAAATTACAAGAGTAAACACTCTAAGTAGTATCTGTGCAATCAAATTTGACGATAATCGCTGATAATAAGGTGTCCCCAACTATGCAAGCCAGAGGCTTGCAAATCCATTGATGACAGAATGGAGAAATAACCTTGGAAGAAATTATTTCAGATATCTTCAGTATTATATATAGTATATATCATTACATATCGTCTACTGTAATATTTTGAGGTAATAAACAATTGACAGTACAAATTCCAACTTATTTAGACTACTGAAAGCAGCTTGACTCCAGAAGTGTACCTTGGCTCAAAAATGATTCCGATCAATGTGGCAGTTTTGAAATGAAATGAAGCATTCTGAACAGACGTCATTTAAGGAATGTCTTTTTGCACAGCACTGGCAGTGGAAAAAGTTGGGATGCTCTGTACACATTGGGCACAGGGCTCATCAGAAGCAAACAAACAGAGGCGGCTCTGTGATGATGCATGAGCCTGTCAGAGAGCGCCCGGCACTGAATACAGACCAGCAGTGTAGGGTCAGATGGAACCTGAACTTCTCTATCCATCACAAGCTGGTTACCGCATACATGGTCAATATATGTGCATATGTGCATTCACTCAGATATGCAAACACTCAAATAAACTGACCCTTGCTCTCTGGAAATTGAAAGCATCTCTAAATATTCAGACAAGAATGTGCACACACAAACACATAAACGTACGCAAACACAAAGGGTTGTTTGACTTCCTGTTGAGTCTACTCCTCCTAGACCTAACATAGCTACTGTAACCTTTGCAAAATTCTCAACTGCAAAAATAATTCATATCCAGCTCTCTAAGGTTTTTTTTCCTCCCCCGTGCGATTTACGAGTGCTGTGCATTCTTGAACGAATTGTCAAATCTTGCAAACAGTTCCACGAATAACCCAAAGGTATCCTTGGTATCTGCTAGAAGAGTTTGACACCATCCCTGGTATTTCATGCCAGTATTTTGAATTCCTTTTTGTTTTTGACTCATCAATGGGTGAACCGTCTGTTTGATTATGTTGGCCTGAAAGTGGCATATTTCAACTGCCCTCTGAACAATATCATAAAAGAGGTGTTGTTGATACAAGGTGAGTTCGTGTTGAAAAACGGATGTATAGAAGAGAAAGATACATATTATGGGAGTTAATATTGGCACATGTGGCTTAATTTTTTCCATCTCTGGTGTGTTTAGGGGATTATTTCCAGGAACATTTAAAGATGTTGTTGCATTAAACAGCAAAGCTAAACAGCTCCAGGGGCACAAATCGGTTCCCAGCAGTTTCCCGCTCACACACTTACCAGCTGCAATGCTTAGTCATTTACTGAGTCAGGATTTACAACAACAATATCATGAAGGGTTCCTAGCGTCACATTTTATATTTCTTTAAAAGAAAAAAAGACTTCTATCAGAACATTCTGATTGTTTGTATTGATTGTTTGTATTGTACATTTCATTTATTTACCCCCTCACAATTCTCTTGATTATTGACCAATATATACACTTGGTTGCTACCTGGTCTCATGGCATAAACATACCTGGGTGCACTTTTTAGCGAGACACGAAATACGTACCAATAAGTACATATCACTGCAGTTTCCAAAAGAAATGAATACTAGAGGCAGTAAAAACCTGACAACATTTTTTCCTTTTCACACAAATTTACAGAGTTTCAATTAATAAAGCATAATTTTGACACAAGTACTTCAAGAATATCCTGTGACTTCAAAACAGTATTAATATGATGGGAGATGTGCAAAACTGATGCCTCTGAATGTGAGCATCACACAGATCCAGCTTCATATCAATGGG
Organism: Enteromius treurensis; assembly: GCA_032275025.1. NCBI lineage: Eukaryota > Metazoa > Chordata > Actinopteri > Cypriniformes > Cyprinidae > Enteromius > Enteromius treurensis. The sequence continues at coordinate 5,673,838 of JAUCMU010000097.1, read as the reverse complement.
TTTTCATAGATGGTAGGTTTGTCCAGTAGCTCATTTATACCAGTCTTTGTTTAAGAATTAATTGATTTACAGTATATGTGGAATGAGGGAGACGGGGACGTGCGGATCCATCTGCAAGCATTTATTCAAAGGCATTCAATAGTTCAGTAGGCTAGTGGGCGCAGACAGCAGAGACGTCCTCCAGGTAGAGGCAGACAACGCAGGTGGGATAGGAACCCTCCAGGGCGGAGCAGGTGGCAGAGACGCCCTCCAGGGCAAGGCAGACGGTGCAGAAACCCTCCAGGGTGGATCAGACAGCGTCGGCAGAACCGCAGCCCTCCAGGGCGGAGCCGGTGGGACTTGAACAAATAGCACAAAGAGGTTAACTATGGCCTCTTTGGTTGAGATAGTACATGCTTTGAGTAAATAGGAGGGCCAAGGCAGAGCAGGCGGGACAGAGGCCCTCCAAGGCAGAACGGTCCACCAGGGTGGAGCAGATGACTCAGAGGTCCTCCAGGGTGGAGCCAGCGGGACAGACGGCCTCCAGGGCAGAGCAGGTCGGACAGAGGCCCGCCAGGGCGGAGCAGAGGGAGCAGAAGGCCAGGGCTGAACTGCAGGACACAAGGGCAGAACAGGCGTGACTGAAATGGAGAGCAGAGAGAGGTTAATGATGACCTCCTTGGCCGTGAATGGGCAGGGCGAGGCATTATCAGCCTCCAGGGCCATGATAAGACATGATAAGAACAACTACTGCCAATACGGCCTCCATATCTGTGGCAGGGCAGGACAAGGGTTCTATGGCGGCCCTTCTGGCGGTGATGGGGCAAAACGAGGGTTCAACAGCCCCCGTGGCCATGACAGGGCAGGAAGCTTTCATAGTCGTGACAGAGCAAGGCGAGGGGTCAATGGCCGCGGCAGGGCGAGACAAGGGTTCAACGACCTCTGCGGCCAAAACGAGACATGATGTAGACTCAAAGGTGGCTTCAATAGGTTCAATGGTACAAACCGACAGTTCTGGGCGTTGTGCAGCCACCAGCAGAATCTCCAGAGAATCTACGACCAGATCCAACATCTCTGGTAGTTGTGTAGCCACTGGCAGAACCTCCGGGGACTCTACGGCCTGAGCCAGCACCACTAGCGATTCTGGGGTTGACTTGGGAACACACTCATGGGGGAATGAAGGGGCCTCTGGAGCATAGTGTGCAGCCCACACACTCAAAATGGTGACGGCCATGACTAGAAGCATCGAAGAGAGAGGCACAGTCTCTATGATGGCCAGCGCCTGAACCTTGGTGATACCGGCTGCCCTCACTGACATCGCCAAGCTGGACACCTGCCTCATATGCCCAGGGAAAGCTCTGGTATCCTCATGAGCGACACCCACGATGCAAGGGTTCACTGATGTGGCATCAGCGGTGGCTGAGAACTGTGGCTTGAGATACTTGAATACTAGACAGGGGAAGCACTGACAGAAATCATAACAATATAAATTAAGATCACAGTCATTCTTATGACATTATTATAAGAATCACTGAAAAAATAATGCATTAGAAAAATGAGTAAAAAATAGAATTAACTGGCAGTTAATTAAGGCAATCTAAGGTTATTATCTGTAGATTGGTTTGCAAAATATCAGTACAGTATGTTTTCCTTTTGGTTTTTGGGTGACATGTGACCTGGACATTTCTTAAAATCAGTTATTTTTCCACATTAAAAAGACGTAAGGAATTAGGTCAGTATTCCTTAAGTATAAATACTTGTCTTTAGATTTTTGTGTTTATTTTTTTTGATTCATACTGTTTTGAGATTGTTTTAGTTTCCGCAGATTTAGTTTCCATTGCTTTGCAGACTTGTGTGCCAAGTCTAAGTGTTGCTATGGTATAAGTTTATTAGTTGGTTCAATCTCTATTGCTTTTTTACTTCTATTTTTAGGCAAGACTTTTATTATTCTGTCCCCAGGCAGACAGACGAATATATACACACTGATTTCCCACTGTGCAGCTTTGACATGCTTCTCTTGTTAATGTGCAGAGCTGCTGATCCTTCACCTGACTGTTTTCATAGCAATACACAATATGTTCCAGACATCAACAAGTATATGTATATGTTTTATCTCAAATTTTTCATTTTTTGAGCATTACGGATGGCCATTTCCTTTGTCTGACAAATACTCAAACTCATACTTAAACTTAGAAGTATATGTGTAGAAACAAGGGTCAATTAAGGTAACTTAGGATATTGAGTAATACCCAAGATGTGATAAGTACAATTGTTTTGTCGTGTCATTAAGGTCTCATTTGTTGGCACTGTGCTGATAATTTAAAAACAGCAAATTGAATGATTTACTATTATTTATACTATATAAAATGATAAGTTTATGGTAGTGTGTAAATACTATTTATTCTCTTGGTGAAGCACTTTGGTAAAACTGTATTATAGGGACCAATTTTCACTATTAAGTTTAGCATGACTAATCTTAACACAGTGTTTATTAGTACTTATAAAGCACATAATGTGCATGACCGTATTCTACCTATAATCCTATCCAAAACCTAAACTTACATCAACTACCATATTAACAAGCAGCAAATTAATAGGTTATTGTGGCAAAAGCTGAAGTTAATGTTTTGTTAATGCAAGAATTGGACCTTAAAATAAAGTGTGACCAGTGCTTTAGCATGACTTGAGTTAGACCCAAAAATAAGGCACAGAAAAAACAATTAACCACAAAACAGATGTCACTGTGGTGAAAATGTTCTTGGCAATCCGAAGAAGAATACTTTTGTGATGCATTTATGCACGGATTAATTCTATTTAAATTTTGGACTCATCCTATCCTGCTATTCTAAACTTGTCTGACTTTTTCCCTTCTGTTGAACAAAAAAGAAGAAAAGATCTTCTGAAAGAAAGTATCTTCAAACTGTTAATTTCCATATACAATAAGATCCAACGAGATCCAGAACTGACTTTCATTGTAAAGACAAGAAGAACTATTTGAGAACATTCTTTTCACCGTGTAAATGATGCCAAGACTTTGTGGTAACACTTTACAATGAGGTTCATAAGTAAACATTAGCTAACATGAACAATACTTCTACATTATTTATTAATCTCTTAGTTAATGCTAATTTACCAATGCATTATTAAAATCTCAAGTTGTGTTTGTTAACATTTAGTTAATGCACTGTGAACTAACCATGAATGACTGTATTTATAGAGACTAATGTTAACAAAGATGAATAAATAATGCATTGTTTATTGTTTGCTCATGTTAGTTAATCCATTAACTAATGTTAACAAATTACACCCTATCGATTTTGTTTTTGCATGATCTCTTAAAACAAAGAATGAGGGACCTGGATTTTAATGCACACACTAACAGAACTATTAAGTTACTAAAGGAAATTTCAAAACCCTCATAGAAATCACTGACTTCCTTAAACAGTTTCTAATCAGTGATGATCTCCTAAATTGTGCATGCATTTCAAGCATTTGCGTCATGGTGCCACAAAAACATCCTTACAATATGCGGCCCAACTAAGATTCACCTGTTCATGTCTCCTTGAACTTGTTCAAATTCCTGCCATATGACTCTATTACCAGTCATTACATTCATCTTCTGCATATGCAGTGACTCATCTCCAGCAGGCTTCAGCCCTGACCCTGTAGACGTCACATCAGCGCTTCTTCAGGGGAATGTCATTCCAGCTGCTCTTCTGACACGTTTGTCAAAGGAATGAATGAAAAGCTCCACACAGTGACATTTCCACACCACCTACTCTTTCACGCATATGATTTTCCTCTCTTTCTTTCCTTCTCACTGATTTTGGATGCAGAACTTCACTGAATGGGCTGCCAGCTATGTGCCATGTGTGTGTGAAGTCTCGCCACCGCTGCGGTGAGAGCGAGTGTCGTCTGACAAGCTGTCTGTGCTGTCTGCAGGGGAGGTGAGAGAGATTGCTCAGTGTGTGTGTGTGTCACTGGACTCTCCTCTGACCAAAATGTGCTAGACTACCTTATTTCACAACAAACCCCAGACTAGTTCCTAAAATCAGACACAGACACCTTTCAATATTTCTAGAAGTTTCTCCAGCTCTAGTTTTCTTTGCTATCGTACCTAATTTGATAGAAGGTAATAGAAGATAGTATTAGAAGTATATATCTCAAGATGTTTGTTATTAACATTAATTCATAATAAAAGAGACGAGTAAAATGGAGAAAGGAAATTAAACTTTATCTATTTTTTTTTCTATGTCTAAACTGACCTGTCAAATCTGTGTGTGTGTGTGTGTGTGTGTGTGTGTGTGTGTGTGTGTGTGTGTGTGAGAGAGAGAGTGTGTGTGATGTCAGAGGGGGCTGTGCAGAGCTGTCTATAAAAGTGGCAGTTTCTAAGGGAATCTAGTGGGAGCAGAGCTTTACAGTTTTATGCATTTACCAATTCCCAAACAGGCTTCAAAAGAAAGGGGCGAGTGTGGATTGCCACAATCTTTTTGAACTGACAGACGCAGAGGGGCTGTAAATCAGGAGGCACTTTTTGAACATCTGAAACACTACTTTGTAACCCATCCAAGCTGAAACATTTTGGATGAAACTAACTATGTCCCCTCTGAGGAGCATAATAAGGCAAGGACATTTCATCACACTGGTGTTGCTGTCATGGGCCGCTGTGGAGGTGAGTTTTTGTGCTCTGTTTGATGGTTTGGATTTAAATGTGCATTCAGGTACTTTAATACACTTGAAATATTAAGCATACATTACGGCATAGCACAGGGAGTGATGGGGCATTGAAACTATACTTAAAAATATGAATTAAGTGTTTCAAACGCATTTTGCAATGAAGCAGATGTTTAATTTGCAAAAAGGTTCCGTTTTAAACTCTTTTTAAAATATTTTTTAGGGACTGCAACGTGTTACCTCTTGATTTTTGGGATGGAAGAAAGAAACTTGTTTCATATACGCTAGAGTATTTCAACATCACCCCTTTCTTGTTTTGCTCGTGTGCTTTCTCAGGCGCAGAGAGGCTGTCCACTGACATGCTCTTGTCCTTCCTCGCCCCCCTCGTGTCCTCCTGGTATCAGTTCGGTTCTGGACTCATGTGGGTGCTGTCGGGTCTGTGCCAGGCAGTTTAACCAAGACTGCAGCCTTGCCGAACCCTGCGACCACATCAAAGGACTGCACTGCCACCTAAAGGCCGGTGGAGACCCTAACAGGGGCTTGTGTAGAGGTAAGAGGAATAAAGGCCGGCTATGTGAACCTGGACCACAAAACCACTCATAAGTAGCACGGGTAGCTATATCTGAAGCAATAGCCAAAAAGAAATTGTATGGGTCAAAATTATTTTCTTTAATGCCAAAAATCATTAGCCTAGATTGGGTTCCATGAAAATATTTAGTAAATATATAAAAACTTTAAAGGCGATTTCCCCTTTTTTTACACCCCTCAGATTCCAGATTTTCAAATAGTTGTAGGCCTGCCTCGGTCAAATATTGTCCTATCCCAACAAACCATACATAAATGGAAAACTTTCAAATAGTTTCAAAAGTTTCAAATAATTGACCTTTATGACTGGGTTTTTTTGGTCCAGGGTCACATATTGGAGAGTGCTGTTTTTCTTAAAACCAAACTATAAAAAACCTTTTGGCTTATTGAAATAAGAACATTTTTAAAAGATCTAAAGTAATTTACTGGATTTGGCCAGTTTAATCTGGTCTAATATTTATTATAGGAACATGACACTTGCTAATCAAGCAATATTACTTTTAAAAGCTGAGGCTCAGGGTCGCCCGTGTGAGCTGGATGGACGGGTCTATCAGCACGGCGAGGACTTTCAGCCAACTTGTGAGCATCAGTGCACGTGTGTTGATGGAGTAGTGGGCTGCGTCCCACTGTGCCCGCACCAGATCTCTCTACCTGACTGTTCCCGCCCCCGCCTCACCAAACTGCCCGGCCGCTGCTGCCAGGAGTGGGTGTGTGATGACGACAACCACATTGCTGAAGTGGAGCTGTTGCCTGACACACACCCACAAGAGCACACAGACCTAACAGGCAACGAGTTACTTGTAGCTCCATCTACTCCCTGGGACAGCAGTGCAGCAGCCCCTAATCGAGGTAGATCAATAACACTGCCATTAAAATGTAATGTAGCCAACAGAGAAATAACTGATAAAGAAACACATTATATAAACAGTTATATAACTTTGTGCAATATAAATAGCTATTATATTTGGTTTTGTTATGTTCCTCACAGTTTGGCGATTACAGTACAAGCTATTTCACCATATTCTTTTTTTCTTTTCTTTTTCTTTTCTTTTTGCTTTAGAGTGGATTTCATCCCACCCCATCCTTCCATCAACCTGCTTACTGCAGGTCACTGATTGGTCCCCGTGTTCAGCTACCTGTGGAATGGGCGTGTCCAGCCGTGTAACCAATAGTAATTCTGAGTGTAGACTCATCAGTGAAACAAGGCTCTGTCAGATACGAGAGAGTGGCATCAACTCTGCACCCTCACTAAAGGTAGTTTTTTTTTTTTTTTTTAAATATATATGCATCAAATTACATAATATATATATGAATACATAGTATAATAATACAAAGACAAGGCAAGTTATACTTATACATACACTTATACAGGGCCTTATACATATACAAATATACAATATTTAGTATGTCTATATATATAAAATATACAATATTTACCTTTGTAATAGGCTATAACATTTAAGCATTGTAAAATATAATATTTAAAATATAATATTTAAACAATTTAAAATTACAAAAGTTATGTATATGTATATACAAAATCACTTATTATTTTTAAAAAATATGAAAAAAAACTGATGAAAACTTACTTTAAACTCAAATTAAATAAAAAACTACAACAAATTTATTAAAATGTAAAGTAAGATAAAATAAAAACTGTATATATAATATATTAATAAATACTAAAATAACAAAGACGTAATATTTATGTCGTAGAAAACTCATGTATACTTAATAAAAATGTAAACAGTATTTTTAAACAATATGAACTGATCAAAACAAATAAATGTGTACGTTTCTTCTGCTTAGATTTTAATAAAATAAATGGTCCTGATGCTTTAATCGGCTCTGTTATTGAATCAGATTTCTCTCTCTTTCTCCTCTATTCCTTCACTCAGAAAGGAAAGAAGTGTCAGAGAACCACTCGATCACCGAAACCTGTGCAGATCGTATTTGCAGGATGCTTCACTGCTCGCCGCTACCGGCCTCGTTCATGTGGATCCTGCTCAGACGGTCGCCTCTGTGTTCCATCTTTGACACGTACAATCCCTCTACACTTTCACTGTCCCGAGCCAGAACGAGACGACTTTACCCGCAGCATCATGTGGATACAGCGTTGCAGCTGCAGCCAAAGAAACAGCAGACAGGGCCTGTCATCACCTGCAGAATTCTTCAATCTGCCAAATGATATACACACATACACACACTGACGTTGGCTCAAGAGCACATTCAAAATCATTTTCTCACTTTTCTAGCTACTGTACCGAATTTTCAGTGGAAATGTTTTAGGCCAGAATTCATTAAAACAACAGCAGTCTCAATGTAACACTAATTAAAGCTTAGAAACAGGTTTGTTATTGCTGTTTTATCAGGTATGCTTAATGACACAGGGGAAAAATTATGACTGTAAAGAAGTTTACCATAGTATAATATATACCATAAATAGAGTGCGCACACACATACTAATAATTCAATACTCATGACCTTTTGTTATATTCATGAAAAGACAGATTTGCTGTACATAGTGTAAAAATGTATTAATCCCACTGTACATATATGATTTTATTGTTTGTTTCTATTTCGTAATATATTTATCATACTTCAGTTCTTGTGAAGTGTCATATTCAAACTTCAATTTTGTGAGGTGAATGGCAAATAACAAATATGAAGCAAATACAGCATGTATATTTACAATAAATAATTTTGTAAATAAAATGCATTACAATTAATGTTTTGGCTTTGTGCTGTTTGCGTATGATACTGACATATACTGTAAGCGAACAAAATAGAATATAATAGAACTTTAGTTCTGTTAAGTGTCATTTTTAAATGTCGGGTTTTTTTTTATGTGAATGCCAAATATGGAGCAAAATTACACTTAAAGTTTTAGCTTTGTGTTCATTATGATATTGACAAAAAAAGACAATATATTTAATTAAACATAAAACATGTGTGTCTTCTGAGTTACTAAACTTTCACTGATACCTCCATTAGAACACACAGCAGGTACATTTTACTGACCTAAATGACTTTGGTGTTACCACTGTAATATTTCTCTCTACTTTATCTCTTTATCACTTTCTCACAGACATCTGAGACTTTCAGCACTGACATGGCAGGGGAACAGGAAATGTCTGAATGTGTTGAGAATGTGCCGGATGGCAGGTGTAAACATGTGATGATGGTTGTGCAATCCCACAGATACTCTCACAGAGCCACACACACTCTGAACATTTGTCATTCTTTGCTTAGTCAGCTGCAAGTTTTGCCTGCATGTCGGCTAACACAACCACAGCTTGTGACAGAATCTATGACAGTCACAGTTGTCCATTGATTTGTTCTGTGTGCTTATTTTTAAACCTTTCTGTATTTAAAGGTTTATTTGAATACGCATAAAAACGTTAATTAAACTACAAATTCATTTTAAGAGGCTACTTGTTAATTTGTTTTCAGATTTAGTTGAAATGTGAATATTAGCGCCCTCTTTTGGCTATAATTATAATAAAGAACTTGAGAATGGAGACTGGAGACTGCATTGTATAAAACTGCTTTGAATTAATGTCCATTAGCTCTATTTTATTGTATATATTTACGATAAACTATAACACTTATTCACTATCAACTACGACTTTTCCCTCAATTAATTCCTAATTTGCTGCTTATAAATAAATAAGGTAGTTGTAAGGTTTAAAGTAATGGGTGGAATTAGGGATGTAGCACATGTGCCTAGTTAGTACTAATAAATGGCAAATATATTACACTAATAATATGCATGCTAATAAGCAACTAGTTAAGAGGGCCTAAAATAAAGTGTTACCAAAAACTAAATCTGAATATTCAGTGTTTGCAAAGGAATTAAAAAATAATTAAGGTACTGCTTTTGGATGGACATGTAACTGAGCAAGACTGCCATAAAGGGGAAAAAATGTTTAGACTGAGCTACCAACCATTCAACTTAACCTTCTTGTCTTATTTCGACTTTAAACCATTAAATATTTTTTGGTTTATTTGTAGCATGCTGATGAGAGAGAGAGGTCATCCATTAATAATAAAAAGAGATTGTTGATAAGAATCATAGAAGCAATTTCCACAATGAAAACTGATCTAATACCCCAGTATCCTCTGATTTTCAAGTATTCACATTCTTTCCCTTTCTTCCTCTCATCCTCTTTATCTCTGTCCCTCCCTTGCTTAGATATTTTCTCACCCATACTGTTCATCTCTTATGGTCTTCTCTCCATCAATTTCCTCTCTCTATCTCATGCAAAGGGTAGAGTTTCTATGAAACAATGGGGCCACCAGGGAGATAGGTACCAGGGGGTTGGGGGAAAAGGAGGGGTGGATACATTTACCTTTGTATGAGTGGCAGGGGACTCCACAGCGTCTCATCAAAGACCAGTCTGCTCAGGTGATCCCCAAAGCAGAGTGTGTGTGTCTAAGAGCTGCTTGCTTTGAAGTCTTTGTATGCAGAGTCTGGATTTGAATAGAATCGCACTATTCCCCCTTTTTAAAAAACAAATGACATTGCCTTACATCAGAATAGAACTTCTATGACCCATCTTTAACCCTTTAAATATTCACTTAATCATGATACTAACAGGTTAATACTAGGTTTGCAAATTGTGTTGGGAAATGTGTAAACTGCACAATGAGCAAATTAAAAAGTAATTAGAATTCCATTGTAACTCTCATTCCAAAGTAGAAATAAACACATGTCCAAACTTAGTTTTTTAAGAAACGTATTTATTTACTTATATCTCTAGTTCTAGCTTCAGATCCAAACTAAATAGATCATAGAATCCTCCACTAGATGTCGCTAGTCCCTTAATTGATGAACTTGAATAATAACACCATTGCTAAGCTAAAGGCTCTAGTGTCTGTATACCAGGGCCTAGCTTATTTACATCTACTGTGTAAAAATCTTGAAAAAGTACTGTTGGCTCTGACCCATTTATGATAAAAATTAATGTTTGTGAACCTTACACCAGGACCTTGGTACATACTTTGAAACATTCTTGTCCGAGTAACAGGTTTCCAGCTTACTGAAATTAGATTGTTTGTTAGTTTTAGACAGGGAGTCATGCAATTATTGTTTTATACAGTTAGAATTGTATGTATTCGTTTTTAAAATCGGAATAAATACAAATGTGGTACTGTCCTTCCTAAATTTAAATAAAAATGTAATATTTCAATCATTATATAGCCTAATGTCTTTGCATAATATAGGCTAGGTTAAAAAAACACACTTCATGCAACTTTAACTGTTAGCATAGTATTTAGTTAGGCTAAATATCAGAGACATTTGTAAGACTTCGTTACAGTTGTCAAATTATGCTATTACCACCAACAGTTAAGCATTGATTTGGCCTCGCAGGTGTGTTTAGTTGACATCATACGACACAACGTTTCTTTGCGGCAGCACTGCCTGTAAGTGAGAGGCCAAGGTTAGTTCATTTAAGCCTGTAATGGTAAATCAAGGCAAATTGGACAGTATTGCATTGGTTAAATAAAGATTTACGGCGCCAGAGGTAATTGGCTTTCCATCTTGGCCAGATGTTCGCAGCTTCGATCGTGCCGAGAGACGCAGCAAATATAAGGTGAGACACGTGGTAGTGTTCAATTTAACAGCTGCCTGTTTTCCTCTCGCGTGAGCACATCTGTTATTTGGGCTGTCTGTTTTTTTAATCTATTGTCGGTTTATTTATAGATTGATGCTACAGAAAACTGTCCGGCTTTGGAAGCACGTAGGTGAATAATAATTAATACACCTAAACGTGGCCACGCCAGTCGTCAGTAGGCTTAAATGCTGTGGATAAAGACGGCTTTTAAGTCCTTTCAGCATAACTCAGCCGTGGTGATTATGGGCAATTTAAATTAGTTTCAAATAGTTTTAAGTTGCCCAAACAGCCATCGATCATCCTGTCAAATACCACGCCCCCTCGCCGCTCATTGGCTGTGGGGGTTGCACCTATGGCACGTCATCAGAGGAGTGACTTTAAAATTTTCTCCCTGTTCGTTCATGTGTAATTTCAGCGTAAACTGGGTCCAGAAACAAGTTTTCACAGCTCTTAGGAAGTTCTACACACTGAATAAGAAAGCGAGTTATAAGTTCTAGTTTTAGGAAAGCGCCAGAGAGATCATGTGCAAAGCTCAACATTAACATGAACTTGACGGTTGCAGCGGAGCGCTTCTAACGAGAGGGACGATTTGAAGTTTGTTGGAACACGGGACACTCGGATTATCAGAAGCGCATTTTCTTCAACGATATTTGGGAGGACGAAAACAAAATACATATATAAAGACAGCCCGTTTGTAACTGTTTAATACCGCGCAGTAACTTTGAGAGTGATCCCACCACCTTTTGACTTCTTTCCATACCCCGTACAAATAACGGTGAGTAAAAACATCTAACGTTAACGTTAGCAAAGAATAACGTTAACGTTACGTTAGGGAAGATGGATTTGGTAAGATACGTTTAAAGAGGGTTTGAGTGTCCCGATCTTTTCGATGTTTTAACAGTTTCCACTTAACGGTGTGTTAAGTCTGTGCGTGTTCAAACGCGTACCTCATAACGCCAAACGTTATTATTAAATGTCATTTTGTCGCACATTTGTTGTTACTTGCGATTTAGCATATTTCATCTTAGGCGGTTTACTCCATGTTTACCAGAGCTGCGTTTTTCAAACCATCATTAGCACGTTACTAGATCGTAAGAGACCATTGCCAAGTACCACATTTGAACTGTCTACCAAACTATAAGTGTTATTTAGAGTTTGAGTATCTTTTTTGTAATTTCCCACCTTGTTTAACCAAACGTTACATTGCTACAACCTGGTTGCAACTTACCTGTACAATAACTCGCAGGCTGTATCTCAAATCACAGTGAGCTGCCAACCTAGACAGCTGGGCTCAGTTGGGGTCTAGGTAAAACGCAGTCTAGGTAGGCAGCACTCTATTATTTTGAGACGCCGCCTTGATGTATGCTGTCATTGAAGCGGAGAATTGTGCACAATGGGGAGTTGTGCGCGGAGTGTTAATTAAAAAGAGACCCGTTTTAATGAAACGGCGAAGCGTGTAGTTATATGGCCCCAGAGTGCATTATTAAAAGAGAAGGATATACTGCTAATCTGCGGTGGTGCCAACCAGGGTTTGGTCATTTGCTCACTGCACTCGCTACTACTATTTTTAGAGGCTGCGAACCGTGGTGTTATGCTCATTTATTTTAATTATCAGCGACTCACACTGGGTTTTTGCGCAGTTATATGTTGTCATAAGCGACGTGTTATGACACTAAAACTCACAGTTACAGGCAGTTCATATTGAAATAGTGTAATTATACGGTCGTTTTCTCGCGTGACCGAGTTTCTATGGTGACCGTGTGGTTAGTTCTTCACAGACGTTCCGCCCAACAAAAGGAAAAGTTGAAGCGCAACCATAAAACACAATAGTGTGTTCTGAAGTCTCCTACACCGTTAGGCTAGTAATTGATGATAGGTGATTTGTCTCGTGGCGGAGACCCATCATTTGCTCCGTCAAGCCGACACCAATCCATCAGTCTGCGCTCGGACAGCGACGGTATTGTGTTTCTCTTCATTAGCTTCTGTTTTTGCCTCTTATTTCATCAATCAGCCCGTTAGTCAAGTGGAACTGAACGAGCCTCCCCCTCTCTGACCTTTCTGATGACAGCGTTTAAATAACGAGAGAAAGAAAGAGTTTGGTCTATTTCCAGAGTAGCTCCTCGTTTCGAAACTAGCAGTGGTTGACCAGAGCAGTTCATACGTCTGGGAAAACAAGATGAATAATTACCTTAAACACCAGCTTTTAGATACTTAGTCTGTTTTGAACAGTTTTTACATTAAACTCGCATAGGATATGAATTGCTAAAACTCTTTTATGACATTCTCCACTGGTCATATATCAAATTCTTTAATAAATCTGCCCATTTATGTACAACTGTGCTCATACCCATTCGCGTAGATTTGCCTGTTTTAAGTTAGTCGTGACCTTTAAACAAACTGTGCACTCCGCTGAAGCAGTTGCACTGTATGCCATATTCTGGCTTGCCTTTTAAGTCAGGAATTGGTCATAACACAATGCAGACTGCCAAAGATGTAGGCCTATAGCGTCACAAACTCCTGCTACTCTGTGATAACACACTACATTAAGCCTCATAGCTTAAAAAAGGTTGTCGCCAAGCGTTTCCAGTGAAGGATTAACTTACCTAAGTTATTAGAGGGATAATGTAATTGTTCTGTATTGAAACAGCCAAGCCTCAAAGCGTGTGTTATTCCCCCAGGGTCCCATTCGGCAGCATTGTCTCTCTCGGTCTCAGGTCTGCAGGAAAGGGATGATTAAAAAATGGGGGATTTGCATTTTCATGAAATTAGCTGTTGCAAAGTTATTTGGCAACCTGCTTTGGAATGGCACTTTGCAGGTGTGTAGGAATGACAATGGTATGGTGCTTGTTACCGGTGTCAGTTATGGAGAAAAGGTCCTGAGGCAAAATCTGTTTGTGTAGGAGCGCTGAATAAATTTGACTTTTGGTTCAGTTTTATAATTTTGTACAGCTGGTCCCAATGCATTTAATAAGATATCAGGCTCATAGTTTATGTACGACTTACAAATGTTCCCAACTCTGACATGACAATGAAAAGATTAGAGCTGAGAGTGTCAGAAATTGGTTTAAACCATTGCCTGGCAAATTCTTCAATAAGAATTCAGGCATGTAGGTTCATGTCAGTTTCAGTATACTTGTGTGTGTGTGGAGGAAATGCTTACGCAGCTCTCTGAGCGTTGTGTTAGACCTGCTTGGTCAGTTTTATCAGGTAAGGTGAGGGAATGTAAAATGTATGCGCACAAGATCTCTCTTTCCTGGTTATTTTTCTGCAGATTGCTAATACTTGTATTAAGAATTTCCACTTTTTTTTCCTCTTTACTGCATAAAGTGTGTGGTTTTTCACCTAAACCGTGTTTCAGTTAAAATTCTAAATTCTAAAAATTAATACTGTTAGTATGTTGTTCCAAAACTGTATGGCTTGAGGATGGAATACACTACATGACTTTTACAATCTGAAATGATTTTAAAACACTAGGCAACTGTGTAAATAGTTACAGAGAAAAAACTAGGGATAATAAACTAAATGGCTTAAATGCTATCGGACTTTTAAGTTGTTGTTTTTTTACAAAACCAACTTAGACAGAACACTCAACTCATTGCTAGGAGATGCATGACAAATGAAAACAAAAATCAGGTCACAATTTCATTGATTTCCTTAGAAATTATATAATCATTGTCTGAAAAATTCAAGATTGTGATTTTCTGTGAAATCTGTCAGCTACTTGACTTTCTGCAACCAGCTTGTACAGACTATTAATTAGGGCAAACGTTGCATAGTGAATTCCTCCCTTTACTTTCTTCAGTGTACCACAAAAGATATTTTAAAATCTACAGGCAAAATAGGGAGTGAGTAAATGATGACAGAATTGAAATTTTTGGGATGACCCCCACCATATCTAGGGTTAATGCTTTTATTGGTGGGAAAACACATGGCAGCCGATATCTAATGTCCGGCACAAGGCTAAGAAGACAGATAGGACTGAAGGAAAGCATTTTCAATCCTGTAGAGCGTAGCACAAAGACCTTTCCTGTTGCTTTCCTCTCTTCTTTTGACCCTTGGTCGACCCTACCAATCAACAGGGCTCAGTTGTAACCTCTAACCTGGCCTCCATCTCCAGTCTGCTGCCGACTGACCTCTCCTTCGGAACAACAGAGGGAGGAAAAAACAAGTGATATAGCCTCTACCAGATGTCCAAAACCCCTTCCTCACATTGCTGCTGCCTTCCAAAAAGAGCAAACTGCACCGTCTGGTCCTCACTGGATTTTGCTGAGGTTCTCCAAACGCAGCAGTGAAGTTCGCTTTGTGTCTCTTCAGAAAACAATGCAGAGATACAAAGTTATTTTTAGAAATAAAATGTGCAAGCATTTCCTAATGCGTTCGAGCAAATGTATTGTGCCTCGAGCCTGAATGTCTTTTGCTTAGTTGGACGGTCTAACCTCCTCCAACCACAGTCTTCTTGCTTATTTTAGATAAAGTTTGAAAAGGTAATACGTTGGTCTGAAGCTAGATGTACTAAAACTGTATGTATGTGTGTGTGTGTTTGTGGTGAAGATGGTTGGTGGTTAGTCTGAATTTATCCTTCTGGAACTGCATAAGGCTGTTTATTGAGAGCGGGAATAGTTTGCACGCCTGCAGGGAAACGGCTGCTGAATAGTAACTCATCAAGGGAATACACTTGACATAAGTGAAAACACACTCCAACTAAAATCTTCAGACATGGAATGACAAATCAGCTGCACTTTCATTTGCAAAACATCATTAGCAGTGGTTGGTGTTGTGATTGAGTTCTGGTGCTGGTTGAAGGCTGTTTACCACAAGGCATACTGACTACAAACTTATTAAAAAAGGAAAAGTGAAAATCATGAGTCAGATTAGCATTCTTACTTAGAAACACCATATAGGTATAAACCTTGTTCTCGGATCAGCACTCACACTCTGAGATTGTGTACTCTGAAAGGAAACAGACTTTAGTTTGTCCTTATGGTTCCAGTTACTGCCATTTGAGAGCTGCACTGCCTCCAGCTGGGCTTGATCTCCACTCATATTTGCTATGAAAGTTCTGGAAATGAGCTGTAGATATAAACTGATAATGTTAAGGCAGATATAAAAATCTGTGGACTACATCGTTTCCATAGAATTGCCTGCAGCATTAGTTTTATTGTAGTTCTGTGGTAATAACATTGCACTTTAAGTTTTTTTTTTTTTTTTTCAACGTTCAACTGTGACTTTATTTTATTTTTTTAGGTACTTCAACATCATTATGTTCTTACAAACATAAGAACATAACTATTGTTAATGAAATGGCATATTTATAATTCACGAGTCCGCGCTTCCTTATGATAAACAATTTAAGCGTGTTTGGCGTGCTGTCCAGGGGGTGAGCCGGGAGGTCGATGAACACCAAGCCCAAGTTGTTTGAACCCTAGCGAGGGCTGAGCTTGGCGTCCGGCTCGAACTCCGCTTGCCCCCTTGTAGGAAGCGGAATGAGGCGGCGAAGGGGTGGAGGAGGGATGCGTAACGAGAAGTGGAAGGGCAGGAAACTGGCTTATTTAAGGGGAAGGCTTATGGTTTTGATTGGATGAGATGAAATTAGATTGATTAGGAAATGCAGTTCCAGGCTAATCATGCGTACGTGCTCCTCCCGAAATTGGTTTATCTACAGCACGTGTTATGGAGGTCACAGGTTGTTTAGCGGTGCCTTAAAAGAAATTACTTTATCTGTTATACATTGATTTCAGTAGCACCACAGGTTTTTTGTTTTCTGGTCTGATTTTGTGTACTTCTGCTCTGGTGATGACATGCTCTCAGCTTCATTAACCTTTATGATATAAACCACTAATGCTTTCTTGTATTTTTCTGGTATCTTGTATATATTTTATGCTGATTATTGTTCCCTTTGAGTGGGAACCTTTACTTTTCCTTCTGGCCAGTATTAGAATGTTATAGAATACAATCGGTTGCAACATCTTACATGAAAAAAAATAATAAAATGTTAGAACTGACTCTTACGTGTAATCATAACTTGATGCCAATCTTTTATAAGCATGAATATTCCACACTCAAGAAATATTTATAATACAAAAAATGGTGGTAAAAAACCGACATAATTTTAGATGTATTAAAACCTTGAATATTACAAAACAAGAACCTAAAGGTGACCACAGCCACAATAGAAAGAAACAATTACAAATAGCAAAAAATGATGTAACCACATTATGTGTTCAAGTTGCTGTGAATTCTGGGAACATAGTACTGCATGTACCACAGTCATTTTCTTTATTTAAATTGTTTTTTTAAAAAGGCATTTTTCTACAAAGAGATGGTGTTATTTATAATTCCAATTGGTCTGTCAGTTTGATCCTTTTCTCTCTCGTCTCTTGTGTGGGGACATTGAAAATCCAATCAACAACAGGGCGAAAACAATATCTGTCCTATTATTCTGTTATGACATTTCCTCAGGATGATGAGAATGTATTATGGTGATATATTTGAAGAGGTTTGGAGGAACATCTCTAATGACTGATCCTCTGATAGTGGTAGAACGATGCCTCTGGATAACACAGGCCACATATGCTGATTTACGAGCTTCTCTACTCCATCCCACAGGCAGGCGATGGTGAACAGCCGCGTGGAAACGGCCGCCGTTGCAGTAACGGGAGGCAGCGGCGGGGCAGTCCGCTCCTGTGCAGGCTGTGGAGGTCGGATCTCGGATCGCTTCCTGCTCTTCTCCATGGATCGCTACTGGCACACGCGCTGCCTCAAGTGCTCCTGCTGCCAGGCTCAGCTGGGAGAGATCGGCAGCACCTGCTTCAGCAAAGGAGGAATGATCCTCTGCAAGAACGATTACATCAGGTACTAAAAGAAATGGGCAGTCTGGGATTTGGCTGGACTGATGCAGAAATGCTGAATAAGAGCAAATAATCAGTCGTAATGTGTTACACAAGAAGGATAGGAAATCTGGATTTTACTGGGAAAAGTCAATAAAATGTTACTGATTTGAGAACTTAATCATTCTTTCTAATCTCCTTTCCTTAGCTAGCAGATGCAAAATATTTAGAAGGGTGTTTGTTTTATTTATTTTAGGCTAAACTGAAGAAAATAGACAAAAGCCTACACACCACGAAATCTTGCATTAACAGCCTTCTTCTTTTAGTTTATTATGCTATTATTTTGAACAAAACTATCATTTTGAGTTCACCACACATTTAAAGGAGTAAACCAAATGTTAATTTGTTCATTTACAGTAAATAAGTTTACTAAATGTTAATTTGTCCTTTTGTGAAAACATAATTTTAGCTGAAATTGGCATCTTTTTTTGGGATGACTGTAGAGCGTTGTCTGTCATACTGATATTAAGCATATTTTGGAACTCATGTTTCTGCATAAACTGTGCAAGAAAGGGACAAGAAAAGTTCACCGATCATGACGGGAAGTGTGTGGGTGCATTTAACATGGCATCTGGAGCAGCTATATTACTCAAAGGCTCCCCACATGCTTTTCATGTTCTGTACACCACTTTAGACTCAAGCCGTCCT
The DNA here is from genome assembly GCA_032275025.1 of Enteromius treurensis. Classification (NCBI taxonomy): domain Eukaryota; kingdom Metazoa; phylum Chordata; class Actinopteri; order Cypriniformes; family Cyprinidae; genus Enteromius; species Enteromius treurensis. Next base: position 5,655,447 of record JAUCMU010000097.1, on the reverse strand, counting down.
GTTTAACCACATGGTCTGTGATCAAATTAGAAACCAACTCAGAATTGTCATTTTGTTATAAAATTTGACCAGTCTGCAAAACAGCCGTAACCTTGTTTTGCAAACTCTAAAAATCATTTGTTTATTTTTCCGGCGGTTTTCACTGGGGTCTATGATTGTTCGTATGTCTGTATGATTACATAGTTCTTTGATTGAATTTGGCCTCTATTCCCTTGTATATTTTGAGCTGAAGGCTCCAGAGGTGCAGAGATTAGATTTGTTTATAATCGCTGAGGCTTTGAAATTGACCTCTGTGTGTTTGGATGTGTGCAGTGATGCATTGGTCCATAACGGCACGGCATTGTTGCCTGTTAGACCCACACTGGTCTGTTTGGACCTCAACCAAGGATGTCTGACTATTTGGCATTGCCACACAGAGGGTTTTTTTTTTGCCTGTGATTGCTGTAGAAGTGCCAGAGATGCCTGCTGAAAAGTCAAACAATCTCATAGATCCCAAATCCCAAAAAGAAACTGTGCAGCCCTGCCATACATAAGCAGAAGAGTTATTGTTAATTGAAAGATAATGAACCGTTTTCAGTCAGTCACATGTTATTATACTAATCTATAATATTATGTACAAAATAAAATGATGCACTGTATATATCATTTGAATTTTTAAATTTGTTTATTAATATTCATATAATACAATTTTTGTTTCAATTTCAATTAAATTACTAAATAATTAGTGTTTATTCATTCATATTATTTTTATTATGTATTACTTTATTAATATAACTATATATTGTTAAAAATACTTTAGAATGTGGAACTGACTAAACTGGTAATAAATAATATAAACTATAATATAAACTTTGAACATTAAAAATAAAATAAATTAACAAAATACTATGTTTTTTTGTATGTAAAATTTGTATTATAAAAATAATTTTAAAAAGTATACAATTATTATATTATTTATTAATATTATTATTTTTATTATTATTATTACACCTACATAATGTTAAAACTAATTAGCATTTAAGGCTGGCTCAATTCTCTCTCTCTCTCTCTCTCTCTCTCTCTCTCATATATATATATATATATATATATGCCCTACTCGGAGGGGACTAGTTTTACAGGGAGT